>JAZGLO010004451.1:0-561947 GCA_036873155.1 Biomphalaria sudanica | reverse complement strand
GGGTAAAGAATAATAATAATTTTATTTTTAATAATCATTTTAAAAAAAGTAATGCTTCAATTGATCTAATCTTTAGTAGAAATATTATATGATATATGCTGTATCACTTTTGACATTAGCAGTCCGTATAACTGTATTTATTATATAATTTAATGCTCATAAAAAACGTTACGTTTCCCTTATTTACACCAAATTCACAACATGTTGACATTGAAGTTCCATAAACAGATTTCTATACAAATGAAGATCGTCGAAATGGTTCTGTGCCGTTCACATTCTCCTACACATTGCACAAGTCAAGAAGATTGAACTAATAGTTTCTGACTTTTGCTCACCAAAGTGCCAGCTAGTGCAGACCCAGGAAGAAATCGAAATTGTTTCTGGCATTTCATAGACTATAATCTTCGCTGAATGTACCCAACACACACAGACAGACATCATGACACGCACGCACACACACACACACACGCACACACACCTGTAGTCTGGTCTAATTCTGTGTTTCCGTGAAAAGTTTCATTCGCTTCTTCTATAAACACTGCAGAGCAAAGACACCTCCCTTAATCAAACCCTGTAGTGTGGCCGATATTAAACTAGCTCCAGCTGTTGTTTTTTATTTCATCGGCGTCTCCCTTCCTTCTACTTCTCTCTCTCTCTCTCTCTCTCTCTCTCTCCCTCTGTCCCTTTTGTTTCTTATTCTCACTCTCTTTTTTACAATACTTATATCCTCACTCTGCCTGTCTGTTTATCTGTCTGTCTGTCTGGTAAAAAGTGTGTACACTTTATTTCTCCCACACCCATTCTCGGATCAAGCTGAAACTTCGCACAATTATTCATTGGCATAGAATCAATACAAAATCAGCTCTTGATGGTCACACGTCTAGTATGATTCTTACTGCTGCCATTGAATTGATAAAGCACATATCAAACATGACGATTAATTAAAGACCACAATATTCAATAATGATATAAATCTGGACACAAATTTGTATTCGAAAAATAAATATTTAATTAACACCTATAGTTACATATAATATGACAGTATAATATGTACAAAGAAGTTATTATTAAAATACTACTATAAAGTTTAACAAATGTGATTCTAGAATTCAAATTTAATAATCACTTAGAAATTGTTACTTGGCTGTAGGTCACGTTGGACTCTCTCTCTCTCTCTCTCTCTCTCTAGTCTCTGCACGGATCCTGGAGCCCAACGTCACAGTCTGCTCAATACCAGTGTGATATTAACTTGCCTAGCAGGCAGGGTTAGGTTGTGTATGGATCTACCGTCTCTGACCATCACCTAAATTATAATTAAACATAACAGTAATAGTCAAGTATTAAGCTTCATGCTTAAATATGACTTCTTTCTTGACGTGTATTTAAACGAATAGATAATTAATAATGATGTTGTCTTACCCCGTGCTCTAAAGTACATTCACATAGTAATGTTGTGTCTCTAATCGGTCACAAAACAAGTGACACTTGACTTCTTCTAGCATCAGTTTGGTCTAACGCCAAGCCGTGGTTATCTCGTCTGCCCTTTTCGCTCTAACTGTTACTGTCTTTATAGTCCCTAAAGTTATGTCTAATTAATTATCTAATGATCATGTTATCACCCAGACAATTTTCATAACATTTTCCCCTAGATCAACACAAGGCTCTGCTACTTGTCCTACCAGTATCCCTGTCCCCAATGGTCTGCTAAATGACAGCTTGATCCGTGAGAGACCGTTTTATCATGCTTATACAGATAAAATAACTATTCTGCTACACACCTGTGACAGTTGCTGATGCTCAGTTATTTCGTTTGATACCAACAAGGGAAACTACTACTTCAGTATTCACAGATTGGTTGGGTTTAGTCCCCTTAAATAATTGTTAACGCTATTTCTTTTTTTTTGTTTATATCTTGCATGTTTCTCTCTTTCTCTTTCTGTGTTTCAATGTTTCTCTCTTTCTCTTTCTGTGTTTCAATGTTTCTCTCTTTCTCTTTCTGTGTTTCAATGTTTCTCTCTTTCTCTTTCTGTGTTTCAATGTTTCTCTCTTTCTCTTTCTGTGTTTCAATGTTTCTCTCTTTCTCTTTCTGTGTTTCAATGTTTCTCTCTTTCTCTTTCTGTGTTTCAATGTTTCTCTCTTTCTCTTTCTGTGTTTCAATGTTTCTCTCTTTCTCTTTCTGTGTTTCAATGTTTCTCTCTTTCTCTTTCTACTTTAATCTCTTTCTTTCTCTTTTTCTATTTCTCTCTCTCTATTAGTATTTCATTGTTTCTCTTCTCTTTATTCTGTTCTCACATTTTTCTCGACCTTATTCTTACCATCTCTCTCTCTCTCTCTCTCTCTCTCTCTCTCTCTCTCTCTCTCTCTCTCTCTCTCTCTCTCTCTCTCTCTCTCTCTCTCTCTCTCTTTCTATCTCTGTAAAAAATAATTCATTATAATTTGAATATTATCATAAAGTTATGAACACAATTATTTGTTAAAATTGTGTAAGAAAATCAGTTTTCTTCTATCCAATGACATTGAAAGTGTATAACGTTACCAAGCGGTCTGACCGAAATACTGGAAGTCCCTTTGTTTTGAAATAGGCCTGATCTCGAGATCACTGCCCAGTTCATCTCTGTTTTAGGAGCTGGTTATTTGAACCTCAAAACTTGATCATTAGAACGACGACAATGTAAATGAATAGTGCTGCAGCACATAATTTCATTCTTTTTACACACTGCTTAGAATGTGTTATATTTTTATATTTTCTTTTAAAATATTTGCATTATGAACTGAAGCTTGCAATTAAAGGTGACACTAAAATCCCTTCTTTTGAAATCAATGTTCTGGGCCATCTCACCATCGACAGTAGTTATCAAAGATCTTATTCATAGACTACAACCACTCATATATTATACAATTGACTTTTTTTTCTTTGAAGAATCTGAATTGTAGTACTTTACAATATATAAATTGTTATTATGTTTGGTTTCTTTCTAAAGATTTAATTAGAAGTAAGCTCTATAGTTATGATAAATACAGTTTATTGATAGTCTACCATTACAGTACAGACCAGATTTCTTGGAATTAAATGGTGCGTCCATAATAACAGAGGAGATATAGCTGTGGAAATCAATCGTTAGACTCTTTTTGTTTTAAAAATAATTTGAACTGAGTAAAAATGTTTTTATAAATGGAAAGTAAGTTTATTACAGATACTCTACCTAGAGAGTAATTTCTAGAAGTTACTAGTACATATATGTGAAGTCACAGAACCTTATTATAAGGCTTTATAGTGCTGGATCGACTCGTCGAGTGATAAATATGCCCAAAGAACAACAACTCACTACATCAATGTTTCCCAAACTTTTTCATTAACGCAACACTTCACACATTCTGAGTATTTACCGGAGACTATTTTTTGGACAGGTTAATTCACGTTGTGGCTTTTTAGTTAATTATTCCAGCAATTCGTGGAACACCTATTTAGACCTCTAGGAACAATAGGATTCCGCGAAACACAGTTTGGGAAACGCTGTTGACTAAATCAATGTTGCCATTAAGTAACAGTAACATTAAAACACAACAACAATTTCATCACAAGTAGATAATAAAGTATATGTGGCAGTTCCAGTGTAATTATATTACTGATGTAGATCTAATAACTTAGGGTTAGCCTGTATGTCTTCCTACCAAGAACTTAAAGCACTTCTATAATCATGCACTTATCAAACTACCGACATTGATGGTTAATTAATGTTTCATACGTTGGGGTTAAAGAACAGACCCGCTTGCAATTGTGATGGCTCTTCTTAGTCCATGATTTCTAAAATCAACTGTATTCAGTTTAAGAACTACTCAAACCAGAAAAGTCTTACTATTCACTCTAGTGTCTTGAAAGTAAATAACAAAGATGCAAAATGACTCATTTAAATACAAATAGATCAACTGTAAATGTTAATTTTTTGCTTCATACAATCCCTGGAGAAGTTTCTGACATCTTCACGATTCTTTGTCTCAATACAGTCGGAGAAATTATTGGACTTTTCGGAATCGTTGCCAACATTATCAACATTCTTATCTTCTTGAAGCAAGGGTTCCGTGAGAGCATCAACATTACCTTCATGGCTCTGGCCGTCACTGATCTTGGGGCGCTGCTTACCCTACAGATGACCAACATCCTGGTGAACCCATGGTCACTGACCGCCAGTCTGGACTATTCCCCCCTTGAAGTCGTTGCTCTTCTCTCCTTCTATCCACACAACTACTTCCTCCGAGTCAGTGGTCTAATTACTGCATTCGCCGCCTTTGAACGCTGTCTTGGTGTCGTGTTCCCATTAAAAGTCAAATACATCGTAAACAGAAAGAAAATCTTAATGGGCATCCTCTGTATTTGTATTATCGCCAGTCCAAATGTGTTTATTCCGTTCTACTGTTCCTACCTAGATTGGAAGGTCGTTCCTATGTTCAACATATCTTACTTTGGAATAGTTTATCGAGAGGATGTCAGGAGAGACTTTGATTTCTCGTTTTCCTATTTCTACACAGACTTTCTCTTACCGAGCTTGACGTTATTTCTTCTGATCACAAATAACCTCATCATGGCGGTCCAGCTAACAGCTCATGCAAGCTGGAGAAGAGAAGTAGCTGGTAAAAGAGGGTCACTGTCCAATCAGATCTCTCGTAAGGAGAAAAAGATTGTCCAGATGTTGACCAAACTCTCACTGATTTTTATAGTCTGCCTCATTCCACAATCCGCCATTTTGACAGCGGTTACATTTGTAAAAGGATTCGGTCTCGGTGGTCTGTACTTTGACGTGGCTTGGCTCTGTTACTGTGTGGCTTTCCTTCTGGAGTCTGTTCACTCCAGTGTGAACATCTTTGTCTTCTACAGGATGAGCAGCAGATACAGAAAAATCTTTCAAATGTTATTTTCATCTCACTCTTCAATATATATAAAACGTGTTACCGTCTAAACAATGTTTTAGGTGCATTTACAAAATAACTTGGCAAGAGAAAATGACCAGCTAGAACGTTTTACAAAGAGCTGGATATTAGGCAGAGGCGTAGTGAGCAAAACGAGTGCCCGCGGCAAGGTATTTGATTGGCGCCCCCACCCCCTAGTTTCCATGAATATCACATAGAAATAAAAGCTTATAAATAAAAAGTGTTTAATAATAATAATAATAGAACACAAATAATCTTAGAATGTAATACCTAACTAAAATATCTGCGACTGACGCCCCGTTATGTGGCACCCGGGGAATTGTGCCCACTGGCCCCCTCCTCACTCCGCCTCTGATATCAGGACATCATGGCAGTTAGCAGCACTTGTTTGGTCTCGTGCGTTCACTGACACACGAACAACTTCAACTGGAGAAATGAAAGGAAGACCAACTGGGAGCTTGTAGTACAAGAAAGGTAATCGTTAATAGTCCCAAACCTGGCGGCACTTATTGTTTGAATACAAAGAAGTAGAACTTTCAATTTTTTTTGCAAAAGAGTAGTGGAGATTTAAACCTGAGTTACCGGCCGTTGTGACAAGATGGACAACTGTTATATCTAATCATTAGCAACAAAGAAAAAAAATCTATGCTTTTTTACAATGGCAAATAAATTTTTTTTCTCCCGAATGACTATTTGTATTGATTTAAATTTCGTTACGCTTGACATGCGGCAAGATCCAGATAGATGGGAATAAAATGATCGATGCAAAGTTTCTTTCTGTTACTTTCATCCGTAAAATTGGTAAAACTTTGTTTCAATGTTTAGCGATTTATAAAATAAGCAAAGTGGCTCTGTAACTTTCTCTCCACCTACTAGATGTAATCATTTCAGAATTACAACTTATCTAGATCATGATATCAATGGTGTAAGGCGTAAGAGGAGAATTGAACGAAACCTTTAGGAAAGTATTTCACAATTGTCAAAAGCACCAACTCATGAATAGAGGGTGTCTGAAAAGAAGGCTCATTGAATGGAGTTGAAATTCTTTAAAGATAGTATAGATTACCAGATAAACGTACTTAAATTGATTTATAAAGATATAAGAAATAAACTTACATTGTTTCTCTTCTTGTATCAATTTCGCTCCGCCCCCCACTAACTTTTGCTTACAGTTCATTATGAACAGTTTCTAAACATCACTCTCCTTACCTTGTCTTCTTTGAATAGCTATTATATACGAATAATATTAATAAACAATAATAATAAATAATATACTATTCTAAAGTTATCCATACGAAAATATCCTAGAGAACTACAACAATGTGATCAGCAAATAAAATGAACGAATGAATGATTGATAATTGAAACATCTTCGACTTCTCTATTTGTAAAATTATATACAATGTTGAAGAAGAAAACAAAATATGTTCCAGTCATTAGTTCTACTTTATATTTTAAATGTACAATTTATCATCGTCACTTATACAAATATTGAGTATTATTGCTACAGGAGATGTTTAGCTTAACTCTTTCTCTCCGTAATTATTTACCACATTCTGGTGGAATCAACGCTGGTATCGTCAGTTAGGAGAGATAAAGTTAACACGGTAACTATTGAAATATAAGATTTAAAATGATAATTAATCACAAGTAAGATTGGTACCAAAATATAAATATATATATTAGTTTTTTCTAACCATGTCGCCAGTTATACTATGGTATACCTTATGAAGCTATTTTTTTTTAAATCTTATATTAACTGTCTCCGCCTGTTTGGATTCCTACTTCCAATTAAAGTCGAATTGTTGCCTAATTTTTCATTGTCGATAGTAACACAAATTGGTGGTACATCATTTTGGTTTATCTTGAATACAGGGAGATTAACCTCGCAATTGTGAGAGATAAGGCAGTGATTGAAAGGTGATCTCCCTCCACGCATTGTATTGTTTATATTTTCCCGACCAAATCCTGTGACATATAAAAGTAGACTTCCTACCTAAACTATACAAAAGTTAAAGAAAAAGATAATTAATAAAAAATGTGTATTCTAATTATAACAAATGTGGTAAGTGCTAAATAAGTTATTCTAGCATATTATGATTACAAGTGTTATTACAATAGATCGTTTAGTTCTAAACAGATTAACATTCAACTATACAGTTTAATACATCTGCAACACAGATAAACTAAAAGTAAATAAATTTCAAGCAAAACTTTGGTTTAATCATAATTTATTACATAATAAATATTGCAGTGGTAAATCATAGCATAATTTATGACAAAATTTATCAGGAAATAAAACACAAGAAATAAAAATAAATCTCACATTTTTATTTTTTTTAAATAAAAATTTTCACCATAGAAAAGTAAAAGCTCACATTTTAATCTGATGTAGACACTAATTGTATTTCATATGCAGACATCAAAGCTGGCGTTTGTTCTCAAATTAACTCGTCAGACAGATCCGAGTTAGATTTTATTTAAATTTCAACACGAATTATCGTTCAACACATTCGAAGAAACAAAAATCCTATTCCGTTGATTTGAAAGCCAAATAAAAACACCAGTAGGTTAAGGTTTTGAACACTAAAAATATGTCAAAGAAAAAGAATGTATTTACGAATAAATGTTTTCTTTGGAACCAGCTCACTAAACACTTTCAATTGATTTAGTGAGCATAGTATACTTAGCAAAAAGCTTTAAATATATTCAAATACACTCAAAGATTGCTTAAAATGGACAACTCTAATTGAAAAGCAATAGAGACTGAATTATAGATATGTAATAAGCCAACTAAATAAAAACATCAAATGTGCAAACCAACAAATTATTATCAAGAGATTATCATAGAAACATTACATAATTTAAAATATTTAAAAAAATAATTAAAAATGTAAAGTAATTTTTACCGATCTTACACAATTTGCTGAACATTGTCAATTTACCGATGCAAATACTTTATGTTGAATGTTATGAATATTGATTGTAGTTGTGTTCTAACAAAAGGATTAGTGTAAACACATTTTTGTTAAAGCAAGAACTGGTGACCTAATACCAGGAGGCTATAAACACAAGCAGAGACACAAGAACTGGTGACCTAATACCAGGAGGCTATAAACACAAGCAGAGACACAGAGGACTGGTGACCTAATACCAGGAGGCTATAAACACAAGCAGAGACACAGAGGACTGGTGACCTAATACCAGGAGGCTATAAACACAAGCAGAGACACAGAGGACTGGTGATCTAATACCAGGAGGCTATAAACACAAGCAGAGACACAGAGGACTGGTGATCTAATACCAGGAGGCTATAAACACAAGCAGAGACACAAGAACTGGTGACCTAATACCAGGAGGCTATAAACACAAGCAGAGACACAGAGGACTGGTGACCTAATACCAGGAGGCTATAAACACAAGCAGAGACACAGAGGACTGGTGATCTAATACCAGGAGGCTATAAACACAAGCAGAGACACAGAGGACTGGTGATCTAATACCAGGAGGCTATAAACACAAGCAGAGACACAAGAACTGGTGACCTAATACCAGGAGGCTATAAACACAAGCAGAGACACAGAGGACTGGTGACCTAATACCAGGAGGCTATAAACACAAGCAGAGACACACTGGTGACCTAATACCAGGAGGCTATAAACACAAGCAGAGACACAGAGGACTGGTGATCTAATACCAGGAGGCTATAAACACAAGCAGAGACACAAGAACTGGTGACCTAATACCAGGAGGCTATAAACACAAGCAGAGACACAGAGGACTGGTGACCTAATACCAGGAGGCATAAACACAAGCAGAGACACAGAGGACTGGTGATCTAATACCAGGAGGCTATAAACACAAGCAGAGACACAGAGGACTGGTGATCTAATACCAGGAGGCTATAAACACAAGCAGAGACACAGATGACTGGTGATCTAATACCAGGAGGCTATAAACACAAGCAGAGACACAGAGGACTGGTGACCTAATACCAGGAGGCTATAAACACAAGCAGAGACACAAGAACTGGTGACCTAATACCAGGAGGCTATAAACACAAGCAGAGACACAGAGGACAGAGAACTGACAAAGAACGAAAGTAGACAAAAGTTTGCCCAGCTATTTGTATGGACCAAGAAAATGTCAACATGTGCGAAGCGAAAGAAAGTATAACATGATAGAGACTAAGTGTTATTCTGTAGGAAACTTTCTGCACATCAGTACTAACACATCCAAATGCACTACACACACAAGGTCCACTGATTGCTGTGAATGAATATAAGATTACATCGTCAGAAAGATAAGAAACGCTTTGTGTAACGTTATAGTGTTGGTCAGGGATCAGCGTTCGTTGTCTTAAAATGCCTAATAAACATAATTAACAAGCTGTTTCAGTTAGGGAAAGAAATTCTGTTGAAACTTTATCATATCTGTTTCAACAGCACGGCAAACCTTGGTTTGATCATATACAACCAACGAAATAAGAGCACATTTGGAAAGCAACTAGACTAGCTGTAAGTACAACACAGACAGAGATTTAAATAGATAACATGGAAACAAGTGTTTTAGTATCACAATGAGTTGTTTAGAGGGGGAAGGGGAGGGATTTTGTTTGGAAAAAAAAGGAGTTACATCATCACAAGATCCAGCAATTTCCATGACCTATTTAGATATATATATGTATACTGACTTTAAAGAACTTCCAAATTCTTTCAAAATATTTCTCATTTGAAATTATAAATTGTGGCGTTTTTAAGTGAAATAGTAATTACATATATTATTTACACACACACACATATATATATATATATATATTTATATACCTTTAAATATATTTATATACCTTTAAATTGTGTCCTGTTGTAAATGTAATTCAATATAGTTTATTGGGGTTATTTTTTCTCATTAAATTATGCATGTTAATCAAGGTTCTTGGAGAATGGTTAAAGACCAATTAGACTTGAATGACAAAACTAATTTCCCTATTAATAGCTCAGTAACTAGATTTAAATTCTTCTATCCAAGCGCTATCTGTTGGTCAGTCAGTATATAACATCAATGGTATAGACATACTCTGAGCTCCATTACTCCAAAAGGCCGTTGGTAGAGTGGTTTAGCTCTTACAGGAAGCCGTTACCCAAATAGTGATACGGATGTACTGGTGAATAGTGAGACATGTAAGCTGAGGGCAGAATCCCGCCACCATGGGGGGATGGTAAATAGTGGCTGGCACTGGGCGCAAAATTACTATCGATGGTAGCGGCGTTGTATGGGGGATAAGCGGCTACTAAATTCACCGCGGGGGGAGGCTGATGTCTGGTCAGCAGGCCAGAGCCATAAGACATGTTTTCCATTAATGACTTGACCATCGGAACCAAAACTGCGTGATGTCCAGCCAGTGGGCTAGAAGAATAGTTCAGCGTTGGAGCTAGATTTTGACTCTTTGGTTGGCGTGTTCCTGATACAGATGCTCTTTTGTTTTGAAACCAGGTCTGGATGTAAGAAAAATATAAACAAAAAATTATAAATAGCTTTTCTATCTGTAATTTAATAAAAACATAACAAAGTAGATTGAAAGGTTGACAGCTTATGGCAGACGTCTGCAATCATATTTTAAACACAGATTGGATGATAGACAGATGATAGACAGATGATAAATAGATGATAGACAGATAGATGATAGATGGTTTGAAGAGAATATTAATAGGCTAAAGACTAATCGAAGAGATGACTTAAAATTTGTAACAAAAATAAACTTTTTTTTTAGTTTATTATCTCCCTTCTTTAGTAGTTTTCTTTCTTGAATCCTTCAAGTTATCATTTGCTCCCAACTTTATTAATAACATCTAAATAGCAATATAGTCAAATATGTCAGTATCCTACTTCCTGCTTATTGTTCTTAATTTATAACATGTTAAAACATATACTGCTGCTCAAAGATAGTTATTTACCTATTGAATACATCTGTGGGAGTATGTGTAAAGGTGTGTAAAAAGAGAGAGAGAGAGAGAGAGAGAGAGAGAAAGATAGATGAAGGTTTTATATGGTTTGACTCATCAAGTCATTAAATAGTGCCTACTTTTATTTTGACCACTCTGTAACCCAGCTGCTTAGCTAATTGTTCTATCTCAAGTGAGCTAGGGTAACGATCTTTCCGGAAGTAGTCGGTCAGAACCTGAATGTCTTCCTTGGAAAATTTGGTTCTCTCCATCTTTCTTCTGGAGTTGTTCAGATGTTCACACTCATGACAGTGACCGCCTGACGCTGCTGGCTCAGTGATAGATGTTCTTGAAATCTACGGGAAATACAAACACATTTCAAAAATGAACTTTGTTGCCTAACCAAGACCTTGCAATTTTACACTGGCTGGCAAAAAGGAATACTGTGAAGAGACGAAAGGTATGGTCATATTAGAAGACAGGACTCACTTTCAAAAACCATCCGTCAATGTACGGAAAGAGTCGTATAAGGAAATGCTAGCTAGACAACATGGACACAAAACAAATGATATTCTGCTATGAATATTCTGACTGGGAAGTGTGTAAAGATTTGGATACTAGAGCCCTCTCAGCATTACTGCCATACCAATCAAGGGACAGGTGGTGAATACGATAATAAACATTTAAAATCGTTGAATTAGCTTTCTGTAGGTTAAATAGACCTAATCTTAGTCTCGGCATCAATTAAAAATGGCAGCAAGGATTGAAGCCACGAAAATCAAACACATGTCCATATAAATACACATCAAGGCGCCATCCATTATGAGTATCGAAACGTGAAAATATCACAATAGTTGGCTAGACTTCAATAACATTCACAGCCTATTTAGGTTAAGGGTGTACGTGTCCGAGCTCAACTCAAGCGGTGCCAAAGGTACATCCCAATTGAGTTCGCGAGTTTAGAACGACTAATATCGGCGCCTTGTCACTTTGATATATGATAGATTGTATAGATTGTCATCCGAATCACACTATCGGTGGATACAAGAATGAGGACCTTGGGCCTGTGATCAACTAATAGGGTCGCTGCCTCACTAGTCAGATTTTTGAGGCTTTTACACAGCGCTTGTCTTAACATGTCAGTATTTGTATTAACTGCAGCTGGAATGTCCACGTGGGCTTCGCAAGTAAAGTGACGTCTAGATCAGGTCAAGTAAAGTGAGGTCTAGATCAGGTCAAGTAAAGTGACGTCTAGATCAGGTCAAGTAAAGTGACGTCTAGATCAGGTCAAGTAAAGTGACGTCTAGATCAGGTCAAGTAAAGTGACGTCTAGATCAGGTCAAGTAAAGGGACCTCTAGATCAGGTCAAGTAAAGTGACGTCTAGATCAGGTCAAGTAAAGGGACGTCTAGATTAGGTCAAGTAAAGTGACGTCTAGATCAGGTAAAGTAAAGGGACGTCTAGATCAGGTCTAGTAAAGTGACGTCTAGATCAGGTTTACGAAAGTTGATCCACGGAAAATATTGACTATTGACTAAGAAAATAAAGATGAAAATAAATATTTATTTTATTTATGTTTAAGAGATTACAGATGATTACACAGTAACTCTTATTGGCCTCTATTAATTAATGACATGCCAGCGGTCATTTTATTTTGAGTTACACAATGTTACAAATATTGTTGTACAACAGGTGTAATACTTTACTAATGTCAAATATTTTAAAAAAAAAACATATTTAAATGACTTATAATTATTTAAAGTTATATTCATGTTTAAATTGTCGAAAAAAATATTACATAACTTTTTTTGGACTATGTAGTCTTCACCATTTTCAAAGTTTATAAGCGAAAACTCAAATCTGATCTGGTGAGAAAATGCAATCCTTCATAGTACTTGCACTATCCAAATAGAGTTGTGAATGTTGAAAACTCCCTGATATGAAATCGACATTGTCTGTCAGTAAAAGTAATAGTACAGAAATGAAATAATGTTGGTATATGGTGCAATAAACTGTCCAGTAGCTAATTTGTTTTTATATATTTTTGTGCTCTTTAGAAGCCTTTAAACATGTCGTTGTAGTTTTTCCTAATACATGATTATGCGCGCGCATGTGTGTTGTATGTTATTGTAATAACAACATAATTAAATGCCTTAAAAGGAGGTAACGAGTTTTATAGAAAAGCAGAACAGATTATTGCCCTTTTTATCTTTATTTGTAACTTTTAATAGCTTTTGTTTCACTTATTGAACAATGTATGTCTTTACATATATGTAGTCTTGTAGACTAAGGTTTAGCATAGTGAGTAAGGTACTTGTGTCATTTCTTAACTAGACAAATGTCTGGTTTCAAATTTTAAAAAATATGTTTGCTTGATACTAAATAAAGGTAAGTCTACTTACCCCAAAATCATGTGAACATCTGGCCTGGTTCTCTTTGTTCAGTTCCACGCATTCCGCAGACATGGTGGTGGAGGTGGTGGAGGTGGTGGAGCCACACTCTGGAGACGTGATTTGACTGGAACCGCTGGATGACTGTATCAGGGAGCTGTCCTTCCTTGGCGTGGACGAGGCCCTGGCTAGGATGGCACTTATGGAGAAGCTCCTGTGCCAGCCAGGTGATAAGCGATGGTCCGCTGGCTCTTTCGGGGGCGTCGTTGGGTCGCTACATGAGTGGTGCACTATAGGCACTGGGGAAACGCTTGGCGTTCTATCAATGTTTGGAATGGCAGAAGGATGCGGTCCTAACGCAGCAATGTCCAACTTATCAGTTTCACTAATGGGACATGCGGGTGTATATTGTGGCGTTGTGGCGCTGGTGGCCGCTGGAGTGAGCGTTTCCCGTAATTGGCGTCTCGTGACTCTTCTGTTAGCTAAAAGCTTCAATCTACGATTAAGAAATATTGACTTGTTGACTTTAGACTTACTGTTTTTCTGTTTCGCTACATTGACTAAATGATGAGTATATTTTTGACATTTCTTGTGAGTCTTGGTCTGTGTATCATAAATAAATAAAGCAAGAAAAATATTTAAAATACATTTTTTTGTAAATACAAGGCTTATATTAAGAGTAGTTGTATCAATACGTTTAAATCAGTCATGTAATTAAATTTGTAATAGATTTAGATTCTAGATTAAAAAGAATAAATCTGTGCGATTAGAAATATTTTTACTGATTGTTTAAGTTTAGCGCAATTTTATGCTTTTAGCTTTCTCACTGTGCTACGACTGGTGTGGACCAGCTGGTCAAGGGGAGGAGAAAGAAAGGGATATCTTAATGAAGGCTCCCGTGATCGCTTTTTAAATGATTTTATTGTTTAAAAATTGGATCGAACTGAATTCGAACTCGAATGCTGTAGCCTCCTCAGGCCTCCTGAGTGAACATGTCTTATCTTATATAATACAGACGTTACTTCAAAAAAGAAGATGATTACGTCCTACGCGTCATGCATTTAGTCATGCATATTTACCAATGACTTAAATTCTGCCGTCACTGGTTTTTCCGGCTAGCTCAGGCAGCCCATTCCATGCTCTAATAGCACTAGGGAAGAAGTAGTATTTGTACAAATTTGTCCTAGCATATGGGACGAGGAATGTGCCTTTATTTTTGTATCTTTCCGAGTATTTTATTAGATTTTATTTTTGTATTTGAAGATTATGGTTCAGTGTCTTATGTATAATTGCTACTTTACTTTTGAGTCTTCTGTCCTGAAGGCTTCCTAAATTTAGAGATTTTACTAATGGTGTTACTCTAGTCAAATGTGAATATTCGTTTGTTATGAATCTCACTGCTCTATTTTGTGTTTGTTCCAGTTTCTTAATGTTTTCTTGAGTTGAGGTTACCCAAACGGTGGATGCATATTCTATTATTGGCCTAACCAAGGTTAAATAACATTTTAGTTTTATGTTCTTATTTGATTTATAGAAATTTCTTTTAATAAACCCTAATGCTTTGTTTGATTTTTTTAATAATTTCATCAATATGTGGATTCCATGACAGTTTTTCATTTGTTATAACACCTAGGTATTTTGCGTTTTTAGTCTGTGTTACTGGTTTGCCATGAATAAGATAAGTGGAATTAATTTGTTTTAGTTTTTTTGTTACTCTTAACAACTGACATTTTTCTGGGTGGAAAGACATGCTCCAATTTGATTCCCATTTCTGTAATTCATCTAATTCTCTTAGTAAAATATCTGTGTCTTGTTTGTTTTTATTGTTCTATATATTATGCAATCGTCTGCAAATAATCTGACTTTTGTTCCTGAACTAATGCAACTTGGTAAATCATTTATGTAAATTAAAAATAGTAGTGGACCCAAGACTGTTTCTTGAGGTACACCTGAGTTTACTGTTATTGGTGTTGATTTAGAGCCATTTATTATTACAGTTTGTTCTCTCCCTATCAGATAATCTTTAATCCACTGATGCAGTGGACCATTAATGCCGAAATATTTTAATTTTTTAAGCAAACTATGGTGGTAAACATTGTCAAAGACCTTGGAAAAATCTAGTAAGATAGCATCTATTTGTTCACTATTATCTAAACCTTTTGAAAAATCATCAATTAGTCCAATTAGTTGTGTTTCACATGATCTATATTTCCTAAAGCCATGTTGGTATGGGGTGAGGACATTATGTTTGTCTAAGTGGTTTATGATGTTGCTACATATTATGTGTTCTAGGATTTTACATGTGATGCTGGTAAGTGATACTGGTCTGTAGTTTTCTGGATCAGATTTTTCTCCTTTTTTAAATAGGGGGGTGACATTAGCTTCTTTCCAGTCCTTTGGTACTCTGGTTAAGCGATGCCTGAAAGAGTATTTTGAACACTGGGGCTAGCTCATTGCTTAGTTCTTTGAGTAATCTAGCTGGAATATCATCAGGTCCAGACGCTTTATTTGGTTTGGTGTTGGCTAATAGTTTTTGAATTCCATTTTCTTGTACTACTAAATCTTCTATGTTGTCTACTTGGTTCAAATTAAGAATTATGTCTTTGTCTCCTGGGGCTGAGAATGCTGATGCAAAGTATTTGTTTAGGATGTTTGCTTTAGTTTCACTATCATTATGTATTATGTTATGTTCATCTTTTAATGGCGCTATGCCTGTTGTTTCCATTTTCTTAGACATAATGTATGACCATAGGTTTTTGTTGTTATCTTTAGATATTACATTGTTTATGTATTCACTCTGCAGCCATCTGCTTACTTTTTGGGTTAGGTGTTTAATTTTTATATACTTTTTGAAAACTCTTTCTGCCTTGGTTTCTTTAAATTTTCTATATAGGTTTTCCTTCTGTTTACAAAGCTTCTTTAGTCTATTATTAAACCAGCATTTATTTATTTTGTTTGATGTGTATTTAGTTGGTATATGATTTTCTATAATGCTTTAAAGATGGTTTTTAATGAAATTCCAGAGGTCATCGACTGGTTGGTTAATGTCAACCACAGTGCTCAGGTAAGAAAATAATTATGCTAAATTTCAGCTTAATCCGAGACTGGTTGTGGAAGAAATATCATGTATAAGCTTTTACCAGAAAAACAGACAGAGTGAGTTGAGATAAGCTTAGTAAAAAAAAACAACACATTCCACTTTGTAACTCTTGTTCAATTAAAAATAACATGTATAAACTCTAAAAGAAAAAAAATTTTAAATATAATTTTTACAAGGCAATAACTCCATTATACAACTTACAATATGATATATTTTTAAAAATTAATTTTAAAAATATATGGCTCAAACCGGGAATCGAACCCTTGATTTAGACATCTTCAGCTTCGTGAATGTAAGTCGTTAACAAATTGACCAATGCATAATTGCATAATTTAGTGATAATTTATTAATATTATCTACTACTAGATCTAGAATTTAGATGTAATCCATATTAGATTTACGTACAAAAATATTAGTGGAGGTAATATATTCTTCCAATAAACTTGAAGCAACTTGAAATTTACTCAGTTATCGCATAATCGGTACACTACGGCTGACTAGGCCATGTTTATTTGTATTATTGAACAACTCCAATGATAGTTCCTTTCAATCTAGACTTAGAAGACGATGCACACAATTTTCCTGAACATTAAATTATTAAATCTTTGAATCAATAAAGCCTTACATTTGGAAATGTCCAAATCGCGATAGTCCCCTTCAAGAACACGATAGTCCCTTCAAGAACACGATAGTCCCTTCAAGAACACGATAGTCCCTTCAAGAACACGATAGTCCCTTTTCAAGAACACGATAGTCCCTTCAAGAACACGATAGTCCCTTCAAGAACACGATAGTCCTTTCAAGAACACGATAGTCCTTTCAAGAACACGATAGTCCCTTCAAGAACACGATAGTCCTTTCAAGAACACGATAGTCCCTTCAAAACCGATGTTGGATCTAGACCTGGATAAAGTCTCTAGCCAAATTTACATTTATTTATTTATTTTTTACTTTGAAAATTATAACGGTCAAACTAGAGTTTTCCCCATGTGGCCAACGGGCTAGTCATTTTGTTCTCAGCGATATACATCAACTGTTAAATTTCTAGGAACATCGTTAGAGACGTTTTGAGATCAGCTGTCCAGGTTCCACGAAGTTCTGATTTGAGTAGAGGTATTGTTAAAATAGACTATTATTTGGACTGGAGTAGTTTTGTTTTGTTTTCTATGGAGGATTTTTGATGAATTAATAGGTTGACAATGCACTGGTCCAAACTCTTTTCTGGACAAGTGAGGAGGTGGGGGGGGGGCGCTTTGGAGAACGTTTCTGTGCTGTCGCTAGATGCTCAGCAAATAGCCTGAGTCAACCTCAATAAACAAACACAACACACACCAATTACCTGTTTACGTCTGGATTCGAACTCAAGCGCTCTTGTTGGGTAATTAAAGATCCCATTTTTTTTAAAATAAGTAAATAAGTATGGAGGCAATGTTTTTAGACAAATTCCTTTCACAGCCTTGCACTACAGATGAACCAGATAAAATGCAATGCTCTGGATCTCTAATTCATGTGCTATTATTTCAATGCTTGTGATATCGTACTTGTCTAGACATACAACTCATGACGCTGTGGTCTAGTGGGGAGAAGATGACTTCTCAGTGTTAGGATGATTTTTTGTCGAAATCTATTCATAGTTATAATTATAATTTTTTTTATTCATTCCGCCTTCACTAGAGCTAGAACAATATATAGTTCCGTATAAAGTAATCACTATAGAGAATCTATTGAGCTGAATTCCAGTGTTACTATTATGTACCTTAGTGTGAAGTGTTCATAGTTTTTAAATAATCTATTTGATAAAAGTTTAAAACATTTTCGGGCAGTGTCTCTATTGCGAAAAATAGTCATACTGCTCTAGACTTACACAATTAATACGAACAACTGTTTTTAAAACAAATAATAATAATAATAATTTTTTTTAATAAGCCTGTCAGATAAATTGTGTATGTGTGTGTCTATTTAAAATTAATCTCTTGTAAATTAACACAAAAAAGTGTATATGTTTAACGCGAATAAATGTTAAAATCCATAATATCTAGCACATTTTTTCATATCATGAGAGAAGATTTACACTAAAGAGATGTACTATGTATAGTAGTGTGACTACAATGTAGAATGTTGTTGAGGACATGCAGACAAAGGAAGCATCTTACTTTTGGTGAACATAGTGTACCACAGAAGACGATTGACAAGAATGATCAAACGCTTAGATGTGAAAGAAATTATTTTTCTCAAAACAAAATGTATATCTAGATGTACTTACTTTTTGTGGCGCCATAGAAACAAATCCCGAAACGTTTCACTATAAATGAGATTTCTAAAAAGGCACAGAGATAGTATATCCACTCAGATACACCAGAAATATGGCACTTATAATTTTCCGAGACATCCACGCGATTGTCTTGCAATTTAAACTGATAATATTCTCTTCACTTACACTTATACCTACCCCCCCCACCCACCCAATTTTTCCCCCCTTCAATCTCATTTGAAAATAAATGTGCGCATTTTTTTTTAATTCAATTATTTAAAAAAAAAACTCTTAAGCTAGCAATGAACTAAGACAAATTAAAGGTGTGCTTGACATGATCATGTTTATAGTGTACCAATGTTGTTCGTGTCATAAAAAGCTATGTCTTTAAGGATGAGTCTATTTCTTACTTTCAGAGAATCGGACCCATGGAAGAATGCTTCGTCTACCTACTGGAGTTTGTTGGTTAAACATGTCATAAATGTCTATTATGACTTGGACATGACACTTCACAAGCAATGTCAATACGAAATCAATGTCATCTCGGAGGGCCGTCATAAACTTCGGGGTCAGAGGACATGTTGACCACGGGGTGGGGGCTGGAGGCGAAGCGTGTGTAACTTGGCGCACCGTTAGCTTCCTAGGGTAACAAAGCAGAGACTGACCCTCCACTGAGGACAGAATAGTGTTGTAAACATCACAAATACGTGTCAAGCAAAGATGGTGTTGGTTTAATGTCTTGATTTAATTATCTTTAATTTTATAGGAATTCAATATTGAAATAATTAAATTTTGGACCAATCTCCAAAAATAGTTCTGTACTACGAAGACAACACTTATTGACATCATATGGGGGAGCACATTATTAAAGGCGGAGCTTGATTTTAAAAATTAGGAAAGAAAAAGGAGTTAATTTTTTGTATAAATACTGTTTCAAACAAGAAATGTAACTAATTTTTAAATCGTTTGTCTTCCATGTCAATAAATATTACAGTAATCCAAACAGTGATATTTTATGTGGCATAATTGTGTAACAATTCCAATAAATATAAATATATGATAAATATAACAAACATATATTGAACATACAAATCGATTCTGTTCCGTGCAGTTTTAATTTTCCTTTGCATATGATGTCTGTATGTATTATAATTCATACCAATTATTAGGTTTTTTTAGTCCTAGTTGATGAAGTTGTTGGTTGTCTTGGAGTGTCGTTCTCTAATAGAGAGAGATATAAAAAAAAAACTGGCCAAAATGAGGATAGAACCCACGACGTTTGCGTTATTAGCATGAGGCTCTGACCAACTGAGTTATCTGGCGACTCATAAATATTCAGAACTAGATCTTTTTAACAACATCTGAACGAATGGACAATTTTAACAAAATGTTCACCCAAGATGGATGGGCTGCTTGGTCGTACGGTTTGCGCGCTGGACTGTCGTTTGGACTTATCGATGAATCCGAGTTCAAACGTTGCCTACTCCTATCCTCGGTCGTTCTGTGAGAGGTTTGGATTAGGGAGTAAATTATCTTCAAAATCCGAAACGTGTCAAACATTTGACAAACATTTACAAAATCATCTAATCTTTTCACATAACGAAACAAAATTCAATTAGTAATTCAATAATTAATGAAGGGATCTTTCTAAAATGTTACAAAAATGTGTTGTCATCCACATGAGTTTCTGTAGGGAAATGTTCCGCTTGATGGTATCATGAAAAGATGTCCAACTAAAGGATTGCGTGGGAAGCGTGGTCGAGAGGCTAAGTGCGCATGAACTTGGCTTGTCTTGGCTACCTAGAAGGGGGCTCGAGGTTCGGCACCCGACTCGGGCAGAGTTGTGTTTAAAGGCAGCACTGAAAACCCCCTCCCCCCCACTGGTCCACAAATGAGATTGGACCAAAGCGCTCTGAGTATGCTATAAGCATGAAAGTAGCGCTATATAAAAGCTATAATAAGACTTTGAACATGACGAAAGTAGAAATCGAGTCCAGACATACAGTGATACGAATGAGAACACCTACACCCACCCACTCCGATAATGTAATCTTGTCTCTGTCGCTAGTTCCAAAGCTTATAACAAACTCTTGGGATGCATGTAGTAGATAACATTATGAACGAAATAGATGTACAGCCATTTTTTTCAATTCCAAAAAGGTTCATAACAAAAATAGAATGGCCTTTATTTATAAACAAACGAATACACTAGTACACGTGATACGGTTGGTCGTGTGTGTGACACGTGTCTGTTTATTTTAGGCGTCAGGGGAGGTCACTTGTGTTTGTGTTTTGGGCAGCAGGCGTCTCGGTTGATTGATTCCCATTGATGGCTGACAATGCCGCGGCGGTGGACAATGACGCAATGTTTAGATACGTATAGTCTATAAGTTGTACAGTACTGGTAGATGTTTATATCAAACAAACAAACAAACAAAATCATTAATTTAAAAAAAAAATAATATCGTAAACTAGATGAATGTCAACTATCCTATTGTGTCTGAAAGCAAATTATTTTACCAAGGGGGATTTCTACATTTCAGGCTGACATAAGTGATATAAGCTTCTTCCAAACTACATATTTTTAATTAATTTTTTTTTTAGTTTCTCCTTTCACTCTTTTCATCCCTCTCTTTCTATGTCTCCTCTTTCAAGCACATACCTAAGGTATTGATATTTACATGACCAGAAGGAGTCTGCAGAACGGATAGATGTAGGGATGGATGGGCGAATGGATGGATAAATAGATAGACAGATATGGTAGGGTGTAAGGTAAGGTAAGGTAAGGTAAGATAAGGCAAGGTAAGGTAAGGTAAGGTAAGGTAAGGTAAGAAAGGTAAGGTAAGGTAGGTAAGGTAAGGTAAGAAAGGTAAGGTAGGGTAAGGTAAGGTAAGGTAAGAAAGGTAAGGTAAGGTAAGGTAAGAAAGGTAAGGTAAGGTAAGAAAGGTAAGGTAAGGTAAGGTAAGGTAATGTAAGGTAAGGTAAGGTAAGAAAGGTAAGGTAAGGTAAGGTAAGGTAAGAAAGGTAAGGTAAGGTAAGGTAGGTAAGGTAAGGTAAGAAAGGTAAGGTAAGGTAAGGTAAGGTAAGGTAAGAAAGGCAAGGTAAGGTAAGGTAAGTTAAGGTAAGGTAAGATCGAATCAGATCAGATCAGATAATTTTATTGGTCTAAACAAATGGAAATGTTTTGAACATGATCTCTCAATAATGTACAAGTTATTTCTCATATTCGATAACAAACACACCAATAATTACCAAATGATTATTTGGTTAATCTTTTAATTGATTCATGTTTTAAAAGGTATAATAACTGTTTAAAATTTCAACCTGATCCGAGAATGAGTGTGGACGAAAGAATGATAATTATATAAGAGAGATAAACACTACATATCTAGCCATATCTGTGAATACTGAAGGATTAATTTCCCATTCGGTATCAAATAAAATAATTACCAGTATTTAATTGTTTAATCGGCTAATTTTATTTATTAATTCATGTCTTGTCTATGCCAATGAATATTCGTGCAAAGTGTTGACTAGATCCACTAGATCGTTGGGCTGTGGGGGTTTGGGAGAAATAACGTGTACAAACCTTTTACAAGACAGACTGGGTTGATATAAGTATCATATAAGTTTCGTAATAAACATAGAATTACTAATTGGCTAAAAAGTGCATACTCGTTTTATCATTGCGCCATTATAAACGGTATTGCACTCCATGTCGATATTTGGTACAATGTTACACTGTAAAGTAGAGGACCTATTCTCTAGCACTAAGGAGCCCTCAAATATTTAAAAAACAAGTCATATTTATATTCCTTTATATTGATATTCCTTGATATTGCACCAAGCTCAAATATGATCTTGTGGCACAATCAAAATTAAAAAAAAACAACAAGGTTACAAAGACAGTTTGTGTGGAGACACAAACTCAAAATCGGCCCCCGAAGTGGTCCACCCAGGCAGGTAAAAAGGCAGGTTTCAATATTTTCAGAAAGAACATCAGAATGAAATTCTATCAAAGACAAATGACAGAGAAGAATGGAGAAAAAGGTTGACGGATCTTGTGTGGTGCCCCAGCGGTCCACAGACCAAAAGATAGGTGAAAGTGAATGTGAAGTTAGATGTGAACCTGGCCTAACTAATGTGTTATAATGAATGTATAATTGATCTAATTGTTTTGTAAAGGGACATCTCTGTAAAATAAAAAAAAAATTCTTTTAGTTTGATATTTAAATGTTTATATTTGAAGTTGACGCGATAATATGAAAAACTACTAATTAATTGATGTTTTAAATTATGTCCAACTTATATGCATTCTAAATAGATTTTTTCTCTTAAAAAAAGGTAAACATTTTTTGTGTAAATGTAGTAGTTAGTATAACAGAACTTACTTAACTTAGCAACACAAATGTAATTTTTTTTTGGACAAAAATCTTAAAACGTTTGTATACATGTGTTACAAATATGGTAACTCGATATCTTCCCTACCTAGGTGTATGAAGTGCTACTTACTATTAAAATTGAATGGTTGTAAAAGTGATGAATTTTTATTAAAAAAAAACCTGCTTGCATAAGTGATCTAAAAAAATTGATTTTTCGCTTTCAGAAAAGAAAAAAAGTAGCCGTTGCATCAGAACTTTGAATGGTCTAAAATATTAAGATTTTCAATATCTTCTCTAGTTTACGAGATCTAAACGGGACGGACGGACGGATGGACAGACGGACAGACATTCCACACAAAACTAATAGAGTCTTTTCCCCTTAAGGGGGCCGCTAAGAAAAAGCCGTGTAGAAATGAATAAGAGTTAGAATTTATTTAAATTATTAAGTTGATCTATGCTGCTATTATGATGCATGCCCGTAACTTGACCAAGAATTCCTTGGCTAGATGGGTTTGGGAGTATGTGAATCAAAAAGGTTTTGTAGTTGTAGTGGTTTTCTGTGATGCATCTCTAGTTCATTGAAATGACTTAGGGCTCAAGAAACACGACATCGACTTTTGGAGTAATCCATATAGAAGCAAAAAAAAACCCCACAACATCTCGTTACATTGTAGATAAGGCAATCAACTAACAACCAATCAGGTAATAGTACTATCAATCTTCGAAATCCAC
Organism: Biomphalaria sudanica; assembly: GCA_036873155.1. Lineage (NCBI taxonomy): Eukaryota > Metazoa > Mollusca > Gastropoda > Planorbidae > Biomphalaria > Biomphalaria sudanica. Next base: position 538,225 of record JAZGLO010004451.1, on the reverse strand, counting down.
TCATATTTTTGAGATAGGACAATGTGCCACATTGTGCCAGATGTTTGAGCACATCATACATACAGTAGACCTACATGATAACATCATGTAGTAGACCTTTGTGTACATCTAATACAGTAGACCTACGAGTGCACATCATACATACAGTAGACATACGTGTGCACATCATACATACAGCAGAACAAATGTGTGCACATCATCTAGTAGACCTTTATGTACATCTAATACAGTAGACCAAGTGTGTACATCATACATACAGTAGACCTACATGTGCACATCATACATACAGTAGACATACGAGTGCACATCATACTTACAGTAGACATACGAGTGCACATCATACATACAGTAGACATACGAGTGCACATCATACATACAGTAGACATACGAGTGCACATCATACATACAGCAGACCTACGTGATCACATCATGTAGTAGACCTTTGTGTACATCTAATACAGTAGACCAAGTGTGCACATCATACATACAGTAGACCTACATGTGCACATCATACATACAGTAGACCTACATGTGCACATCATACATACAGTAGACCTACGAGTGCACATCATACATACAGTAGACTTACGAGTGCACATCATACATACAGTAAACTTACGAGTGCACATCATACATACAGCAGACCTACGTGATCACATCATGTAGTAGACCTTTGTGTACATCTAATACAGTAGACCAAGTGTGCACATCATACATACAGTAGACCTACATGTGCACATCATACATACAGTAGACCTACGTGTGCACATCATCTAGTAGACCTTTGTGTACATATAATACAGAAGACCTACGTGTGCACATCGTACATACAGTAGACCTACGTGTGCACATCATACAAACAGTAGACCTACGTGTGCACATCATCTAGTAGACATTTGTGTACATTTAATACAGTAGACCAAGTGTGCACATCATAAATACAGTAGACCTACATGTGCACATCATACATACAGTAGACCTACGTGTGCACATCATCTAGTAGACCTTTGTGTACATATAATACAGAAGACCTACGTGTGCACATCGTATATACAGTAGACCTACGTGTGCACATCATACATACAGCAGACCTACGTGATCACATCATGTAGTAGACCTTTGTGTACATCTAATACAGTAGACCAAGTGTGCATTTCATACATACAGTAGACCTACATGTGCACATCATACATACAGTAGACCTATATGTGCACATCATACATACAGTAGACATACGAGTGCACATCATACATTCAGTAGACTTACGAGTGCACATCATACATACAGTAGACCAAGTGTGCACATCATACATACAGTAGACCTACATTTATTAAGAGATTACGTTAACATGTCACACATATGCCGATGTCTTATCTTCCCCACCCCTTTCCCAACTGGTCAAGGTGGTCAAGGCAAGTCCTAGGATCATAGCGTAGCGAGAACGGTAAAAGCATGAAATTGCACTAAACAAAAAAAAGTGGTAAAAATATTTCTAATCGCTCAGATTTATCATTGCTAGTCTATATCTATTACAAATGAGAAGTACATGACTGATCCAAACTAATGGATACAACTAATAAGCTGATTGTAACCGTTGTTGTTTTTTTTTAAAGTATCATTTATGTTTTTCTTCTTTTGATTTTTTTTTTGGACATTTTTGTGTTTAAAGCTGTCTTTATTAGTAATTGATGATTTGAAATAAGGACATTTAATTGTAAAGGAAATAAGTAGTGCACAAACTCCCAGGCGGCCTTTTTTTTTAAGGTAAACTCATTTTTTTAAAATTCAGTATTTATAAAGTATTACATTTGCAGAGAACGCAAGACAAACATAGATAATGTTTTGATCCTCCATAAAGCAAGGTGAACGTCATTCGGTAATAGTTCATTATTCCTGAAGAATAAGAGTTACTGTTAAGCCAATTTAACTTTGCGAGGCTGTGTCTTGCACTATTCGCTATAAGCTTTCTGTAAGTGTGTTATACAGGCTGAAAGATCCAAAGGAACATACTTATAGGAACTGTTTAGTCTACGTAATAAGTATGGAACCAAGTTCCCAAGTGACGGAATGGATCACAATCTCTGGTCTATGACTATCATTTTCAAGTTAACATGCAGAGTATGTTAATAGAAAATAACTTTGAATAGATAAAAATATTTTATATATAATATTATGAAGCGATAAAATATTACTTTTCAAAAATTAATTGCTATTTAATTTTGTTTTTAAAAATGGCGACACAAATATGCATACATATACGAAATGCTTAAGTGAGTATTTAAGAACAAATGGGTACATTACTTTCAGAATTCATATTAATCTACAAGATATTGATTTTATTACATCCATTTGACATATAAAAAAAATGATGTACTCCAAAGAAGACTAGCTCCTTGTCATTTGAATATTTTACTGACATTGTCATATTTAGGTTATCAATCTTTGCTCCTGAAAAGTGTTTACAATGATACACTTGTGTATGAAAAAAAAAATAAGTTGCTCTTTAAAAAAATAAATTAGGATACAGGAGACGGGGAATGGGATTTCCAATATCGCCGTTTAGTATTTGAGAGGGACTGACAAACGGACAGACAAACTGATCGGGGCTTCTCAAAACTAAGGCCGGCCCCTAACTTATATAAACTTAGTTAAACAAGGTGAGAGAGTTCAGAGCGAGTGAATTTGTGTAGCTTTGTGGCCTTTACAGCAAAGGACCAATGAACGAACGGCCACGTGACCACCGTAGTCGATCGGATTGTTTCAGATACCAAGTAGATTTAGTGAATAGATGCATAGTCTACATAGGATCTAGATCTAATCTATTTACGATTTTTTCCCAGGCTTTATATTGTTTACGGTGGCTGGAACATCCCGTCGTTTTTTGTTGTTGTTGTTGTTGTTGTTGTTGTTGTTTAAATTTCAATAAACAGGCCACATTTTAACATAAATACTTTTATAGCCGTGAATTAATGTATTTGTCACAATTACATTTAACGGCCCTCTCTCTCTTTCTCTTTATGGAATCCACTTTTTTTTTTGGATTGTTTTTTCACCCTGCACATACAAATTTCTTCGACATAGACGTTTGACTTGATTTAGAAGTACCCGCTATATAACGCTTTATAACGCCCCCCCCTCCCCAGATGCACATATGCGAAAAGGGGTGGTCAGGTTGCGAATCTGTCAAAACCATATCTTAGCAAGCGCCTAGGAGGTAAAAGGAACCTGTGTACAAAATCTCAGGCAAATCAGTAAGACAGTTAAGAGAACTACATAGATACTTTTATATGAAAAATTAAAAATGATTTGTATGCAGTATTAATATGCATTTATCCCAGAAGTATTCTTTAGTTCATACAAAGAAGAGCCAGGCGTGTTTGCTTATTTCTACTATTGGAGGTAATCTTTAAGGAGAGGAATATCCAAAAATGGCAAGCTTTTTCGGTGATAAATTATTCCTGTTTGAAATCCAGGCTTTGTGAGCACAGTAGAATTAAATTTAAAAAATATAATAAATGATTAGCATAGAGCAGAAATTTGTGAAAACAACAAATAAATATTTATATTTGATTAGAGTAACACCTTTAGTATAACCATTAAGCAGGTGCGGACTGGGTGTCCAAATCTGCTTAAAATTGTATGCCACATGATAGGCCTACATTCATATTTGTCCTCAAAAGTTTAATAATGTATCAAAAGTATTTTGCTGTAATAATTTGAATAATTTATTGGATACTTTTGAAACTATTAAATACACACAATTACTAAATGTATAACACTTGGAATAGTGAATTACTTATTGCGAAAGAAATGAATGATACCATATACATTATTATATACATGTACTGGACATTCAAAATCAAAGCATTCAAAGCTGGTTGAATTTTATATATTTTATATGTTTTAAAATATTATTAGTCAAAAGCAAGAGTACGTGTAATGCTAACAGTATATTTTAACATAAAAATTCTAAATTTAGTAATAATTAAAAAGTTAAAAGCGGGTGACATTTTATTAATCAGTTATCTACCTTTCAAGGAATAACCTATATTTTCGTAGTACAACGACATAGAAAACTCTATATGTGTTTTAATAAGAAAATTTTGCATTTTATTTGATAATATTTTTTAAGTGTTTAATCCAAAAAGGCATAATATTGCTAAAATGTTTTTTTTTAATTAATCATTACGAAAATTTTACAAGAAAAAAAATTATTATAATAAAATTTAGATATTTAAAAGGCAGAGTATTTCTGTAGTAAACCAATATTACTTTTAATATTTTATTTATATAGATAGAAAAGTTGATATCAAATAACAGGCATCTACCATATACACAAAAGTGCACATTTCCGAAATAGCATATTCTATAACATGACCTATTTTGAAGTACTGAAGACCGACCTCAATAACCAACCAAACCTTCTGCTCACATTATTTAGTCATGTGAGGCCAGAATTAGGGCGTGGCCTTGGTTGGCTAGCAGGACCAGCAGTTGATCGCTATTGTTACGAACGAATCATTCCTTCAATACAAACAGAGCCACGATCCATGGCTTATTGACAAGACCCCAACGATATTGCTCATTTGGCGAAGGTCCCTCAAAGAAACATTAGACAAAACCACTCGAGAACATAGACTCTCTCACTGCCTGGTCCTTTGACTTGTAAACTCAAGTGGACATCATGAATAAATCAAATGAATGCAAAAGCGTATTACATTTTTTTAAAATCTATTGTTATCATTGATAATAGGTTGATCCTCTAGAGGAATCTGGACCATAGTCTATAGTTATAGTACTAGAAAGAGAAATATTGTTTGTTCAATAAAAAAAATATCAATATTATGAGATACTAGCAATTATTAATTTAAACAATGTTACAAAGACAGTTTGGTAGTGTAGCAGTAGCATCATTTGGTAGTGTAGCAGACACAAACTAAAAATCGGCCCCCGAAGTAATCCACCCAGGCATGCAAAATGGCAGGCTTCAATATTTTCAGAAAGAACATCAGAATGAAATTCTATCAAAGACAAATGAGAGAGAAGAATGGAGAAAGAAGGTTGACAGATCTTGTGTGGTTTTCCAGCGGTCCAGCAGACCAAGGGATAGGTGAAAGTGAATGTAAAGTTAGATGTGAACCTGGCCTAACTTCATTAATCTATTTCTATATTAGGTATTTCATGGAACAAAAAAAAAGTATCTTTAAAACGGATATCAACGATAGACAATTACAAAACTCAAGTCTTGAATAAATATCTAATTGATCTAATTGTTTTGTAAAGGGTCAAATCTTTTGTTCAAATCCTCAAGAAAAGAAACGTTTCCGTAAAAAAATGAATATTTATTTCCCTTTAGTTCAGTGTTCTGTAGTAGTGTCTTGGCACTGCAGTTCATGCGATAATATGAAAAGCTACTTATTAATTGTTGTTTTAAATTATGTCCAACTTATATGCATACTCGATAGATTTTTTCCCTTTAAAAAAAGTAAACATTATTTGTGTGTAAATGTAATATTTAGTGTGACAGAACTTACTTAACTTAGCATTACAATTATATTTTTTAAAAAATGTGTTAAAATATGGTAAATAGTGTTCTCCCCTACTGCTATTATAAGTGAATAGTTGAAAAAGTAATGTATTTTTATGAAAAAACTGCTTGCGTGACTTTAAAAATGAGTTTATGTACACTTTCAGATAAGAAAAAAGTAGCCTTTGCATCAGAACTCTAAAATATTATGATGTCGGATTTTCACTATCTTTTCTAGTTTACGAGATCTAAACGGGACGGACGGACGGACTTACGGACGGACAGACATTCCACACAAAACTAATAGCGTCTTTTCCTCTTTCGGGTCGCTAAAAATCAACGTTTGTAAAAATAAAACAGATTTAACAATGTATTTTGTAAAAATGTGTTATAGTAGTAGCCAGTGTTCTGGCACGATTAGGAATCAGTTATATTGGTGTCGTAAATAGAAGTTTTGACTTAGAGTCAATGACGCGACTAGTAAAAAACAAGAACAGGATTTTAGGAAGAATAGCGAAACGTTAACAGACTACTTTTGACGGCTATTTAGAGAGAGCGAGAGATGCTTTTATATAATCGTAGAGATTTAGCTTGTCGACATTCGACCGTTCCCTTCGTTATATTATTCAACTTGTTTCTACATTCGCGACTAGCATCTCGACAAACTTATTTTGTTGGTCTTTCGCATGTGTTTAGTGATTTCGTTATTTGAGTGTTACCCACGTTTGATTTATCTGCATTAAACGCAGCGCAGACGCGCCTAACACTATATAAAACCTACCATATGACTAAGAAACAAATCTTTCAATGCTACACTACCAAATGAGGCTACAGCTACACTACCAAATATGCTAAAACTACACTACCAAATGAGGCTACTGCTACACTACCAAATGATGCTACTACTAAACTACCAAATGATGCTACTGCTACACTACCAAATGATGCTACTGCTACACTACCAAATGATGCTACTGCTACACTACCAAATGATGATACTGCTACACTACCAAATGATGCTACTGCTACACTACCAAATGATGCTACTGCTACACTACCAAATGATGCTACTGCTACACTACCAAATGATGCTACTGCTACACTACCAAATGAGGCTACTAGAACAGAAACGTGTGTTGACAAGTATCAACATCCTCAGTGTTGGGCACTTCCCTCAGGTCTAACAAAGAACTAAAGTTGTTACTTGATCTTCAACTTAAACTTAGGATTTGTATTTGAAAGAACTATATAGAGTCTTTTCGGATGGTTGCCTGGTCTTATTAAACGCGCTTCGGACTGTAAGCACGATGGTCCCGAGTTCTCACCCAGCCTGACGTCATCCCGTGTCTGGACTTGGCTGTAATGATGTCCGTTACTCTTGGAACAACTCTGAGACTTGTGAAACAAACAAAACAGTGTTTGGAAAGAAATTTTGTTTGGCCTTTGAAAAAGTTGACTGTGTTTTTACAGCTTCGCTATTTAAAATTATATTGTTCTTAAAGTTATTCTTTGGGCTTAGTAAATTTTACTAAATGCGACTTATTTTTTTTAAATCTATACTTCATTAATCTATTTCTATATTAGGCATTTCATGGAACAAAACAAAAAGTATCTTTAGAACGGATATAAACGATAGACAATTATAAAACTTTATAGTAAATGCTTTTTTAAAATGTATATTATCCAAAATAATAAGCTAATGAGATATAAGATAAGAAATATTAGGAGTTTAATTAAAAGTATAAACAGTTTTTGTTCATTGATTTGTCACGGACTTTAAAAACAACCACCGTGGTTTCATTAGATCTACTGTGTGATGCATTAAATTGTTGTTCATGCCATCACCACACAAGACAGTAAGATAATTATCTAGGACTTGAGGCAGACGTCGAGAAAGTCTTGTACGGTGTAGTCGGACTGCTCTTGGTTTCAATCAGATTACTTATGGAGGATGTAAAGTTAAGGCCGAGCTTGCCATTGTTGACAACGCAGATTCTAGGCCTGTGGAGATCCGTAAATTTGCCATGAGCTTGACTTGATTTACGCTTATGTTTTCCGATTCTGTGGAAACATTTTACGTCTGTTAAAAGTACATTACAAAATAATTGAAAATGTTCATCTACATCGTAAAGCAGAAAACAAAACATGGCTAGCAATATGGTGTATCCGGTGAACAGAATATTGGAAGTATTGATAAGCTTGGTATTTTAAAATGTATGCAAGACATTATGTTAAAAGCTTATATCAATTCACGTTGTCTGTCTGTCTTGTACAAAAATTGAACACGTTTTTTCTCCCACAACCATTCTCGGATCAGGGTGGAACTTAACGAAATTATTTATTTTACCTAACAAAACAATACAAAAAGTTAGCCGATTACTCAATTAATTATTGGTAACTAATTTATTTGTTTGATATTGAAAAGTGGAAATAAATTCTACATTATTATGGGATATAGTTTTGAATGTGGAGCTTTTGTCTTTAGAAATGTTTGTTAAACTATTTAATCACTGGAGATCTAATGTCAAAGCTCTTTTGAATAAACTAATTTATATTATATAGTTGACACAGTAGTTGACAACAGCGATTTTTCTATAGGTCAGGGGTCGGCAACCTTTTAAGTCGGAAGAACCAAAAACTACAATTTACAAAACGTCTAATTTCAAAGAGCCACAAAGTTTTTCTTGTCAACTATAAATAGTTCTCGCATAATAATTTTTTTAATGAATATATATATGTGCCATTATTAGATAAATATTTTTATTTCGGTAAAAATTAAAGAAGTTAAGCATTTTCTTACAACATTAACTTCAATAACAAACAATGAAAAAGATGAACCATACTTATTCTATGTCCTTGTACGGTAATAGAAAATTTGGATACGTTTGGCTCATACGGTAACTTATTTTTAGTTTCAAACACAATCTTAATATTTAATTGTTAGTTTACTTCTTACTTTACACTCAATTATATTCATGCAAGAGAACGCTTATCGCACCATATGTCGATCCAAGTTAGTCAGCACTCCAAATACCAACCTCTTCACTTCACTGTAGCATTCTGGAAGATTATTCCATGCGCTGAATCAACTCGCGGCATTTTTTTTTTAACTGTCCGCTTTTACGTACATACATTTCTGGACCTTTAACACTTCCAACTTGCTTTTCAACTCTGTACATTTACCTCTCCACAAAACTTTACTTTTTAAATCGAGCTATTGCATGTCTCAATTACCAATGTATCAATGTGGATTTCTTTAATTTTTGTGTTTAGATGGTATACTAGGAACGCTCAAATCTATCAAGAAATTTATCTTTGATTTTTTATCATAACTGTGCTGAAGTAATTCGTGTCAAAAGTTGCACTGATTTTATCGCGATACTGCTTTAGACATTCAAAATGAAGTAATTGACCGCTCTGAACATCTTCTGCAAAAAGAATTAATTTTTCTTCAAAACAAAACAATTCTCCTACCAAAAAATAGACTGGGATTTCTTTTTCCTGCAGTTTTAGATTCAGCTCATTTAATTTCTCTGTTATATCGGTCATAAAGTAAAATGCTTGCAGCTATTTGTCGTTCTCTAATTCGATGTGATAAATGCCATTTCCATTTAGAAATATATTTATTTCATTCAAGCACAAACGTTTCATCCAACTTACCTTTGGAAATCATAGCACTTGTTGGGAAGAAGGACATCGGAATATTGAGTCTCCATTTCGTTTAAGTGGTAGAGTGCTTTTGACAAGATGCTGTTAACAATTTTGATTACCAAATTCATGACCTCATCTATTTTGGTCAGAATCATTTTGGGCACAACGCGCTTCTTGGTGCATTATTCAGTAAATCGTAAGAATTTAATTGTTTATTTCGCTATGACAAATCTTTGTTGCCCTTTTATTTGTTTCCTGTTTAACTTCTGGCTCCATCAGTTGCCATTGAAATGATTTTATTTAAATCGATCTTATTGTCTTCAGGGTATGGCATGACATTCGTTCTATTGTCCCCCTCTACTTTGTCATGAGAGCGATAGCAAACCTAGAAGTTCTTCTTTAGGACCTTGGGAAGACATATACCTGACAAAAGGGGCAACTTGTGCCGTGTCTTTATGTCGCAAGACTCATCCATAGCAAATGATAAGATAGAAGATAGTTCAATATCTTCCACCAACAAATATTTTACATTTGATGATATTTAAACTATTCTATTTTGTACTGATTTAGTGGTTACTGGCAAATGTTTGCTTTTTTTTTTCAAGATCTCTGGTTTATTTTTTAAATCAACGAAACAGTTCTTCAGATGCACGTAGGAAGCAGTCTTTGACATACTCATCATCTTTAAATGGTTTGCCTTTTCGTGCAATTTCTAGTGCTAGTGTAATTTCTAGTGCTACGCAAAGCTTGCTGGAATATCATTATTTGTAGATTAATTTCAACTATGAGAAGATTATTCACCTTCAACCTTTTTATCTGAAACAACAAACTATACGCCGTGGTTAAGATGCCAATTCGTCTTGCGTCAATGCGAATTAAAACCTACATAGAAACATCCGACGACGGCGTCATTCCAGAGCTTCCGTCAGACTGATAAAAGTGACGATGTGTGTAATGGGGGGAGGTGTGTGGTGAAAAGCGAGTACAAGTGGCTGAATGATCGAATCGGCACCTTATCTTCGTTTAAAGATTCAGAACTATTTTTAAAAAAAAATAATAATATTTGCGTATGGAACAAAGAGCCGCAGCTTCACATCCAAAGAGCCGAATGTGGCTCGAGAGCCGCAGGTTGCCGACCCCGGCTATAGGTCGTCCTTGACATTGTTAAGTTTTGTCTATTTTAAAACCTCTCCCAATTTACATTTTTATCTATTCGGACGTGATTGTTTAAAGCGCCGCCACGAGTCTCCGTTTTCTTGTCACTTCTTGTACACCTACTTTATTACCGCAATTTTTTTTTCTTAAAGAATAACAAGATTGCAAAGAGAATGTCATTCTGTACAGAAACTCAGATGCGGGACCCATCGGATCCGCCTTTTCGCAAGGAATATTCAAGACGTGATTTTGTTTTGATTGTAAAAAGTAATAATGGATTCGAACCCGAGTGCCCGGTTCGGAAGCCAAACGCTTTACCGCTCAGCAACCGCGCCTCCGACACTGAAGTACAAGCAGAATATCTGTTCTTATCTTCTTTTTTTTTTCTTCAATTACAAATCAATGCTGAAAGATGATCTAAAATCGCTCGTCTGACATATTGTACATATCCGGTAGATGCCATGCCGTAATGTGTAATATATCTCTTTATCAATAATAGGCTATTAGTTTGTAACCAGTTTGTTTTTCTAGAGCAATGCCTGGTCGTGCGGTTATCGTGCTGGACAGATTATCTCGACGGTACCGGGTTCATACCCTGCTCACTGCCATCCCTTTGAAACATTATTACTTTTGACAATCAAAATAAAATCAAGTCCTGAATATTCTTTGCGAATAGGCGTATCCGACAGGGATCCGACGGGGGCCGCCCCTGAGTTTGTGTGATAACACAAACTCTCTTAGTAATCTTGTTTTTTATTTGTTTTGTTAACGTCTTACTGACTTTTATTTTGACTTGTGTTCCAAAGTTGATCTCAACAGATCGTGTAGTAGAACCATGCTCTGGTTATCACCAGGTACTCCAGAGCAAGTAATGGGTCAATGGGTCATGGGTCAATGGGTCATGGGTCAATGGGTCAAATAGGTCGCAAAATTGGATGGGTCAAATGGGTCATGGGTCAATGCTCCCTGACCCACGACCCATCCTTAGTTTCCGCCTGACTCTTGAAAAAAACCGTCGTTGCGCGATTTTTTTTATTTGCGACAAAAACAATACGTGCCCTTCCATACATTTGTATAGAAAATTAAAAAAGTTAAATTTGTTCATAATCTGCTAATATCTCCATTTCTTGACTTAATTTTAAAATTTCGCTCTGTTACTGTGTAGTATATATATATTTGAACACATATATGCAATAACAAAACAATTGGACAACTAGATTTCGCTGATTTTGTCTTTCCATTAGAGTTTCTAGTGAAAGAACTAAAGTCATTGCCTCCAGTCTGACACCGGTGGAAAGGGTTGAGCAAGAGATGGCGAAATACAACCAAGAGCCAGTCCCAGAAGAAAAAATGCCCGGTGAATTTAATCCATTGAAGTGGTGGGCAGAAAGGGTCCAACGATTTCCACTTTTGTCAGACATCGCACGTAGGATATTTGTCCTACCAGCTTCGTCAGCGGAACGTGAAAGACATTTTAGTTCATTTAATGCACGGCACATAATTACAGCACAACGTAACTGCATGCATCCTGAAACAGTTGAAGCTTTGTCTGTCATTTTGCATGGTTACAGAGGAAAACTGTTGCAATAAGATGAAATTTTGTTCAATAAAAAACTGACATCTTTTTACATTTTACTTTTTGTGCTTTAAATTTCGTAGTTTGTTGAAGCATATTTTTACTTTTAAACAATTTGAATATGTCCCATGTTTGATTTAATTTGATATATTTTATTTCGCCAAAATTTGTTTCAATGGGTCATGGGTCATGATGGGTCTGGGTCGAGAACTTGATGGGTCATATGGGTCATGGGTCAAGCTCAGTGATCCATTACTTGCTCTGCCAGGTACTGACCTTCTCAGAAGTTGTTTGAAGCCTTCCTGGAAAGTCTGGTTCATGGCACCATACATCACCGGGTTAATACCACTGTGGGCGTACATCAAGGTCACGGCTGTAAAAAACACGGGGTGGTACCATGATGGCAGCTGTAAGTGAACAAAAAAAAGTATACAGCAAGATTTAGGTATTATTTTCAAGGTCAGAAGAAAAATTCACTTTTTTTTTGTGGCCACCGAGACAAGAGTGTGGATAGGATCAGCCTCCCAGCTGCCTTTCATTCCCAAGATAAGCTAGACATCTATTACTAACAATCTTGAATTTTTATTGCAGGTTTTTCATTACCTGCTAGGACTCAAACCCAGAGATTAAACCATTTAACATACCAGCCCTATATGACGGCAGATGAAAGGCTTTAAACTAAAGATTTAAGTGTCTATCACCAGACAAGAAGTATGATTTAATTAAATTCAAAACTGGGAAATTAAAAAAAAATGCATGTATTATTTAAAGAATCTTTTTATAGTCTGAATTCGTTCCGAATATTTTTCTAGTTTTTATTTGTCCTTCTTTCATAAATAGATTAAAATCTATTAATCTATCTGATTATAATCTATCTAAAAATGTTAGCTTTTTGTCGGTATCTCTTTCTGTCCGTCTTTCATATTAACTTATAACAAAACAGAAATGGTTGAAGAAAATTAACTTACACCCTAGTAGACATTGTACATCGGTACAACGGCTTTTTATATCTTTCAAAAAGAGAACATGTATTCTCTACGAAAACCTTCTCTGAATCGTCTAAATCAAGGTTGGTGAGTATCTGATAGAGTCCTCTATGATATGCCAACCTATAAAACCTTCCAGGTTCTATCGCTTACACCGTTTGAATATTTAAAAATATTTTAGTATTGTCGAGAAGATATGGAGCAAGTAGAACAAAACGATGTTTCGGAGAGTCATGTATTTACATTTAATGTGTGCTCAGCTAGGCAGAAGTAAGAAATAAAAATAATGAAATAAACAAGATTACAAAGAGAGTTTGTGTGGTATCTCAGAGGTAGGCCCTTGTCGGAGTCGGATCCCTGTCGGATCCGCCTATTCGCCAAAAATATTCAAGACGTGATTTAATTTTGATGGTCAAAAGTAATTATGTTTGAAAAATTCATTTGCGTTGTAAAAAAAATAATAATTTTCTTTCTGTTTTACATGTTTCAGATGTTCCTTCTAGGTTAAAAATAATTCACTTCTCACTGGACGACGGAGGATGGTATGAACCCTGCCTGGTCGTGATGTTTGCGTGCTGGACTGTCGTTCGGATTTATCGATGGTCCCTGGTCCAAACCTTGCCCGCTCCCATCCCCCGTCGTCCTGCGGGAGGTTCGGACTAGGGGGTAAACTATCTTCAACTCTGAAGGAACATTATCATCAATTCGAGATAGAGTCGAGGGATCATAGACATTGGTGCACCGAGTGAGTTTTTTTTTGCATTTCATTTAAAGAATTAATTCCATATGACGTCATAGGAAAAAAATCCACTACGTCAACGGCTTAGTTTTATCAATACGTGCCATTTATCGAGGGTTCATAGACAATTTTTTTTAGCATTACATATAAAGAATTCATTCATATGACGTCAAAGGAAAAAAATTCCATTACGTCACAATGGGATAGTAACAAAAATATATTTGACTTTGTGATATTGAAAATACAAAAATAATTGCTCTACTTTATAAACATATTGTGACATTGCCTCCATTACATTTACGTAATTGTTTTCGAATTGGTGTATTTTTATGAACAAAATCGCTTGCATAATTAATTTTATAAACTAAACGGTTAGCTTTTAGAAAACCAAAAGTAGCCGTTGAACCTAAACTTTTCAAGCCGCATCGCATGGTGAAATAATAATTTTCATTTCTCTTCTAGTTTTCGAGATCTGAGTGTGACAGACGGACAGTCGGACATTTTGCACAGAACTAATAGCGGCTTTTCTCCTTACGGGGGCCGCTAAAAAAACCGACAAAAATATGTTGTAATGGGGCTTCTACGCAATACCACAGTAAAGACTACATTTCAACAGAACACCATTGTACTTCGATTCGTCCGCTATGGCTTCTTAATCTCAAACAATCATAGAGTCATGGAGAATTAAAATAAAAAGAAAAGAAAATGGCAGTTATGGCAAGCTTAGATTGACAGGTCGAGAGCTCAAATATTGGACTCATTGCGAACATGGACGTTTAACTTAGTCTTGGTAATGACGTAGTTTGACCTTAAAAGTAATTCCCTGAATTAACGCGCTCATACAATCATTATTTACATCAGCTAGTTTTCAGTGGACACTGGTCACGCTAAGTGACCCTAACCAAGACCAATCGTTAAAGTAGGCCTGAAAACGGAGCTGTGACGTGGCAACAAGCCATTGGTCTCCATTGACCACAGTTTGCCACGTCACATGGTCTGTTCAAGCCTACTTGCACTGGCGGATCCAAGTGCGGTAGAGCGATCGCCCCCCCCCCCTACTCGGCCGACACCCCCACCCGGACGAATTTTAGTAAAAAAATCACACAATTTGCATACGAATTTATTAGTTATTTTAATAATATATACTAATTATTTATATTTTCAACCTATTTTTAGATTATTTTGGTGGGGATTGGGAGGTGGCGATAGCATCAATCCCTCCCTCCCATCATAAACTTTCGAGTGGAGCGGGCGGTCCAATTTATTTGTAGAAATCACATCACAGCTTGTTAACGGAATCAATTAAATATATATATATGTGCAAAGTTGGGCCCCCTCTTATCGTGTGACTGGGCTCAACTGTATCTAATGAGAGAACACAAGGCTATGTAAACAGACCACTACGCCAGACTGTACACAAGGTACACCTGTTTCTCAAGGGGTAAAGGAGAACCATTTCCTCAAGCTTTGGATCTGTCTTGTCTTGGATTGTGTGTCTTGTCTTACACTACTTCATTTATTCTTAAGCAAGTCCGAGCACATCCATATATATATATATATATATATATATATTAGGGGTGCACCGGATAGTACTTTTTGATATCCGGCCGGAGCCGGATATGACCGGATAGTAAAATTTGATATTCGGCCGGTGCCGGAGCCGGAGCCGAATACCTAAGTGTTTTGTAAATAGCTTTTATTGCTGAGCATTTTACGAAACTGTTAAATAACATACCTATATTTGTTGGTATTATTTTTTTCCTTTTATATACCTTATTGTTTTAAACTCTTTTGCTGATTGATTTATTAAAGATTAACAGTATTTATAAACATAAATTAATCTGTGTAGCATGAGCGTGTCTGTGTGTATGTACGAGGCCACCAACTATAAAGGCTTTGTGTTGGAGGGTCAATGTAAAATATGTTAGTATATATTTAACTAGTTACTAATGTTCAATAATTTCTGACCAACAACTGGTCATCAGACTTGTAATTTTAAGTCCAAAGACTGCTTCTGGTTCTGGCTTCAAGGGCTTAATACTGATAGCTGTTAGTTAATAGTTGGAATCTGAAGCGTAGTAGGTAATATATTTATTAATCCATTTGCGGCAAACGATATTTTATTAACAGCAGGAACATCTATTATACCTACTCATAGCCTGAGATTTAAATGTTGCGAAGCGTAGATTTAATTGTAGTCTGTAGGCCTATTATTGTTATCAATGTTTAGATCTACTGTTATATAGATCTAAGAGAATTGGGAAAACCAACTATAAAAGAAACAAAATCACCCACACCCTCCCTACCAAAAAAAAAACATAAATAGACTTTGTGTTCGATTGATCGTAACAACCTGGTCAGATAGACGTAGTGAGCCTACACATGTAGTCCTAGTGTAGTGTGTATAGATGATTGTGTTGACCTTCACGCGTTTTTTTTCCTTGGGCATACGCAAGTGTTTAGTGTGCAGGCAAAAAAAGGTAACACATTGGCATGATCAGTCAAGCATATAGATAAATTATCTCTGTATCTTAGTTACAGAGGTCAAGTGTTTCTTAACATTCCAGCATATTTTTCTTTGTTTGCTAGATCTAATTGTGGTGCTTTAGATCAATTTATTTTCTGCGATGTTAAATTTAACTGTAAGGTTTTCCTTTATATATTAAGTCAATAGAATTAAACAATGAAATTAGTTTTCTTTCTAAAGGTTTTAATACAAGGGGAAAAATACATACACGCACACATGCACCTATTTGTTTTATTTTATTGTGCAACGAACGTGTGCCTAAATGACATTTCTCTCCAAGTAAACAAACTTAGTGTCACCATCTAGTGACCTCTAGACAGTCTCAATATGTCTTAACAATTTGCGTTAATCCATTCTGGCTTAAGAATGGTCAATGTCTATAGTCTCTATCAATACATTGTCATGGATTAAACAAATAAGAAGTTGGGGGTGTTGAGTCTCTTGAGCCCTCCCTTTAAAGATACCCTTGGTCAGTGTCTGTTTGGCTTGTAGTCCTGACTCATACGTGAGACTTAACTCAAAGTAAACAAACTTATTACCCGTCCAATAGTATAAAAGGTGTGGTTTGTGGTCCAGACCCTTGATTGACAGCCTATCTCATAATAAACTAACTCATACCAAATTAACCTTATAGAGATTTGGCTTGTAGTCCCGCCTCTAATAAAAATTCTAATCCAAGTAAACAAACTCAGTTCCCTCATAAGATGTGACTTCTAGACAGTGTCGACACGTTGACATCTGGCTTAATGTGGTCAGCTGCCTATTTGTGAACTCAATGTTATGGACTAAACAAACAAAAGGAGGTGGGGGTAGCTCATCTCTACCTCTGGAGATATACCCGCACATCTAGACAGATTATCAGCGTGACGTAGTTAAGGAATATGACATGTTTACTAGACCACTCAAAGGTCAAGACAAGCCAGTGTACCAGACATCGCTGCTACGTATGTAATACGAATTTATAATGTAAAGTCTAGTCCTCCCCCCCACAATAACAAACCTAGTTCCCTCGTGTGACCTCTTGAGAGTGCTTATGTCCATCGTATCTGACTTGGGGTCACCTGTCAATCAATGAACTCAATGTGATGGGCTAAACAAATAAAAGGGGGAGGGAGTTGTTCATCTAGAAATATACTGGTTACCTTAGAGGTGTGGCTCTTGTAGTCCAGCCCCCCCCCCCAATAAAGATTAACTACTAAGTAAACAAACTCAGTTCCCTCGAAAGGTGTGACCACTAGAGAGTGTCTATACGCTGACATTAAACCTACGTCCATCGTATTTAACTTGTGGTTACCTGCCTATAAAAAACTCAATGTGATGGACTAAACAAATAAAAGGGGGTGGGAGTTGTTCATCTCTACCTCTGGAGATATACCCGCACAGCTAGACAGACGTCTGGTCAGCATGACGTAGTCAAGGAATGTAACATTTTAACATGTTAACTGACTTACTCAAAGGTCAAGACAAATTGAAAAAAGTGCCAGCCATTGCATCTCTGTATGTAAAGCGCATTTATGATGTAAAGTTTCATCTCTATTTATATTAAGTTATTAACATGCCTTGTCTTTATAATAAACGATGTTTGGTGCATATTTATAATGGCTCAATTTTTAAGCACATTATTTTGTTTTCATATAAACATTAATACATTCTATAACAGACAGTAGTGGAACGAGGTCCACTTTATGCATATTAAATAGGTGTATTTTTACTATCCGGTTTACTATCCGGTAGTGATATCCGACCGGAGCCGGATAGCACCGGATAGTAAAAAATGCCGGATATTCGCCAGAAGCCGGAGCCGGAGGGACTATCCGGTGCACCCCTAATATATATATATATATATATATATATATATATATATATATATATATATTGTTACGAATCTCACTATCCAGGCTCTCTGCAAACTGCGCCATACACCACCAACTTAAAGAACTTGACAACTTGTATCACTTTAATAGTTGAATACTGTACAATTGGCAGCACGTACATTGTACAAATATCTCTCCGATAACCCCGTACCGACGTATCAACTCTTGCACTGGCCTCTCCGTCTCGTTCCGGGCTTGCACTGGGTTTAACAGTTCAGGACTGACTTCACACACTGGGCTCGTTGTGTCCGACTCGATCACAGACCAAGATCAAGACGCCGTTCGTCTCAACTGTACTTGACAGTACTCCGCACTGAACCGTCGTAATGCTCCGTACAGAACCACACCGCTGAACTGTGCTGTAGTCGACCGTGTTCTGAACTCTTGTCGTGAACCTCCTATCGTGAACCGTCTTGACTGCGATACCTCCGCTCTTATATAGGGTCCCTACTGACCTCAAACCGGACAGAACGCCGCTCGAAGTTTCTAGGTGGTCAGATGACTACAACTCTCGTGACGCTCCTGAGCTCTGTTCACGACGGCGATCCTTCCCGAACCGTCCTGTTGACACTCGACTCGGCTGACCGTTGTAACTCGTCACGGTTGACCGCTCGTCTAGCGCTGGCCTGGGGCGATTTGCGTCGGCTGACTACACACACACCACTACCCCTCTCTGTGCCACCACCAGTTTTTTAACAATATATATATATATATATATATGCTGTACGCGTGTTTATCCTAAGGTTTAGGGTTTACATGGCGTTATGGTTAGGGTTTGGAAAAGAATCGCCCCCTTCTACTTCACAAAGTTCTAGATCCGCTAGTGCTAAAACGATTGGTCTCTCCCTAAAGCCTCAACTCCACGCCACCAGCGCCTTTTTTTTGTTTTGTTTCGGATGTTTCCAATCTGACATTGTAGATCAAGAATTAAACAATTTACCTTTGTAATTCTGTCTTTATAATTTTCATAGATTGTCACTACTTGGAATGGTACCGTACAAACGATAAAAGTCAGTAACAAAATAAACAACATCTTCACCACCTGAAAAGAAACACGATCTCATTACATACAATACAGTTCAATTATCACAGCTACACATTATACACGGTAATGAAATAGTGCCAGTGCCAGTGATGGATTGTCTATCTTATTAACAACTAATAAACGTTAAAATACAAGAAAAGTAGTAATTTTTCCCGACACTTGCAGTGCGTACAGTCACAAAAAAAGCACTTCATTGTAGATACATTATTAAATCCAAAATGTGGACTTTTGAAAGGGTCTGTTTCGCTTCTCTGTCTGTCTGTCTCGGTACAAAAACTCGCTAGTTCCTAATTCAGCGCTACTCGTTGACAAGGAAACGTGAAAAGGATCAAGTGTCCATGATGTCTATTTGTAGTCATTCTATTAACTCTTTCTGTTGTGTCTGTTCTATTTATGTCAATGTTTTGGTTGTTATTGTTATTTGAGAAAAGAGTCTTACTAGTCACAACAAATTTCCATAAGGATCAATAATGATGTCTTAGTCTAACTCTTTCTCTCTCTCTCTCTCTCTCTCTCTCCATCACTGGTTTCCTCTATGTGGATCGCAAAAACCCGAGGCACTGACCAAGAAAGCCAATCAAAAGGCGTGTTGAAACAACGGCTCTGATAACCATAACAAGTGACTGCAAATATTTATAAAAATCCCGAACTTCAAAACCCAGGACCCCAGGTTCGGAAGCCAAGCGCCTAACCACTCAGCCACCGCGCCCCATGATAACACGTAAAACTTCTAAAATAAGGCCGCTTTTTTTGTTGTTGTTGTTTTGGTTTTGTTTGTTTGTTCATTATTTTTAGTATTAGTAGGCTTACCTTACTGTAATTTATTACGTAAATTTCCCCCTTTATAACAATATTTAGCGCTTATGTTGTATCTACAATGTTATACATCATTATCTTATACAAAGAGATCTAATCGTCTTTTCCTTTATTATTTGTTATTTACATTGTATACGCTACATACGATGCGTTAAGAAGTTAAGTTTGTAAAGAATCGCGTATCGAATAACAGCGCTCTCCCAGACCCCGTACCTGCTCCCCATTTTGATAATGCGACCGAACGCCATCAAATAGAGCCTATCTAAATAGATCTATAACTAAATAAATTGTATTATGGTTTCTGCATTTGAATGTGTTGATTTTTAAAAAAAAACGGGAATTTCCGAATGTTCTGCTTTCTGACATTAAACAATGCTGATAGATTACATTACGTAATCGAAGGAGCCATTGAACCGCTGTGTAAAGAGACGCGAAACCTGCGTCTTGTTGTGGTATATGAATTATTAACCAATCTCTGAGGTTGGTTCCCTATGATTTGTCTAATGCAGGTCTCTATTGTTTTCTTTGATTACACTACAGCACTGTGGTGAACGGGTTTGTTTTACTTTAGAATAAGAACAAGAAAAACATTTTTTTAAAATACTTTAATAAATCAAAACCAAGCTTATATGAAGTGTAATTGTATCAATTTGTTTGAATTAGTCATGTAATTAAGTTTGTAATAGATCTATAATCTAGGCCAGCAATCATAAATCTGTGCAATTAGAAATATTTTTACCAATCCTTTTATTTTTAGCGCTATTTCATACTTTTAGATTTGTCCATCAACTTGTCTTGACCAGCTGGGGAAACTAGGGTAGGGAGAAACACACTTTTACCAGACAGACAGAGTGAATTGATAGAAGCTTTGTAACAAAAAAAGAAAGAAATAAAACTGGGGAGGTTCTGTCAGATGCGTATTAATATACAGTTAGAAATAAACAAATAAACAATATACATATTATTATATATTCTACATATATTTCTACTAAAATGTAATCCTCGCCACTGTCGGCCCGCATACCTTACCTTTTTAGCAGAGCGTCTTTGAATGATGGACATTCCCAGACTCCCACTGTTTGTACTGACCACTCGAGTACTGTGCAGGCGATGTATGATCACAGCGTAATTGATGGTCATCATAACCATTGGTATCCAGTTGAGCACTGAGATGACCACCGCCCAGTAGACACGCTCGGCTATTATTCCTTGATCGCAGGAACCATCTGATCTTTCCCTGGCCTGTGACAAAAGAACACATGGAAATACATGCTGAAAGTGTTGTTTTTCTAGATGGCTAAATGTAATTTTAAGATTTAGTTTTACAAAGTTTATATCAACTCACTCTGTTTGTCTGTCTGGTAAAAAGTTATTTCTCCCACACCCAATCTCGGATCAAACTGAAATTTCGCAAAATTATTTATTTTACCTAACAACTCAAGAATCAATAATAAAAAATACCAATTAGTTAATGAACTATTGGTAATTAATTATTTTGTTTGGTATCTCGAGCCAGAGAAAGAAATTGTACTTGACTGAAGTGGTGGTATAAGATGAATTAGTCCCCTTTTTAGGTCGCCGCTCTAAATTGAAACAAACAATATATAAGTATTCAATCTTCTTTTGTCATAATTACCTCACCAGCAGAGTGGTTAGCAAGTCGGCCCGAGAAGGGGTGAGCCGCGGCCATTCAGGTCGGTGCCTTTTTTTTTTTTTTTGCAGGCAAACGCTTTAAAAAAAAACCAATTATTGTAAAATCCTCCCAAATATCCCTGTCTTCCCCCCCCCCCCCCAGACAAGTGAAAGGTTCCTAGTGAGTTCTGAAAGCTAAAAACGTGAAGTAGCACTAAACAAAAACGATTGGTACAACTATAAAAAAAAAACTTAATTACATGACTGGTCCAAACTAATTGATACAATTACATTGTGTATAAGCTTAGTCTTAGTATAGTTTTATGTCTTTCTACTTTAAAAATTAAAACGTCAAGCTAGAGTTGCAATAAGCCAATACTTTTCCCCAAAGATATAGCCAACATAAACTGTCAGATATCTTAGAGAATCTTTAGAACTTCTTTCAAAATACCCGTTCATTGTCCAGTGTCCATTGTCCAGTATCCACACCTGAAGAGTTTGTGAGATGATGAGTGGAATTATAAAAATGTGTTTTGATCTTTAAAAAAAAAATGAGTGTCTTCTTTCAGTGTCAGGATCTTTGAAAAAGTTCCCAGAGAATACTATGGAATTAAAACATATTTTGTGTATTTTGTTTAGTGCTAATTGATAAAAGATGGATCTTTCAACCAAATGTTTTATCACAATAACAATGTAATTGTTATATTTCTTACCGGCCAGATGTCGTGACAAAATGTTTCCAGATAGTTGGACCACCGACGTTCGTAATAATTATAAACAATCAGAGGCGGAACTGCGATGGCCAGAGAGCAGACCCAGACAAAGAAAACAACCAAGCGGACTTTCCTTTGGGTCACCCTGGCCTTCAAAGGATACACAATGGCAAAGAATCTGTCCCCAGCTATAGCCATCATTGTCAGAGAAATGGCAGTTATGGCAGAAGCTGAAAGTTTAAATAAATTAAACAATTCACTATATTCTATAAATTACATTCTCTACTATATACAATAAATTACACTATTCACTAGACTAAGTGACGAACATAGAATAATTCTAGTTTTAAAATATTGCATTAATTAATTTTTGTACTAAGAAATGTAAGAGTATATTTAAACAAGGTTACAAAGGTCACAGACACAAAATCGGCCCCCGAAGTGGTCCACCCAGGCAGGTAAAAAGGCAGGTTTCAGGTTTTTAGAAAGAATATCAGAATGAAATTCTATCAAAGGCAAATGACAGAGAAGAATGGAGAAAGAATGTTGACAGATCGTGTGTGGTGCCCCAACGGTCTAGGAGACCAAGGGATTGGTGAAAGTGAATGTGAAGTTAGATGTGAACCTGGCCTAAACTGATGTGTTGTAATGATTATCTGATTGGTGTAATTGTTTTGTAAAGGGTCAATCTCTTATTCAAAGCTTCAAGCAAAAGATTTTTTTACAAAAATCTAAAACCGTTTGCATAAATGTGTAAAAAATATAGTAAATAATTATAACCCTTGCTAAACAACTAAACAACCTCCAGTGTATGTTACTATTAATACTGAATAGTTGTAAAAAAGGTGTATTTTTATGGAAAAAAACTCCTTGCATAGATGATTTTCAAAATTAGATTTTTCGCTTTCAGAAAAGAAAAAGTAGCCGTTGCATGCATCAGAACTTTCGATGGTCTAAAATATCATGTTGTCGGATTTTCACTATCTTTTCTAGTTTACGAGATCTAAACGGGACTGAATGACAAACGGACACACAACACAAAACTAATAGCGCCTTTTCCCCTTTCAGGGGCCGCTAATAAAAAGAGAAACATAACACGAAAAAATGGAACATTTTGTTCACTCTAGACATAAACGTATGTCTACATATCCCTCGGTGAGATTTAACTTTAGCACAATAAAAAACTAACGCGTTTAAATCTCTGGAAATCAGTTGACCAACTCATGCTTACATTAAAGTTTATTTTGCAGCCATGCTTAAATACTTATGGCAACAAACGAGACCCTACACAATTCAAACTTACATATTTAGAACTAATATTAATATGTTAAACAGTCTCGTCTTATGGACACCACAGAGAGTGGGGGGGTGTAGTGAAGTGAATTTGGCGAACTATTTGAGTCACGTGACATAGTGTGTGAATGAAATAAATATTTGAATCTTAGTATTTTGAAACAAACTTCTTCGGTCTAAAAGTGAGTGTATTGTCACCTTGTCAATAACTTCCAGATGTTTTCATAATTATATCGTGAATATAGTCACTTTCAGTACCACAGACACAGTGACAGGGCCCACACACATAGTGACAGGCCACACACACACACACAGTGACAGGGCCACACACACAGTGACATAGCCACACACACACAGTGACAAGGCCACACACATTGTGACAGGACCGCACACACAGTGACAGGGCCGCACACACAGTGACAGGTCCACACACACAGTGACAGTGCCAAACATACAGTGACAGGTCCGCACACACAGTGACAGAGCCACACACACACAGTGACAGAGCCACACACACAGTGACAGGGCCACACACACAGGGACAAGGCCGCACACACAGTGACAGGACCACACACACACACACAGTGACAGGGCCAAACATACAGTGACAGGTCCGCACACACAGTGACAGAGCCACACACACACAGTGACAGGGCCACACACACAGTGACAAGGCCAAACACACAGTGACAGGGCCATTCAGTGTGAGAGGACCACTAGACCATACTTGTTGAACCTATTAATTGAAACCCTTTTCCTGACGTCTGACGAGACGATTTGGCAGCAAGATACTCCTTTGTAGTTTAGTATAAGAAAGTGTAAGAAATGAAAATAGTGTAAACCCTGTACCAGTACATCAAACGTTACTTCTACTATATATAGATGCCATTAGTTTGCTTGTATTTATAAAAGTCTCAGCCTTATCTTTATTTTTCTCGATTATGTAAATATCAGCTTAGAGTGTAGATTATAGTTTTAAATCGGAACGAAAATGAAATATCGTGAATGAATGTGATTTCAACATATCTAAATATAGCTAAGGATTTGTTTCTTTTCGTATGTTTCATCTGATTGGATTTACTGGAAAAAATAAGATAATCGGAAATTTCCGAATGGCTGTCATGTCTTCTGTCAGTTAACTGTGATAGATTTCATTATGTAATCCAAGCACAAGTGTAACCTTAGTGTAAAGAGCCGTGCAAAACTTGAATGAATAAATAATAAGACATGGACATACTTGTTTGATCAAGATGTTGAAATACGACCCAGCGTTTTGCTGTGGTGCATTAATTATTCACTAATACCTGGGGTCGGCTGGTCCCATATGTTTTGTCTAATGCAGGTCTTTATTGTCTGAGTTGATTCCATGAAATCTCGGTATCGTGTTTTGTTTTTATTAAGAAAGAAAGAAGGAGAACTGGAAAGGTGTTAGAGAAGAGACCTTGAGGGGAGAATGGTTGAGAAAAAAGGAGAGAAAGAACGAGGCAGGGAGCTTAAAAGATGTATAGAAGGAGTGTAAATAATAGAAACAGCGGATGGAGTGAGAGGAAGACATAGAAATGGGAAGGGTTGTATAAACAACCCGGGAAAGAAAAAAGTTGGAAAGAGGAGAGGTAAAGAAGAGGGAGAGAGAGGAGAGGGAGAGAGAGAGGTTGGAGGAGAGGGAGAGAGGATGGAGGAGAGGGAGAGAGGATGGAGGAGAGTAGGAGAGAACAAAGAAGACAAGAAGAAGGGAATTGAATAGAAAAGAAAGAAATCACACTTCTCAAACTGATTTCAAATTGTGTGGGAATTCAAAGACTTTCTCTTCACAAAGATATTTACTAAGCAGATCAGCTCGAGATGTTCTTGGAAGATTTTTAACTCAAGGACCTTCATTACACTTATTTCCCTTGCCATTTCCCTTTCCCCACTTGTTAGACACGTGAATTGTATTCACAAGCAACTGTTTTGCAAAGTAAAAATGTGTTGTTGTTTTTTTATATTCTGTAACAATGCAATCAACTAATTTCTGTTTTGTGTTCTCTTAAATGTTCACATTTATTTTAATTATTTTAGGATTAAATTCAAGCAATAGAAGCATTATAGCAACAAGTCCACATGAACAGATTTAGTACCTTTGAGAAGGCAATGTTACTTACTCCTCAAAGGATATCGAATATTTACCCACGGCTGAGTGTCTAGAGTAGAAGACTTATGCTCTGTTTACTTTCCCCTATAAAGCCACAAAATTTGCTTTTAGTGGAACTTTTAATTAGTCACTGTTATGGTTGGACTGCATCTTCGTGCACTGGTAGGAATTTACTTAAGACATAGATTCCCTTGTCTCCGCAGAGACTGGTCGTCAGGGATGTCTTCAAATTCATCCCATTAGCCACGGTTTTTAAATCTTCATGAAGGTACATGGGCTTTGGCCAGCCCACTCTTCAACAGAGTTACGATTAAAATAAGCCCCTCACGAAACGAATCGCTTTAATGAGGTACGAGGATAAACCAATATTTTGTTTTACATAAAAAGGAAAATAAAATTCTTTTGGATACCTAGGATCTTAATAGTACACTGAGAATAGAAATTAAATATTCAAACGTAAATGAAAGACTCACTCTGAACAAATGCATTGAATTTACAGAGAAATCCGCCGAGAATCCATCCTTCCGTGACATCGGCGATGACGTAGATCCACATCGGGAAGCAGGCCACCAGCAGATCGGCCACAGCCAGGTTGACGATGTAGTAGTTGGTCGTGGTCTTCATCTTCTTGGACGTGCTCACGATCACAATGATCAGCAGGTTACCCACCACCGCCACCAGCATCAGCGCCCCAACAAGCAGACATTTGACCACCACCTCCCATAGCGATGCCTCTGAGACTGACCTTGGGTAGGGCACCCTGCTGACATCTATGTTGTAGCTCACCCCGCAGATGGAGCGTTTTGCAGTGGTAGCGTATGTTGTGTGTTTGCCGATGACCTCAGAGGTGCCCCAGGAGATGAAAGTCGCCGCGGTGGTGACTAGGTCGATCAGTGGCGTGGCGGTATAAAGCGATGAGGATGATGCTAGTTTAAACTGTGTCTCGTTAAGGTCAGTGTTATTGTTAGAAAAGTTTGTTATTTCTGTACTTCTGTCGGCGAATATCAACTCAGGTTCTGTTGGTAACATCTGAAAAAGTAATAATACAAAATAATAATAAATGTTATATACCTTCAGAGGCGGCTGAAGTCATATCATTCTTTAAGAAAAGCTACTTTTAATTGTAATAATAATATTTTTTATTCATAAGGAAATGTGTCTTACAAAACATTATAATTATAGAAAACGAAAGTGTACATTCACACCAGACTCATTCATAATTTACATGCTAAAAGTTTATACCAGATTGTTTCTGTTTAATGATTTGATTGCCAGGGGAACAAAATAGATTTTGTGTCTGTCTGTCTTTGCTATCTGTGTCTTGTATCTCTTTTGTGATGGTAACATAAACGAATCCTGACCTAAAGGGTGATTTTTTATTTCTAGAATCTTTTCAGTTTTTTATGGATGTTTGTCTCAAACAGCTGCCCAAATGGTTTTTCATTTGTTTTTGTTTTTTGTTGCTAATGATTTTGTCAGCAGCATTTAGGATTCTATGAAGTTTATTTTTTTAATTTTTAATGTTCAGATTGCCATACCAGTCAGTGATATTAAAACTCAAAAGATTGCAGATGTGAGCGTGATAAAACATAGCCAAGGCCTTTTCGCTAACATTAAACGAAGACATTTTCCTAGGAAATCGTCAATCTTTGCCGGCCCACGAGTTGGGTTTAGATTGACAGAAGCATCAGGATTGAACGCTGTAAATGATATTTTTTTCTAGAAAGAGCTCTACTTATTTACTACACCTCTCCCAGGGCGATCAGCTTTGTATCTAACACTGTCAAGTTTAGCTGTGCTACCAATATTTTACACTCCTGTATGTTTTGATACAGCCCTCCTCATTTAAAGGAGCTAGATTTAGCGTTGCATTTGAATTATATGATACAATCCATTGCAGTCTCTGGTAACTAAAAAAAAAGTATTAGTAGCAAGTTAAAAGTTATTAACACTGAATGACGTGACAAGTTACAAGCTATTAACACTGAATGACGTGACAAGTGAATGATGTCCCATTAGCCTTAGACGAGACCTCATCAAGGGGAAGGCAACCCAACTTTATTTCATTTGTGTCTTGAAATATAGCCACGTGACCTCATAGATGAGACTGTGCCCTTGTCTCTGGTAATAAGAAAGAGCTTTAAATAGCCACATTTAATATACCAAGAAAGACAGCCATTGGAGAAATAAGATTAGGCTGAACTGTAATGCATTAATTATAGAAGAAAAACCATTACAGAGAAAGTTTGTGCTAGTAAACAAACTCCAGCATCCCACGACGGAAATACAGCGGACAGATAGCGATGTCTCAACATGATCAGCAAGAAGAGCTGAAGCTATAAACCACAAGCTTCCAATATCATTATTGTACCGCCCTTTTCTCAATAGGCCAAAGCATTACTGGCTGCGATCACCTAATGAACAAAGTGCTTGCCGTCAGCAAGTTTGAACATTACATGATTTGCAAGACTACAAGTAGACACAGAGATTAGTCTATAACTGTGTGTTGTGTAGATAATTGATAGTCCTGCTATACATTTCATTCTTCAAAATATAGAAACAAGTAGCCTACTGTCCGTCAATTAATCTCTGTGACAGTTTTTTTTATTGAAAATTTGATTGATTAATCTTATCCAAAAAAAAATAAAATAAATAAAACGTATCCCGTTAACTGTTAGTAGAGGTAACTACAGAAGTACAAATAAGTAATGTATTTACAACATTATTACGACAATTGACAATACTGTATGCATAAATGTAAGAAAAATCTTACTCTGGAATAAATGTAACCTAACACAACTACACCAAGCTGCATTAAACTTTCAACAAACATTCTTATTAGAAAAAGACATTAACCAACCAGTCGATGACCTCTGGAATTTCATTAAAAAACCATCTTAAAAGCATTATAGAAAATTATATACCAACTAAATACATATTAAACAAAATAAATAAATGCTGGTTTAATAATAGACTAAAGAAGCTTTGTAAACAGAAGGTAAACCTATATAGAAAATTTAAAGAAACCAAGGCAGAAAGAGTTTACAAAAAGTATATAAAAATTAAACACCTAACCCAAAAAGTAAGCAGATGGCTGCAGAATGAATACATAAACAATGTAATATCTAAAGATAACAACAAAAACCTATGGTCATACATTAAGTCTAAGAAAATGGAAACAACAGACATAGCGCCATTAAAAGATGAACATAACATAATACATAATGATAGTGAAACTAAAGCAAACATCCTAAACAAATACTTTGCATCAGCATTCTCAGCCCCAGGAGACAAAGACATAATTCTTAATTTGAACCAAGTAGACAACATAGAAGATTTAGTGGTACAAGAAAATGGAATTCAAAAACTATTAGCCAACACCAAACCAAATAAAGCGTCTGGACCTGATGGTATTCCAGCTAGATTACTCAAAGAACTAAGCAATGAGCTAGCCCCAGTGTTCAAAATACTCTTTCAGGCATCGCTTAACCAGGGCAGAGTACCAAAGGACTGGAAAGAAGCTAATGTCACACCCCCCCCCTATTTAAAAAAGGAGAAAAATCTGATCCAGGAAACTACAGACCAGTATCACTTACCAGCATCACATGTAAAATCCTAGAACACATAATATGTAGCAACATCATAAACCACTTAGACAAACATAATGTCCTCACCCCATACCAACATGGCTTTAGGAAATATAGATCATGTGAAACACAACTAATAGGACTAATTGATGATTTTTCAAAAGGTTTAGATAATAGTGAACAAATAGATGCTATCTTACTAGATTTTTCTAAGGCTTTTGACAAAGTTCACCACCATAGTATGCTTAAAAAATTAAATTATTTTGTCATTAATGGTCCACTGCATCAGTGGATTAAAGATTTTCTGATAGGGAGAGAACAAACTGTAATAATAAATGGCTCTAAATCAACACCGATAACAGTAAACTCAAGGAACATTCTTGGGTCCACTACTATTTTTAATTTACATAAATGATTTACCAAGTTGCATTACTTCAGGAACAAAAGTCAGATTATTTGCAGACGATTGCATAATATATAGAACAATAAAAACAACACAAGACACAGATATTTTACAAAGAGAATTAGATGAATTACAGAAATGGGAATCAAATTGGAGCATGTCTTTCCACTCAGAAAAATGTCAATTGTTAAGAGTAACAAAAAAACTAAAACAAATTAATTCCACTTATCTTATTCATGGCAAACCAGTAACACAGACTAAAAAAGGAAAATACCTAGGTGTTATAATAAATGAAAAACTGTCATGGAATCCACATATTGATGAAACTATAAAAAAATCAAACAAAGCATTAGGGTTTATTAAAAGAAATTTCTATAAATCAAATAAGAACATAAAACTAAAATGTTATTTAACCTTGGTTAGGCCAATAATAGAATATGCATCCTCTGTTTGGGACCCCTCAACTCAAGAAAACATTAAGAAACTAGGACAGACCCGAAATAGAGCAGTGAGATTTATAACAAACGAATATTCACATTTCACTAGAGTAACACATTTAGTAAAATAACTAAATTTAGAAAGCCTTCAGGACAGAAGACTTAAAAGTAAAGTAGCAATTATACATAAAACACTGAACCATAATCTTCAAATACAAAAAAAAAATTAATAAAATACTCTGACACAAAGATAAAGGTACATTCCTCGTCCCATATGCTAGGACAAATTTGTACAAATACTCCTTTTTCCCTAGTGCTATTAGAGAATGGAATGGGTTGCCTGAGCTAGCCAGGAAAACCCTTGACTTGGCAGAATTTAAGTCATTGGTTAATATGCATGACTAAATGCATGACGCGTAGGACGTAATCATCTTCTTTTTTGAAGTAACGTCTGTATTATATAAGAAGAAGATGTTATTAAAGATATAATGTTTATATATATATATGTTAATATTATCTCCTTTACATTTTTGAATAGTTATAAAATTGCTATATTTAACAAAAAAGCAGCTTGCTAACTTAATTTTCAAAATGTAACGGTTGGTTTTCAAAAGACCAAAAGAAGCCGATGCAGCCAAACTTTACCAGACATACAATGAAAGATCCTGAAATTAAAAATCACAGTCTTCAGCAGGATTGGAACTCGGCATCCCCGATTGAGAAGCCAAGCGCTTTACCACTCAACACCTCAGAATTATTAATTAACGTAGATCTAATGCTACATCTGTGTACTATTTAGTCAAAATAAGTTGGACATTAAGTGTATACATGAGGAAATGTCTGGGAAAAGTAATTATAAAAGTAACCCTAACCTTTTGAAGTTCGTATCAAAAATCTTTTTTTTAATAAGTATTTTAGTCAATAAACTAGTTAATAAAATTTAAAAAAATATAATGAGCAATTATTATTTTCTTCTATTATAACATTTCGATTGTGATGAATTTTCTTTTGTAATAATGCTCAATGTATGAAGGAAAAGGTCTTTGACCAATTCTAAAGACAATCCGTGAAGTGTTTTATTAAAATGTGGTATATTTTTTTTATAACAAACAATACGTTTGTGTTTTCAGGAAACAAAAATAAAAGTAACCTTTGCACCAGAACTTTGCAAGTTGCAAGATATAACATATAATGATCAAATCGTAACAAACGGACAGGCTGAGAGAGAGAGAGACTACACTAAGCCAATAGCGGCTTTTCACCTTTCGGGGGCCGCTAAAACATATTTATTTGACTGTACTTAAAAAGTTGTTAAAATTTAATATATAATTTTATAGAATAGATAATAAAAGTGTGTTTTTTATATTTTTATTGTGTACTGTCTGTCTGTCTGTCTGGTACACTGTTTGTACAAGTTATTTCTCCCACATCCAATCTCGGGTCGAGTTGAATTTGTAAACAATTGTTTGTTGTACCTGATAAACAACGTATCAATAATAAATTAGCTAATACGTTAATTAATTATTGGTCATTCATTATTTTGTTTGGTTCCAAAAAAAAGGAAATAAATACTATTGATTGAGAGATGTTGTGCTTTATGTGGAACTTTTTTCTTATTGCATTTATACATGTTGTTGTTTTCCCTCCCACCTCGCAATCTCGGATCAAGTTAAAATTGTGCATCAACTTATTTCATTGCCGATGACTATACACGAATCAATAGAAACAAATTAACCAGTTAGTTCATGAATTAGTGATCACTGATTAATTTTGGATTTATAAAAAAGTTTATTACTGCAGTTTTGATATGCATGTGGCATTGAACTTACAGTTCTTTACATTAGATATGCTTTTATTTTTTTTTTTCAGATTTTTAAAAATTATTTGGTTAGCAATATCTGATGCTTTATTGCCTTAGCGGAATAAGAAAATCTAAATTAGAGGTTAAAGGAATAATATATTATTTTATATTATTTATCATTAAAGTTGTTTTTTTTTTAAATAAATGTTCATCTTTCAAGAAAGGTAGCCAAGTGATCTACGGCGGTGGTTGTATGCACCAGTTTTTTTTGTTTTTTTTAAAGTACATTGATTCAAATCTTAGTATAAAATGTGTACACACTTCTCTGAAACTAAACAACAATGGACAGTCAGAGCGACGATCAAACAAAGACAAATTAATTTAAATTAAAGTGAATAATTATTATTATGAATAATTGAAATAAAATAAATGAATAAAAAAAGAATTTTAGATCTCGTGTTTTACACAGTGAAATGAGCATTTCTAGCTAGGCCTAAACCTACATTCTACAAAACAATACAAAAAAGAGATCAAATTCTTTACCTTTAGCATTTGTTAGCAACCAATCTGTACAAAAACAACACACCAAGAACCAACCAAATACTCTATAAATTATCCACAATATAAACAATCGTACTCTTGCTAATGTTAACGTTCCTTGTACTATTCAATGAAAAGTATTATCCAGTGGAATTACTGGCATCAAAAACCCGTAATATCATATCCATATTGACTGAGTCAACTGGCGTTAATTTTAAATAATACAATTATGCCACTCTAGTTTGTGACGCAACACTAAAAACAACAACTGACAACTCCGAAACAACGTTTGGTACCCTCAATGGCTTCAGATATTGACCAGATTTCGCACGCGACTTTTGAGGCTGGGTCAGTCGTCCACACGTCCACAGATCTGTTGACACGAATGTTTGAACAGATTCTATGACCATACTGGAATGATACCTGTCACCTTCCCTTCACTTCAAGACCCTCGGAAGCTCGCAGTCTTTAAGACCATTGGTCAGTGCCTTAAAATAAACGATTGTATTTTTGTCTTCATGTATTTGATTAGCATCAATGGAACGAGGTCAGTTCTGGTGTCTCTGTCATTGACAGTGAAATCTAGTCTTTGGACGCTGTAGTAAAAAATACATATACACATTCTTTAATACATTGATTATTCACTCATCCGACTTTTGGTCTACAATTAATCTAAGGCTGTGAAAATGAAATCACTAGGATTTTCTAAATTTGAGAAATGTATTTGAATTATTAGGAGTGGTAGAGCTATGGCTGTTGTTTTTTTTTATTTCTAAGGCACCTCTGAGCCCACTCAGATTTAATGAGTACCTAGCATTAGTTGTGGAAAATCAAAAGCAGTTAGTCGTTGGACTGGCCACATAACAGCCTCGTTAACCGTGGGCCACAGATCGTAAGGTCTGAAAAAGGAAATAAGGCTCTACTGATTTCCAACAAAAAAAAAGTCGGAAACGAATATTCAATGTCAATCATCAAAATATTTGGGGTTCAAATGAAATGAGACGAACTTAGACTAGAAAAAAAAAATTGCTTTTTCATCATTTATAAATCCGTTAATCCAACTGGTCTTTGAATAACCAACTCTGACATATCTGAGTTCTGAATTCTAAATCTTGGTCTAGTGGAAAATACTTCTAGTCTTATGATAATTGTAGCAATAATAATAATAATGATAATATTGGCAGTGTCTTCGATTGCAAAGATTAAGGATGAATGCAGTGTTTCATATGACTACGCAAACCCAGTTTCGACCTGCATATTTTTCCGCATATTGTGCAGACAAAGCCGTTGTCCGCCAGCTTCACTTTCCTTTGGGTCTCTAATGTGTGTTTCTCAGCCTTTTTTCAGAAGCCATCTGCTGCCAGCTACTTTCCTCTATGCTAGCGAAGGCTAAATGGCGCCCGAGTTGATCTTTATAGCACTTACGGTGGTGGGGGGGGGCGCACCTTTGTTATGTCGTCCTCCTTTAACCTCACCAAAGAAGATCGCCTTTGGTATGCGGTCGTCTCCCATGCGGGATAAGTGTCTGACCCAGCGCAGCTGTCAAATGGTAGTTAGTGGTTCTATACTGTCCATACTGGCCTCCAGCAGAATATATATTTGTGATGTATCATTGCCAGCGTATGTCTAATATGGTTCGAAGACATTTTTAATGGAAGCGTTCAATTACCTTTAAATGTCTTCGATTGAACTCCCAGGTCTTGGAGCCCTACAAAAGTGTGGTGAGAACCACTGCTTTATAATTATTGATGTATTTGCTAGGTGAAGAGACCTAGTCGAAGTTTGAGGGAGGCAATAGCGTTGTAGGTCTATCTCTTGATAGTAACGCATCGTTGGATGCACACATGCAAAATCATTATAGTCTTTAATGCCTTGAAAACAAAAATAGATGCATGTTGTCTTGGGGAAAATAAATCTGAATAGATCTATCTATTTTGTGATATAAGTATTGTTCTACGACCATGTCTAAAACAACTTTATGGAAGCGGAAATGAAAATACATGACGTAAGGTAAATTAAAAATAAGCTGCATACATATATTAAACATAAATGAATAACAGCACCAGGGACCAAGTTTTTTTAAGAGAGAAAGTAGTGAATTAAAAATAAGCTGCATACATACATTAAACATAAATGAATAACAGCACCAGAGACCAAGTTTTTTTAAGAGAGAAAGTAGTGAATTAAAAATGCTACGAAAATAAGGGCATGCGCCGACCGAGGCTCGAACCTGTGACTCCGGATTCGACACCACCGCCTAGCGATAACGCACCAAGCAAAACTAACCTCTAGACCATCGGAATGTCCAAAAAAAAACAACATTCTTCTGATCCTTCGTCATTTCTAGTTACATTCTATATATAGACTGCGGTCTTTTGGGGAATTACCGAAAATAAAAAAGATTTGTATTAAACTTGCGGTTTTTCGCAAATTGCTGTGTTTATGTTGCGAATCTTCAAAGCCTGTCAAAGTGAGAAGCCAAGAGATACAGGAAACCTGTGTTAGAATTTCTTTTGCATACGTGCGTTAGTTTTTAGTGATATCTTGATAGGTAGTTACATAGCCTACAGAAGTGGGTTTTGCACTTCTGATATCTACAGATATTGACCCACTACATGTTGATTGCACATGTTACGTGCAGATGTTTTAGTGTATCTGATTGGTTAAAACTCAACTAACAAAACGTTGCCAGCTATGTAAAGGTGTAGTGACATAAGGCACGCCTGGAAAGCAAGTCTGTTTAGTGTCGGTCCAGTGACTGCCTATATTGCGAAACATTTCATATAAACTGCATGAAGTATATGAACAGACAATAATTAACTTTATAATTGTATATCACAACTTCTAAAATTACATTCATCAGGTCACTGATTCTGCGAAACTTTATCTTGGCGTCGAATCAGTTCATTGGTTCTAACGAATGCATTTCACGCCGTCTGAAGAGAAAATATCGGGACATGTTTTTTAAAAAACTAATTTTATTTACGTAAATTGTTTTAGACTTGTACAGTTCAATCTGTCAGATAGTGAGTGTGTGCATTTAGAAATATCTTGTAGGCCTACCTAACTTAGATAAACATTACAGCTACAGATACATTGTTTTCTTCTTTAAACATATAATATTATATATAATAAGAATATTTCAACGGCGTTTTACGTGATAGGAGAATGGATAGTTGTAGTGTGTTATCACAATGTTATTCGTGAAATTTTGTTTTTGAATTCGGAAATATGTTTACTTTTCCTTGGTATAAAAAGTTATTGACACTCTAAATATTCCATTTAGATCATACTAATTTTACCTATATGATTTTATCAATTTATTTTTTTAAAAACAACTATGCTTTTAATAATGACAATTAGATTTTAATACTTGTACTTATTATACAGATGAGATGCTCTAGACACAGAATGATATGTAAGTATGTGACACTAGTAGTACTGAGTATTGTGCAGGTCCAAAAGACAGATGCATCGGGACAGTGCTCGAACCTTCCTCCAGGAATACAGAAGATGGTCATGGGAGTGGACATCACTAGGCTGGATCTCGTCCCTCTGGATGTCGTTGGAAGCTCTGGTTTCGTTGGCCCCATTCTCCAGTTTACATGCGACGAGAATAACACGTGGAAGTCTCCCGAAGGCATTGTTTATGAATTACCTGATCAGGTAGCTTAAAGTTTTCGATCATAATACTTCAAATATACTTAGGGTGAACACTTCTAAAAACCCAATAACGAAACAAAGTATATTCAAGTGAAAACTTTCTGTTTAGTATTGCCATCCATGTAGAGGCTATCACAAAATCAACCCATGAACTAAATCTACATTGTTTATTTCAAGACGTTAAGACTTTTTTTGTTTTAACATTTTACAGATCTGGCATATGTCTTCAAGACCAGGAGGTTGGCTGTCGGCGAGTGTAAATCTGTATAAATCATACGAAGATGTACGAAGCGCGATGGCAACTGAAGTTGGAGGCGAAGGCGTCATCTGGAAATTTGCTTTCTCTGCCAGCAAGACTTACAAAAAAATGCAGAATGCAATCACAAATAGCTCGAGGTATATCTCAGACGTCGGGGCGTTTGAATCGGCTACAAGGGCAGACTTTGTGCCGAACTGGGTTCTTACCTTGGACAAATATGCACACAACTTTATTGACAAATACTTCAACGAGACATTTGAGACTGACCCCAAGAGCTATGACCTGTTCATTAGCTTATTTGGAACTCATTATTTTAGCAAAGCTAATTTTGGAGGCTACATTAGGCTTGTCCTTGAAACAACAACCGATTATTTTTATTCCAGATCAGACAATGAAGTGCAGACATACGCCAGAGCTACTTTGTTCAATATTATCTCAGCTCATGGGGGAAAAGTGTCAAGCTCAATCAATATAGACGAACACTTCACCAGCTCATCAACTCAAACTGTCAGGTATTATGGTGGGAATACTAATCTACTAACACAAAATGGAATAGAGGAATGGCAGAACACTGTAGACAACGACCCTTGGTTGTTTTCTGGGGATTTAAAACCTATTAGCAGCTTGATTACTGACGAAAGGAAAAAAAGCTCGTTGGATAAAGCTGTTGAAAACTATGTCCTGAAAACGTATTTAAGCGAGATGGAAAGGCTGGTCACGTCAGCCACTGCAAAGTTCAAGTACCCTATTCTCAATAATCTTCTCACACAAATTCTACAACTAAAAACACTAAAGGTTCTGACCTACGGAGACGTGGACACACTCAGTAATGATATTCAAAGCCAGTTGATGGCGCCAGTTTGGTTCACCACGAAAACTAGACTTTGTTTGAAGTGGTCAGCTCAAGCCGAAGGCGGTCAATGTGGAGGCGGAGCAGACAACGTTTTGTGTGCCACTCCAAACAGTTTGACCCCTGTCTACCAGGATAACACTGATAATAGAAGAGGCGGGTGCTTCATGCAGTGGGGCCTTCTGTCGAGCGATTTTCCTTCCTGGTTCCAAGCAGTTCAAGTATGTTATCAGTGGAGTGGTTCTGACAGCTGCGGAGGTGGGGCAGCTAATTTACTCTGTGCTGGAATCAACGACTTTTCACCTGTGTATCTTGACGACTCGGATGATAGTCCTGGAGGCTGCGCAATGTCTTGGAAACTGGAAGTTCCAACTACTGCTCCAGTGTGGATGAAATCTGCCAAGATATGTTTGGTGTGGTACCCGGATTCCGACGCCGGCCAGTGTGGTCATGCGTCGTCGAGAGATCTATGTGCAGTGGCTAATCAGTGGACTGAAAACTATTACGATCACACAGATGAACGAAGTGGGGGCTGCAGAATGCGATGGGGCATCAAGCTAGAATTTTAATATCTTAAATAATCAGTAACTTTCAAGTAGAATTCACGCCCTCAAAAAGTTAAGTACCTGTGTGCGTACAACAGACAAAAATAATTTCGAAAATTAAACTTGTTTTTTTTTAAATATTGAAACATTAATAAAATTGCAGCTTCTTCGTTAATATTGTTATTGTTTGTGGGGCAATAATTTGCTGACTGCCAATACCAAAGCCCTGATCTTCGTGTGGTACATAACCTTAAAAAAAAAGTTCCCCTTTCAAAACTTGCGGTCTATAGGGCAGATGACGTTACGGTCATCTGTTGTTGTTTTTTTGGCCAACGGTTAACGAGCTGGTGTCAGCACAACGACCAACTGCCTTTACGTTCTCAACTAAAGTCAGGTACACATTCAATTTGGGTGGACTCAGGGGCACCTTAAACATCCCTAAATTCAAAATCCTAGTCTTCATCGAGATTCGAATCCGGGACCTCAGGTTGGGAAGCCAAGCACTTATAAACCACTCAGCCACCTCACATTACCTTGCTTACTACCAATACCAAAGGCCTAGTCTAGAGTGAGGTCTCTGCTATACAGCAATAAAGCGTTGTCCATCTTCTCTTAGCAGGACAAAAAAAAGCTGAATATTGTTCATCTCCTTTAGGAAAATTCTTAAAATAAATTGTCAAAATTCAATAACCAATGAGGAAGTATAGCAAAGAGCGGGATGCCAGGACATCCGTGTTTATATCAGTAGTAGACGCCTTGGCTGGCTTAGACATGCTCACAGTATGCCACAAGGTCAACGACACATTATGTTTGGTCATCTAACAGAAGGCAGGAGAGCAGCTGGTTGTACACTTTTAAGGTACACTGATGTATGCAAATTTGGCATGATGTTCCCGGATTGCAAATGGCTTAGAGCTATAGGTCAATCATTGATTAGCTTAGTCAGTGGCATTAGGGCTCACTAGTCTAGTTTCAAGTGTATGATTTGGGCCTTAGGGCTACAACAAAGGGAAAGGGGTGAAAGCGTTGCTACCCGTGACAACGGTAGCATACATTAATATGCCTCCACCAAAGCATAAGAGGAATGAAATCTACAAAGCTACTTCTTGGTAAAAGTCTTTTTAATAGTTGTTTAAAATATCCACATTTTTCTTCTTTGGAAATATTAGGGCGTTACATTTATAACACCAATTTGTAAAAAAAAAAAACATGAATTGACTCTGTTTCTTGAATGTCTAGAGAGAACTACACTATGTTCTATATAAAAAGAAAATAATTATCTTGTTTAAAAAAAATTACAACTTCTGATGTCTAGAAGTCTAAAAAAAACTGCGAATCTATCGACATCACACGGTAACTTGATAGCCGGCTAATGGTTGCTGGAGACATCTCCTCGAGTCCACTCCTGGTCAGTCAATGGACATCAACACACAAAGATTCCCACAGAAATCGAAGACCTCATCAAGATGGTAAAGGGACTCCGGAGACACATTAAGTATATTACATTTGGTTCAATGTAAGATTCAACATTGGTGAATGGACTATTGAATCAGCAACTAGAAAAGAACTGAAACTGAAGACTAAACATTGTCAATAAACATCCTGTATTGATGTCTTGATTCCTTTTTTTCTAAACGACCCTTTCGCACTAGTGGTTGGACTTAATTATTCAAACAAATAATTTCAATCATGCACCGTTACGGTGATTTCACCTGTACCTTAATATGTTTACCGTCGGGGCACCACACCTGATTTGTTAACCACCTTTCTTCATTCCTCTCAGTCTTTTACCTTGACTAGAAGCATTCGGAAAACCAATAATTGTAGCATTATACAAATTCAATATTGGTTCATAATTATGTATTACATGTAGACTAGATCCAGTCTAACCCAGTTAATAATGGGACAGAAGCATATTTCAGACAATAATGTGTCCAACAAAAACATAAGTCAGTTACAAAATGGACCAAACTGTTTCCTCACAAATAAACTTCATTTGTATTCAACGGTGAAAATGACATGCATGAGACAGTAGCTAGATAGATGATAATTAGTGAGAGCTTCGTTTTTACAAAGCTTATGTCAACTCTGTCTGTCTGTCTGTTTGTCCATCTAGTAAAAGGTGTGTGTGTCAACGTTATTTCTCCCTCACCTTATCTCGGATCAAGCTGAAACTTTGCAAAAATATTTCTTTTACCTGTCAACAAGAATCTTTTTTTTTTAACTAACCAATGAAGTAAATAACTATTTGTAAGAAATATATTGTATTTGATTGAAGTAGTGGTATAAGCTGAGTTAGTCCACTTCATTGGTCGCCGCTTTAAAGTAAGATTGTAGCAAACAATGGATAAGTATACAATCTTGTAGCACTTCACTAGCATAGTGGTCAGTGTGTCGGCTTGACGAGGCACACTGTGGAAAGTGATAGGATCACAGCGCAACTTGGCAAGTGATAGGATCACAGCGCACTGAGGCAAGTGATAGGATCACAGCGCACTGAGGCAAGTGATAGGATCACAGCGCATTGAGGAAGTGATAGGACCACAGCGCAGCGAGATAAGTGATAGGATCACAGTGTAGTAAGACAAGTGATAGGATCACAGCGCACTGTGGCAAGTGATAGGATCACACTGCACTGATGCAAATGATAGGATCACAGCGCACTGAGGCAAGTGATAGGATCACAGCGCACTGAGGCGAGTGATAGGATCACAGCGCAGTGAGACAAGTGATAGGATCACAGCGCACTGAGGCAAGTGATAGGATCACAGGGCATTGAGACAAGTGATAGGATCACAGCTCATTAAGGCAAGTGATAGGCTCACAGCGAACTGTGGCAAGTGATAGGATCACAGCGCAAAGAGGCAAGTGATAGGATCACAGCGTATTGAGGCAAATGATAGGATCACAGCGTACTGAGACAAGTGATTGGATCAAGCGCATTGTGGCAATTGATAGGATCACAGCGCATTGAGACAAGTGATAGGATCACAGCGCACTGATGCAAGTGATAGGATCACAACGTACTGAGACAAGTGATAGGATCACAGCGCACTGAGGCAAGTAAAAGGATCACAGCGCATTGAGGCAAGTGATAGGATCACAGCGCACTGAGGCAAGTGATAGGATCACAGCGCACTGAGGCAAGTGATAGGATCACAGCGCATTGAGGAAGTGATAGGACCACAGCGCAGCGAGATAAGTGATAGGATCACAGTGTAGTAAGACAAGTGATAGGATCACAGCGCACTGTGGCAAGTGATAGGATCACACTGCACTGATGCAAATGATAGGATCACAGCGCACTGAGGCAAGTGATAGGATCACAGCGCACTGAGGCGAGTGATAGGATCACAGCGCAGTGAGACAAGTGATAGGATCACAGCGCACTGAGGCAAGTGATAGGATCACAGGGCATTGAGACAAGTGATAGGATCACAGCTCATTAAGGCAAGTGATAGGCTCACAGCGAACTGTGGCAAGTGATAGGATCACAGCGCAAAGAGGCAAGTGATAGGATCACAGCGTATTGAGGCAAATGATAGGATCACAGCGTACTGAGACAAGTGATTGGATCAAGCGCATTGTGGCAATTGATAGGATCACAGCGCATTGAGACAAGTGATAGGATCACAGCGCACTGATGCAAGTGATAGGATCACAACGTACTGAGACAAGTGATAGGATCACAGCGCACTGAGGCAAGTAAAAGGATCACAGCGCATTGAGGCAAGTGATAGGATCACAGCGCAAAGAGGCAAGTGATAGGATCACAGCGCACTGAGGCAAGTGATAGGATCACAGCGCATTAAGACAAGTGATAGGATCACAGTGTATTGAGGCAAATGATAGGATCACAGCGTACTGAGAAGAGTGATAGGATCAAGCGCATTGTGGCAAGTGATAGGATCACAGCGCATTGAGACAAGTTATAGGATCACAGCGCACTGATGCAAGTGATAGGATCACAGCGTACTGAGACAAGTGATAGGATCACAGCGCATTGAGGCAAGTGATAGGATCACAGCGCAAAGAGGCAAGTGATAGGATCACAGCGCACTGAGGCAAGTGATATAATCACAGCGCATTGAGACAAGTGATAGGATCACAGCGCATTGTGGCAAGTGATAAGATCACAGCGCATTGAAACAAGTGATAGGATCACAGCGCACTGAGGCAAGTGATAGGATCACAGCGTA
This sequence comes from Biomphalaria sudanica, assembly GCA_036873155.1. Classification (NCBI taxonomy): domain Eukaryota; kingdom Metazoa; phylum Mollusca; class Gastropoda; family Planorbidae; genus Biomphalaria; species Biomphalaria sudanica. Next base: position 496,276 of record JAZGLO010004451.1, on the reverse strand, counting down.
CTGAGGCAAGTGATAGGATCACAGCGCACTGTGGCAAGTGATAGGATCACAGCGCACTGAGGCAAGTGATAGGATCACAGCGCACTGAGGTAAGTGATAGGATCACAGCGCACTGTGGCAAGTGATAGGATCACAGCGCAAAGCGGCAAGTGATAGGATCACAGCGCACTGAGGCAAGTGATAGGATCACAGCGCATTGAGACAAGTGATAGGATCACAGCGTATTGAGGCAAAGGATAGGATCACAGCGTACTGAGACAAGTGATAGGATCAAGCGCATTGCGGCAAGTGATAGGATCACAGCGCATTGAGACAAGTGATAGGATCACAGCGCACTGATGCAAGTGATAGGATCACAGCGTACTGAGACAAGTGATAGGATCACAGCGCATTGAGGCAAGTGATAGGATCACAGCGCACTGAGGCAAGTGATAGGATCACAGCGTATTGAGGCAAGTCATAGAATCACAGCGCACTGAGGCAAGTGATTGGATCACAGCGCATTGAGACAAGTGATAGGATCACAGCACAGTGAGACAAGTGATAGGATCACAGCACATTGAGACAAGTGAAAGGGTCACAGCACATTGAGCAAGCTAACAGCTTGAAATAGCGCAAAACGAAAACAATTGGTAAAAATATTTCTTATCGCACAGTTTTATTGCTGTTTGTCTAGACATAAACTATATATATACAGGACTGCCAACTGTGCGCACCACGCCTATATTTTTGAATTTAAAAAGTCCCGTACACCAAGGCGTCCCTGGTTGCACGGTAGTGTTAGTAGAATGACTTCCGGTGAATTAGTTTACTATATAAAGAAACCATCAATATTACACCAAATGTTGAAAGGAAAATCAGTTGTTTGTTTACCTTAAAAATCTAATCATTTTTGTGTTAACAAAATCAAAAAAAGCCAGATTTTACAACATATGATGGTGATGATGAAATTTTAATACTACTTATTATAACTTTATGTTCGAACATTATTAATATTATGAAGTAGACCCTAATTTGAATATCCATTTCTAAGCAACATAAACCATATTGAAATGAACAAATATCTACATGGTTTTGTTCTCCTAAATAAATTAAAATAAATACAGTTTAAAGGGTAATAAATAATTCTTAGTAGGACGTAATCATCTTCTTTTTTAAAGTAACGTTTGTATTATAAAAGATAAGGTAAGATAAGATAAGATAGATTTTTCAATTCTCAAATCACTTCTATTCACTTTATTTTCAAATCTGTTTTCTAAGTCCCTTTATACGCATTGCTCATGCCACCAATCCTTTCAAAATGATCCAATACACACAATCATACAGTCCATAATAATTCTCTGTAGTCTCGCATAGCCACAACATTGGCTAATTTATGTTTAGAAGAATTGGATGTTATTTGGGATTTTATTTAGTTAAAAAATAATAATTTGCGGAGCCAAAATTTTTAGGCATATTTTTTTATTTAGTCATAAATATATTATTGCTTTTCATTTTTAATGGTTAATTCTCCATTAATATATATATATATAATATAAACATATAATGCATACCATCTGGAAACAAAACTCTACATAAATTAAAAAAATAGGTATAGATGTAAATAAAAGTTGGTAAAGTATATAGATAAAAAAAAATGACACTCTCGAAAATGTATTGACTCTTCCGTTTATCGCTTATTCAACTCATACTAATTAGTAAACAATGTAAAAAGAAATTGTCAAATGTGATGAAAAGAGAAAAACAAATTATCCAAGCTGGCATCAACATTCAAACATCGTGAATGTCGAACAATAAGTTTCTACCTGAAGTACCTCGGCTCACATTGTGGAGTTGAATGAAACTTATGCTTAGTTACTATTAGTGTAGGCAGTCCTGTATATATATAGTCTATGGTCTAGATTACTAGATCAATTACAAATTTAATGACATGACTCATCGAAACTAATTGATACAAAAACACTTCGTATAATTTTTTTTTATTTTTTTTTAAAAGTATTTTTTTAAATAGATTTTCCTTATTATTATATGCTATCGACGGAATCCTAATCTACAAAGCAAAGTCTTATGTTTCCACTTTATGTTTATGTTACTTACCATAAGTATGGGCATTTTTTAACTTAGACGAGATCATGTTTAATTAATCCTAATAGTTTCTCATGCTAAGAACTTGTCCTGCCATAGACTGTTACAAAAGGTGTTAATGTTTAAGAGTGTTGCTCTGATTCATTCAGTCTGGAGATTGAAGGATTTAAAATAAAACAAACACCAAGTCCAGTTCTATGATAATCTATGTAAACTCTTATACATCTTTTATAGCAGAGCACTTACTGTCCAGTCTAGTCTTCCTTTCCTCACACATATACTTGACCGCAGTCCGCAGTGACGGATAGCACGTACAAAGTATTCTGGGAAAGTAGAGAGGCTCTTCAGTTCAAGCCAGTGCTGACCCATGATATACTCGAACATCGCATGCCTACAGATCATCAACAAAGATCAACTTTTACAAAGACGACCCGACAACAACTAACTATAGACCCTGGGCAGGGATTCAACGCAAAGCTCTGCCTGGTTCCGAGTTTCCGTTTTGAAATCTTCATTGTAGACGTTTTAGTTCTCTTGAAATCACGTGATCACGTGTTTACAGCCGCTTGGTATTAGCTGACAATTGTGTTGTTCTAGAAATCCTAATATTGATGGCTTTTTCCTTGTTATTGACCTTAACGACCTTTACATTATTAGTGTTGTTACTTTGCAGTGTTGCACACAGATTGTCTTCTTAAGTGTACCTTTCTAAGAAAATTTTTTTATCTGTCACTGATCACTGATGCATAACTTTCAAATCTTTGTATATCAAATATTACATTTTCTTTTAATAGTTATTTTATATTTTAATAAATAAATTAATTTTAAACTTTTTTTTTCGTTTTCATTTTTTTTTAATGTTGGAGGGTTCAGCAAGTAATCCTGTATCTGAGATAGATCAAGATTCAAGATCAGACAGTACTCCATCTAGTTTTTCTTCTAAATGGGGGGTCGCGGGGCCAGGGTTTTGTTCGGGTCTCTTAAAGGACATGATCGGCATTCTCTGGTGACTAGACGCTGAAGGTACGTGCCATTAGACTTGTTGATCTAAAGCTGAAAAATACAACCACTAAAATACCTCGCTAATTGGTATATATATATATACCTCGCTAATTGGTATATATATACACCTCGTTAATTGGTATATATATATATATACACCTCGTTAATTGGTATATATATTTGGTATACAGCAGTGATGGAAGCGTTGATAAGCGCTGTGTTTTTTATTTAAAGTTATATCGAATTTCTGTGCACTTTTTAGTTCTGACGATTCAAATTTCATCTTTTCTGTTTGTAGCTCCTTTTTGACTAGACTATTTCTCTTATTATCTTGCAAACTCTTCATGGTTGGAACCTAAAACCTGGTCTGGACACGAATCTTGAAAACGGCTTTAAAGACTTCCCTAGAATTTTGACAGCCTATTTATATCTTTGGGGAAAAAATACTAGCTACTTAATAATCTTTAAAATTAAATTTGGTTTGGAAGTCTAGACATCTTAACCTTGAACACAAATACGTCCGAGGATATTTCTACATGTAGTCATTATAGAGTTGAATAAACCAATAGAAGCTCAGGAACATTTTGCGCTCTTACAAAATGCAATCTGTTTCATAAAGGAGAAATTGTCTTTAAAAAAAAAACAACACTTTTTTTTTTATGAAACTTATTATAGTTATAAGACTGGATCTATATCCCAAAGTAGAATCTTCTATACCATATCTCAAACTAGACCCAGTATTCTAGTCTAGGCTAACGTCTTTTATTATTACCATGTTTGGATCTATATCCCAAAGTAGAATCTTCTATACCATATCTTAAACTAGACCCAGTATTCTAGTCTAGACTCTAGGGTCTAGACTATACTGTCTTTTATTAACGGCTTCCGAAAGGGGAAAAGACGCTATTATCTTCTTATCTTATATAATACAGACGTTACTTCAAAAAAGAAGATGATTACGTCCTACGCGTCATGCATTTAGTCATGCATATTAACCAATGACTTAAATTCTGCCAAGTCACTGGTTTTTCTGGCTAGCTCAGGCAACCCATTCCATGCTCTAATAGCACTAGGGAAGAAGGAGTATTTGTACAAATTTGTCCTAGCATATGGGACGAGGAATGTGCCTTTATTTTTGTGTATGGTCTGTGTGTCCGTCCGTCCGTCCCGTTTAGATCTCGTAAACTAGAAAAGATATTGAAAATCTGACAATATAATATTTTAGACCATTCAAAGTTCTGATGCAACGACAAAACTTGTTTTCTTTTCTGAAAGCGAAACAATCTAATTCTACAATCAACTATGCAAGCAGTTTTTTCCTAGAAATGCACCATTTTTACACGTTTAGACTATTAATAGTAACAGACATTGGAGGCTTTTTATTGAGGGAGATAACTATTTACCATATTTTTAACACATTTATGCAAACGGTTTTAGATATTTTGTAAAAAAAATATTTTTATAATTGTATTAATAAGTTATATAAGTTCTGTCATATTATTTACTACATTTTCAAAAATAATGTTTACTTTTTTTTTTAAAGGGGAAAATCTATTTAGTATAATTATAAGTGGAAAATTATTTTAAATAACAATTAATAAGTAGTTATTCATACTGTCGCGCGAATTCCCAATGTGCACAAGGTACGAGATTTATAATGAAAGTAATTTTTTTTTACGGAAATGTTTTGTTTTGTTGTTTATTTTAATTGAGGCTTTACAAAACAATTACACCAATTAGATAATCATTTAAACACATCAGTTGGGACAGGTGCACGTCGAACCTCACATTCACCTATCCCTTGGTCTGCTGGTCCGTTCGGGCACCAAGCATGATCTGTCAACATTCTTTCTCCTTTCTTATCTGTCATTTGCCTTTAATAGAATTTCATTGGTAATTAATCATTTTGTTTGATATAGAAAAAGTGAAAGAAATCGTAATTGACAGCTGAGATATTGAAAAAGTCTCTTTAACTTTGGCTTGAGCCATGAGTAAACAAAAAGTACACGCCCTTCTTACCCCCTCTCATTTCTCTCATTTCCTTTTCCAGAGAAGTGATAGGACCACAGCCCATTGAGGAAGTGATAGGACCACAGCGCATTGAGGAAGTGATAGGACCACAGCCCATTGAGGAAGTGATAAGACCACAGCGCATTGAGGAAGTGACAGGACCACAGCGCATTGAGGAAGTGATAGGACCACAGCGCATTGAGGAAGTGATAGGACCACAGCGCAGTGAGACAAGTGATAGGACCACAGCGCATTGAGGAAGTGATAGGACCACAGCCCATTGAGGAAGTGATAGGACCACAGCGCATTGAGGAAGTGATAGGACCACAGCGCATTGAGGAAGTGATAGGACCACAGCGCATTGAGGAAGTGATAGGACCACAGCGCATTGAGGAAGTGATAGGACCATAGCGCATTAAGGAAGTGATAGGACCACAGCGCATTGAGGAAGTGATAGGACCACAGCGCAGTGAGACAAGTGATAGGACCACAGCGCATTGAGGAAGTGATAGGACCACAGCCCATTGAGGAAGTGATAGGACCACAGCGCATTGAGGAAGTGATAGGACCACAGCGCATTGAGGAAGTGATAGGACCACAGCGCATTGAGGAAGTGATAGGACCACAGCGCATTGAGGAAGTGATAGGACCACAGCGCATTGAGGAAGTGATAGGACCACAGCGCATTGAGGAAGTGATAGGACCACAGCGCATTGAGGATGTGATAGGACCACAGCGCATTGAGGAAGTGATAGGACCACAGCGCATTTAGGAAGTGATAGGACCACAGCGCATTGAGGAAGTGATAGGACCACAGCGCATTGAGGAAGTGATAGGACCACAGCGCATTGAGGAAGTGATAGGACCACAGCGCATTGAGGAAGTGATAGGACCACAGCGCATTGAGGAATTGATAGGACCACAGCGGATTGAGGAAGTGATAGGACCACAGCACATTGAGGAAGTGATAGGACCACAGCGCATTGAGACAAGTGATAGGACCACAGCGCATTGAGGAAGTGATAGGACCACAGCGCAGTGAGACAAGTGATAGGACCACAGCGCATTGAGGAAGTGATAGGACCGCAGCGCAGTGAGACAAGTGATAGGACCACAGCGCATTGAGGCAAGTGATAGGACCACAGAGCAGTGAGACAACTGATAGGACCACAGCCCATTGAGGAAGTGATAGGACCACAGCGCATTGAGGAAGTGATAGGACCACAGCGCATTGAGGAAGTGATAGGACCACAGCGCATTGAGACAAGTGATAGGACCACAGCGCATTGAGGAAGTGATAGGACCACAGCGCAGTGAGACAAGTGATAGGACCACAGCGCATTGAGGAAGTGATAGGATCACAGCGCAGTGAGACAAGTGATAGGACCACAGCGCATTGAGGCAAGTGATAGGACCACAGCGCAGTGAGACAAGTTATAGGACCACAGCCCATTGAGGAAGTGATTGGACCATAGCGCAGTGAGACAAGTGATACGACCATAGCGCATTGAGAAAGTGATAGGACCATAGCGCATTGAGAAAGTGATTGGACCATAGCGCATCGAGGAAGTGATTTTACCATAGCGCATCGAGGAAGTGATAGGACCATAGCGCATTGAGAAAGTTATTGGACCATAGTGCATCGAGGAAGTGATAGGACCATAGCGCATTGAGAAAGTGATAGGACCATAGCGCAGTGAGAAAGTGATAGGACCATACCGCATTGAGAAAGTGATAGGACCATAGCGCAGTGAGAAAGTGATAGGACCATAGCGCATCGAGAAAGTGATAGGGCCATAGCGCAGTGAGAAAGTGATAGGACCATAGCGCATTGAGAAAGTGATAGGACCATAGCGCATTGAGAAAGTGATAGGACCATAGCGCATTGAGAAAGTGATAGGACCATAGCGCATTGAGAAAGTGATAGGACCATAGCGCAGTGAGAAAGTGATAGGACCATAGCGCATTGAGAAAGTGATAGGACCATAGCGCAGTGAGAAAGTGATAGGACCATAGCGCATTGAGAAAGTGATAGGACCATAGCGCATTGAGAAAGTGATAGGACCATAGCGCAGTGAGAAAGTGATAGGACCATAGCGCATTGAGGAAGTGATAGGATCATAGCGTATTGAGACAAGTAATAGGATAATAGCGTATTGAGACAAGTGATAGGATCATAGCGTATTGAGACAAGTGATAGGATCATAGCGCAGTGAGAAAGTGATAGGACCATAGCGCATTGAGAAAGTGATAGGACCATAGCGCATTGAGAAAGTGATAGGACCATAGCGCATTGAGAAAGTGATAGGACCATAGCGCATTGAGAAAGTGATAGGACCATAGCGCAGTGAGAAAGTGATAGGACCATAGCGCATTGAGAAAGTGATAGGACCATAGCGCAGTGAGAAAGTGATAGGACCATAGCGCATTGAGAAAGTGATAGGACCATAGCGCATTGAGAAAGTGATAGGACCATAGCGCAGTGAGAAAGTGATAGGACCATAGCGCATTGAGAAAGTGATAGGACCATAGCGCAGTGAGAAAGTGATAGGACCATAGCGCAGTGAGAAAGTGATAGGACCATAGCGCAGTGAGAAAGTGATAGGACCATAGCGCATTGAGAAAGTGATAGGACCATAGCGCAGTGAGAAAGTGATAGGACCATAGCGCATTGAGAAAGTGATAGGACCATAGCGCATTGAGAAAGTGATAGGACCATAGCGCAGTGAGAAAGTGATAGGACCATAGCGCATTGAGAAAGTGATAGGACCATAGCGCAGTGAGAAAGTGATAGGACCATAGCGCAGTGAGAAAGTGATAGGACCATAGCGCATTGAGAAAGTGATAGGACCATAGCGCAGTGAGAAAGTGATAGGACCATAGCGCAGTGAGAAAGTGATAGGACCATAGCGCATTGAGAAAGTGATAGGACCATAGCGCATTGAGAAAGTGATAGGACCATAGCGCAGTGAGAAAGTGATAGGACCATAGCGCAGTGAGAAAGTGATAGGACCATAGCGCATTGAGAAAGTGATAGGACCATAGCGCAGTGAGAAAGTGATAGGACCATAGCGCAGTGAGAAAGTGATAGGGCCATAGCGCATTGAGAAAGTGATAGGACCATAGCGCATTGAGGAAGTTAAAAGCATGAAATTGCGCTAAACAAAAACAATTAGTAAAAATATTTCTAATTGCAAAGATCTAATGTTAGTCTAGAACATTAGATCTATTGAAAACTTAATCGAATGACTGATAAAAACAAATTGATACTAAATAGAACTTTTATGTTTTTCTTGTCTGTTGTTTGTTTTGTTACATAGCTTGCAACATTGTACTTTTGCGTCCTTGATGATGTTTAGTTTATCTTACAAAAAATCTAAGTCTAAAAAAGATTGTCACGTACACTGTGCAGTGTGGTCCGAATGCCTGCATAAAATTCTAGCAACTATTAAGTATTGTTAAAATTATAGCATTTAATGAGTCTTGTAATTTATTAGACATATTCCTGAATGAATCAATATGAGCGTTTGAATCCATGTGAAGCCTGGGAATTGTTTTTCAGAAAATATTGTCCTCTTATTGTTTCTCAAAGATTTAACCGTTGTTCATTTGCAGTTTCTATTCATTGTACCAAATCAGAAACCCCATTAGTAACGAACTATGCTGAGAATTACTCCCTTACAGCACGGAAGAGGAAGCGGTCAGTGATCTGTAAGGTCGCCTTGTCCCCGTACAAGGACAGACCTTTTGCCACACATGGACCAGTAGTCTCTCTCTCATTTCCTTGTCACAAAAGTCCCTCATGCAGAGCCCGGTATTCATAAAGAATGTGCTATATTGTCAGTGGCGGCCCCGTGTGTCTTAGTTCTCCCTCCACCGTTCAAAGTACACGCATATTGGACAGTGTCCGACTCGGAACTAGGCTAGTACGGCCTGCTTCGCACGGCAGAGCTCCTATCATGCGTCCTTTCGGTCTGGTCTACTCATCTGCCTGTGTAGCTCTCGACCCTTCTCGGAAGCGTCCCTTGTATCTCATGAGATCTATAATAGAAGAGAATACAAACTACTGACGTTAAATGTTTAAAAAATATATATTGCTTGACTAGCTAATTGTAGGGACATAAATCTATTGGAGAAATAGGCCTACTGTATCAATTAGCCCAGGGCTCCTACATATAAAAGTCCGAGTTTGCTCCGACAAATCTTGACGGATATGAATGACATTTTGTCAAACAGAAGTTTTTCTATAATAAATGTACACGACTTTTATACCTGGTGGCACACAATGTTACAAATGGCAGACCCGAAGGTCGCTGGAAGTCGATGTCTTATTGATTTCTTTCATACTTCTAAAATAACGAAACCGACACGTTTATTTTGTTGTTGTTCTGTTGCTAGGAAAACAAAGTATTTAAATACAAATTCCTATTCTACAAAAGTTGTTTCAGGGCTCTTCGGTATCAGATTAAAGCCAACCAGATGTCTGTACATCCAAACTAATTAACAAAATGGACACGGCATTAAAATAAAACTCAACCCGACATTTGTTTCTGAAGGCCATGCAATAATCACGTGCTATCAAACCAGATTATGATTCCCAAGCTATACCGAGGTAGCAATGAGACACTCGAATGCCCAAGCTACACCGAGGTAGCAATGAGACACTCGAATGCCCAACATTTCCAATAGCGCAACATCTTCTCCTTAATTTATGCGTGGTGGGACAAAAAGTGGAACGGGAGAAAGCTGTAAATTTCAGAGAAACGGGGATTTCCGATAAAAAGCTCATTCATACTGCTGGTGGTGTTGTTTTTTTTAACAATCTGTGACTACCATCACGTGGGACAATGATGTGAATTAAGCCATCACTTGAGGAGTGAAGGGAGTTATGGAGAGTACTTGACCAGCTAGATAAGAAATGGTTAGTCAATGTCCAGCAATCTTCTAGGAAAAAAAAGTCTTCTCAATTTCCTAATAAAATATTAATAATAATAAAAAAATGAAATTGATATGCAGATTCAAAATTTAAAGATAATTAAACTAATTAAAGAGGATAAACAAGCATATGGCACATATGTTTCAAGCCTATCTGTTATATTAAGATAAGGACACGTGGTCAATCTAACAGTTTGTATGTAGCCTGTATGTGTCTGTGACTTCAGTTCTACTGAACTTTGCTTCTTAATTATTTTCTAACCTATGTTCAAATAAATAAATACTGAAAACTAAGTTCCATAATTTTTCATTGTGTCCTTTACACAGATGGACACGTGACGTCATTTAAGGTAAGCTATGTTGGCCAGGCACACCTCGTCAATTATAGAGATACTAATTCTTCCTCTGTTTAATAGATGTCTCAGTTCTGGTAGGTCAGAAAACTTGTAGGTAAAAAAGTACAACAACTGTTTGGTGTTACCGTACTGGACATTTCAAATTATTTGCATTTAAACTATTTTTTTTTATTCTATATAGGCTTACATTTGTAAATATTTACACTTTTGTTTACAAATTTCCATTTCTCAAGTAATTTGTGCGTGGTGAGTTGGTGGCACTAGGTATGGTCTCCGATTGAGACTTGTCACACTTCAGTGGGTAAGCCAAAAGAAAAAGAGCGTACTAGTCACGCCTCAGTTCGCAAGCGTGGGAAGAAACTGTCATGGTTATTAATAGTATGGAAATGGAAAAGTTGTTTACAGCCAGACTGAATCATCTATAACAAAGTTTGAGAAATATTAAACAAATGTAATTTAGAGATATTTAGGAAAGTTCGAAGGTCAAGATAGAAGTTTAAGAAGCTTGATGAGAAGATAAACAGTGACGTCTACAATCTCTAAAACTCTCGGTACCAAATTGTATAAAGGATTGTGAATTAGCTATTGGAGTCATTGTTCTGACATTGTTCAGTCTTAATGGATATTTAGTCATCACCAGTATACAGACTGTGCTTTTTCTATTCAATGTAGTACTATGTGTCTGTCAAGTTATTTGTTATATTTGTACAAGTGTTTTTTATTTTATTGTTTGTTCATGGCTACATGATTTGTTTTATTGTATTGAGTTTGAAAGAAATGAAGGCACTTCTACATTTTGATTCTTCAAATGTTCGAATCTGCGTATGTCACGTAATAGAGGAGTCAATACACAGCTCCCCTAATGGCAGTGTAACAATGTTTAAACTCTTAAGTATGTTATAACGAGAGTAATAGCATCGCCGATAACTAGGATATATGTGTGAGATTATTTGAGACATATTGTCCTATAGTGTAGTGGTCTACAGTTTCTCGTTGAAGTCCCTATAGTTATTGACAAGTCATTTCTACTAGAAGTTGTGGCTTTGAGTAGAGCCAAGCTATTGACAAATAATTTCTACCAGAAGTTCTGGCTTTGAGTAGTCCCATGTTATTGACAATTCATTTCTACCTGAAGTTGTGGCTTTGTTTATGTGCGAAGCGCTTTAAGCTTCTGATCCATGATTTCATTTTATGCTAATTTGCAAGATAACATTAGTCTATTTTTACAAAATTACAATACCAAAACTGATCCTTTAAAATTCATTCAGCAATGACTTGGCGGTAGGATTAGTCTTCCAGAACGGTCAACAATAACTCGAGTGTTGCTACCAAGTAGTTCTAAGTCTCTTTAGCTGAAAAAGATCCGCTTCATCTGATATTACTTTATATATATACATTTTCAGACCTCCTCTCCATCTTGTAATAAATTTGTATACATCTTCCCTCCTAAGCCGTTACGTTATGTCATATCATACAGCAGAACTATTTGCAAGCTATAAAACATTTAAATAATAGGTTTATTATAAATAGAAAAACATTTAGTCAAATGATTTAGTTAAGCATTAAAATGTATAAAATGCAAACATTTAAGATAATTGGAAACGTGTTTTAATACAGTATTTCATTACAAACAATCAAAGAATCATCAATCGGGATCAATTCTAAGAGACATGTTTAGTTCCCATGTCACCAAGAATCAATTTTTTAATGACATGTTTAGTTCACACATTGTTCTGATTGAATCGAGACTAATCGAGAAGGCCTGGACACTGACCTGCAACGTCACAACCTGTGGGCAATGGAGACCAATAGCTTGTTACAATAACGAATGGTCACGATTGAATACAACATTATTTATATATCACAGTCTGATGTCTATAACATAACTATACACATCATATATTCTATTTTGTATTTATTGAGATCGTGGCATATCACGTTCAAAATAGCAAGCACTGATATCACATGACCAAGCACAATCAAAGTTTTTAACAATGATCTTTGACATGTTCAATACTCAAATACTTTAGAACCATTAGCGCTTGGCTACGTTTATTTGGCTATCACAGTATACCATCACATTAATTAATTGAACACTACAGTTGTTATTTTGTTGTTATTGCTGATATTTTTTACTCTTTTCCTTACACTTTAAACAAAATAAATAATTAAATTCCATTCAAGATGTGCATGAATCAAGTTTTTTTTTTCTAATTATTCTAAGTGACAATTTTTAACATTTTCAATAGAGATATTCAAAGTATCACGATGAGTTACTTAGGGAATTACTTTTTGGAATAGCGTATCTTACATACTATGCTCAGTGCGCAATGGTCTAATCTCTTTTGTGGAACTGTGTGTGGGGGAGAGGGGGGTATCTGGGAGAAAAATTTCCGTATTGCCTTTAAAATAATACAACTCAGCTCGATTCGGGGATTCGAACTGGATCACCTTTGATGGGTAGCGAAGCGCTTAATGCCACTCAGCCAGCCACACATTCACACGTTTCCATGTTGGAACTGACCGCTAGTGACCACAAAGATGTTGTAACTTACTGCGGAGTCAGCGATTTTGGAACTACTGCTGAGTCAGAGATGTTGGAACTACTGCTGAGTCAGAGATATTGGAACTACTGCTGAGTCAGTGATGTTGGAACTACTGCTGAGTCAGAGATGTTGGAACTACTGCTGTGTCAGCGATGTTTTAACTACTGCTGAGTCAGAGATGTTGGAACTACTGCTGAGTCAGGGATGTTGGAACTACTGCTGAGTCAGCGATGTTGGAACTACTGCTGAGTCAGAGATGTTGGAACTACTGCTGAGTCAGCGATGTTGGAACTACTGCTGAGTCAGCGATGTTGGAACTACTGCTGAGTCAGCGATGTTGGAACTTACTGCTGAGTCAGCGATGTTGGAACTACTGCTGAAGCAGAGATGTTGGAACTACTGCTGAGTCAGAGAGTTGGAACTACTGCTGAGTCAGAGATGTTGGAACTACTGCTGAGTCAGCGATGTTGGAACTACTGCTGAAGCAGAGATGTTGGAACTACTGCTGAGTCAGAGATGTTGGAACTACTGCTGAGTCAGAGATGTTGGAACTACTGCTGAGTCAGCGATGTTGGAACTACTGCTGAGTCAGAGATATTGGAACTACTGCTAGTGTTTGTTAAATTATTGACACTAAGAAAACACTTTTTTAAGTGACATTAAAATACTGACAATTAAACTAATAGTTAAATCTCTGAAGATAATTTTTAGTAATGTACTCAATAATAGAACTATAGAACTGTCATTTAACATATACATTTCTCAAGGAACTGTGGTAGTTGAAATTTTTGTTCTGTCTCTACATGTAGATTGTCTTCAGCCACTAAAATTTTTTTACTTATTTCTTACTAGACCTAGCTATGATCTTTGATCATATTCTGTTTTAATTCCAAAGCTGGATCAGACCGATATCATCTTTTGAAGCATGTGCTGCTATTCAAAGTTTTCAATGCCATATGAGACTCAATACACAAGTCGCCAATGTCAACTTCAAATGTACATCTATAAAAATCTCCCCAAAATAAAATGTGTGTGTACACAAAGGTATACAGTGACAGATGACAATCATGGCCAGAAAGCCATTGACTGATCAATTGACAAACCTTCAGCGGATGTTGAATTAGCCATATGATAACGAGGCCACATCAAGTACGTGCAGAAGTGAGTGTGTGTTTGTGTCTTTAGCTATCAATGATTGGTTGAAGCAACGTTTTTAGGTTAAACATTTTTTTAATAATCCTAATATTTTTTTAAAAGAGCAAACAGCGAACTACTATGACAAAAATTTGCTATTTCTAATATGATCTTGGCCAATCAAATGAAGTGAAGTGATTCCTGAACATTTATGATGGTTAGGACTTCGGTTGATCTATCGATGGATTATAAAATTGAAATGCTCTGACCTTCTGTGATCTCCAGTCTATGATTAACCACGCCTTACGCTTAATTTATTCAGTAATTTATTTAGACTGTCTGTTGGGAGTTTGACAATGTTTTTTCATTTGTTCCATTCCTACTATCATCAACTCACACTTTTTCATTACCGTAACTATCAATATGAAATTCCGCAACTGAACTTGTGCTGCGTAGATCTGTATAATTATGTTTAACCGTTGTATCACTGATTAGCTAATTTATGAGACCGTCGTGCTTAAGTCGTGGGTTCGATCCTTACACTTGCCATTTTTTTGTTTAGTTTTCTGTATTTTTTTTCCAAAACATTTAACACAACGACCAATCATGTAAGCCCCCTTCCAATAATGTCTTCTTGAGTATTTACTTAGTAAAGTCGCAATTTATAGTTGAACCCGTTCTACATCACAGAAGTAGCCTGCATGTCAAATTATTGTCCGATAATTCAATAGTGAGTGTTCTATGATTCAACATTTTGTGGACTATCAAGCTTAACATTCGTGAAAAGCAGACGACGTCCGCAAATGGCTACGCTAGTTATATCTATATTAAGCTATCATGCACACTTCGGATCTAGACTGTAAAGATATCCCGTAGTGTCTCTGTTGAATCTATCAGCCCCAGGGAAAGCAAGCCTAGTGTGGCTACTTGACAGCTCACCATATTTCTTCTCAAGTTTTCAAAGATCGATAACTCGTGGAGTCACTAGCAAGGGAGCCGAATGATGGCCAGATTTTTGTTTATATTCTTATGTTTCTAAATACTTTGTTTGCACACTTTAGAAAGAGGATGAAATAAAACAAGAATCCTATCAGATGTCCTCTTGTATTCGTGTCAAACGATCAACTGTATGTTTCATTGTGACCATGATATTTCCAAAGACACGACATTATTATCAAGCATGGAAACGTAAACAGATCATAATGCAAACCTGTCTGAGATACAATGAAAATATAATATTTGGCTTCTCCAAATCTAATTACAGTACTTTTGTTTAGTGGAACATTCTCGTTTTCAAACATCGATCCCCACGTTAAATATAAAACACACTTTAAACCTCGCTTATATTAAGTGAAAATGCATCAATAAATTATTTCATTAATTATAATGACTCAAAATTTAACCAAATGCATCCAGGATCGTGTATGTTTACATACGTGTAGGTTTCTTGTCGCGCTCTGGGGGAAGAGAAGGCCTACTGTTCCAGTGATACCATCTCTTATTAGTGCTAGGCTAATCTCCTGTTTAGCTTACTGCATTTTTCATATAAAACAAAAATATTTCACTACGACTAATTGATTAGCTGATTGGTTAATTTTTTAATGGGTTCGTGTGTTGTCATCGACAATGAAGAATTGTGCCAAGTTTCAACTTGATCCGAGACTGGGAGAAACACAACGTGTCCAAGATTTGGACCTGACAACTCGGTGGGGAGGGAGTTGATAGGAACTCAGTCAACAACATTGTTTGTTTTTTTAGTAGATGAGGGGAAACAACTGTAAATTTATAACCATATCTATCAATACAATAAGATGTATTTAACGAAATCAATATATAACAAAATTAATTAATTATCAATAATGAAGAGATTAATTTGTAAATATTTCTTATTTGATCCATGTGTTGTTAGGTACAATAAACAAAAGTGTACAGTTTAAACTTGATCTGAGAATGGGTGTGAGAGTAATAGCATGTACAATTATCTAAGGGGACAAACCCACACATATTTAGCCACATCTGATGGATTAATTTCCCTTGTTGGTATCAAACAAAATGATTAATTATTAGTAAATTGATTGACTACTTGGTTATTTTTTTTTATTGATTCATGTTTTATTAGGTACAATAAATAATCAAGTAAGGTTTCAACTTGATTTGAAAAATGTGTGGGGAAAAAATAATGTGTGCCAACTTTGGTACAGATAGACAGACAGAGCAAGTTGATAAAAGCTTTGTAAAAAAAAAAAAAAAGTGTTTCTGCCACTTCTGAATGATTACTTAATATATAATAAAGAAAATATTCCATATTATGGTACTAAGTAGCAAAAAATATCAGGATGACCTAAAATACTTTTCTGATTAATATACTATTCATATGAATGAAAAAGTTCATTTACAACTTTTTAAATGTTTTTCTACTTGAGTTGTAAGTTTTTCATGCAATTCTACAGACATGAAGATTATTACAGGATGGCAATGGGCTGAGTTTAAGCCCAGCATCATCAAGATGACACGTCTGGAGCTAGCCATTGTTTTGTTGAGATAAATGGCATATCAGAGAAAAATATACAATAACAGAAATGTTTCAATGAAAACTGTATTGCACTTATTTTCACAATCTTATCTGGGGCTTAAGAAAGTAAAAAGGTATTTACAATATTCACAGTATATCAATTATTTGGAAAATATTGGCAGTGTTAAAAAAAAAAGTGAGGTGCGGGTTGAGAGTAAAAGAACAAACTGGGTATGCAAAGAATGAAATACAAATCAATGCTGAAACTAAGTAGTTTGTCTGGTCACATTTAATGATTCTATGAACTAGAGGGCAGGCTGACATCTGATGTATCAATGAAAGACCAGAACTTAAGACACATTTACAAACAAATGAAAGCTGTCAAAGTAAACGAGGCCAGGTCTAAGTCCATGATACTATTCATAAATTATATCATACTTTCAAGTGAGACCAAGAATCTCCAGGTCTAAGTCCATGATACTATTCATGAATTATATCATACTTTCAATTGAGACCAAGAATCTCAGTCTGGTACGTCATCTCCATAGCTGGCAGCAAGAATTTCTTTCTTGAATCTATCAAAACATGCGTTACAATAGCCTTGTTTGCTTGCATTTCCATAGTTAGAGCACTCTGACCTCTGGCATTTGGGCTCTGTCCTCATTGCACGCAATGTCCTCTCAAAAGTTTCAATTTTTTCTTGATGTGGGTCAGAATAGACCAATCTAGGTCTCATGCTGGTGACACTAGTGACTAACTCATTTGCATGAGTTTGTTCAGCCTCGTTATAAAAGGAAGAAGGGAAGTGACTATAGAGAGATGATGGTGCAGTTTCAGAGAAGGCTAACGTTGACTCTTGCATGTGAAGTTTTGATGGGGAGGAAAGGCTGCTTCCAGAACCATGAAAAAAGGATGTGTTGTTTAAACTTTTTACTGAAATCTGTGGGGCTGTTTCTCTCATTGCAGTTTGCAAGAGTTTATCATTTTCCCTCATGCAAAGTTGGTTACGATAACAAGAACTACACATATTTTGTTCTGCTGGGTCACCAAAGTTAGGACAACCTTTCATTATGCAAGGTTTGCCTCGAGAATACTGAGATTTAAATGCAGGACTAGACTGAGGTGAAATTGTATTAATATACTGATGTTCAGGATTTCTTTCTTTTTGAAATGTTTTTTCTTTCTCTCTCTGTAAATCTCTTACATTATTGCCAGTAAGGAGTGATTGTTTAGAAAAATTTCCTTGGTCTTTTGTGGGATTAACACTTAGAACTTTAGAGACTAGACGCTCCAATGCATTAATGGGTTTTGGGTCAACACATAAAGGAGTACTTTCATGTGTATCTGGTGTTTTAAGGATATAATTATTTTCACCTTCCTGCCAAGTTATTTCAGTGTATGGTGAGTTTTTATCTTCAAGTGGACGTGAAATCACTTCAAAAGAGTTGGACTGGCTTGAAGTTCCTTCTCCCGAAATGCTAATATCTAAGGATGGAGCTGTTGCCATTTGATGCATTTTTTCTTGCTCAATTTGAAAGCACTGATGGCAAAATGGGAAAGTTCCAACAGCACACCTATACCCACAGTTATTTTTGCATCGTTCATTCAGCATTGAGAGAGGCTGGTGATTCTCAAGCCCAGACATAAGAGGAGCAGAAGGACCCATCAAAGCAGCTGGAGGAACAGCATTTCTGGCTGCTGCTGGGGTGTTAGCACCAGCAGATAGTTTACTCCTTGCATTTTTGCTATCATGTTCCTGCTCACACATTTTAAATATTTTCTCAAAAATATTGACAGCTGGTGGGTTAACTTTTATCTGAACCCAAGGAATTTTAGCTACATTAGATCCTGCAATGTTTACCTCCAATTCTTTAATTGTTAGGTAGCCTTGTATTAGATCCCATGCTTTGCAATCTTCTTCTTTGAGAAGAAATCGGATGGGAAGAAAACATAAATCTTTATCAACAAGAGGAAATAACAAATCTTTTATATTCTCTGTTGAAGCTTCTGACAGTAATGGAGCGAAATGGTTCAAGTGGTAACCAAGTAAAACAGGAGTTTTACAGCATTCTTGTGGCTGCCACTCTAAAGGTAAATAGAGTCCACTTAAGTTGTTACTTTGCAGCTGCTGTCCACTGTATGAACAAGCAAAACTGCTGGTTATTACGATGATTGGCCGCCTCAAAATGTTTGCTAAAATGTATATGTGTACAGCCTCTAATGAATGATGAGGGACAGCAGCACTCAGATTTTTGGAAAGGACATTCGTTACATGGTTTGCAATATCTTCCCACTCTTTGTCAATAAGCTGAAGATAGAAGAAGAACAAATTAATATAATTTTGTCAATTGTTATATATATAAATAACATTATAATTAATGAATTATATTAATATTTATTTGTATTTTATTGCCCTCCTAAAAGACAAGTGTCATGATAAGAAAAATGTAAAAAAGAAACAACTATTGAAATCATATTTCAACATTATATACTCATTAGCTTGAAATAGAAGCAATAGTGTGTATAGATAAGTAAAAAAATGATGGTGGCTGAGTGATAAAGCACTTGCCTTCCAAACTGTGGTTTTTGGCTATGAATCCCAGTGAAGGCTGAAATTTTCAATTTCAATTTTTTAGGCAAGAATGGCTATCCTAACCTGTACTATACTACACTATAAAAGTATCATCTGTATTAGAAATTTATTAAATTAATAAACAAAAAACACAAACATTCAACACACATTTAATCATGCAAACACACAAAAAAGTGTAAAAGTCTGTATAGTAGTCACTATCCAGCAAGGGCGTAGCCAGGATTTTTTTTCTGGGGGGGGAAGGATTTTTTTCTCCCCCTCCCCCGCAAAATTTGTTAAAAATGTATTTATGTGTGTGTGTGTCTGTACATAATCTTTATTACATTCTGACCCTTCATTCTTTCGGAAGACGTTTATTGTGCCCTAGAATAGGTTCTTCCATGAGTTAGTGGAAAAATAGTAGATTGCCCGCCATTATTAGCAATGGGGTCTGGGGGAGCGCTAGGAGCTCCACCAGCGCGGGGCGAAGCCCCAGCGCAAAGCACTATTTCTGATATTGAAAGCCAACAAAATGCATATTCTGAGGTATCTATAGTGCATTTTCCTGCTATTAAAAAGTTCTATTTCAAAAACCTAATGTGCTTTTCTTACTGACTTAGATCCTCCCGCGCCGTTCGGTGCATTTGCCATCAAGCTGTTTCCATAAAATTGTAGACTCCCCCACAATAATGACAAGGGGGTCTGGGGGAGCGCTAGGAGCTCCCCCAGCGCAGGGCGAAGCCCCGCCGCCAAGCACTATTTCTGGTATTGAAAGCCAACAAAATGCATATTCTGAGGTATATAAAATGCATTTTCCTGCTATTGAATTGGCTAAGCTCAAATAATTTTAGTGTGTAATTTGATTTTTTTATATTGAAGAGGTATTTTTAACATCAAACCACTCTGAATGGGGGTTTAAACTCAAAACCCCTTTTGGCAATGCTCATATCATTTTGAGTGCGTAATTTGCTTATTTTCTTACACTGAAGATGTATTTTTTAGCCTCAAACCCTCCTGGTGGGGGTTTTAAACTCAAAACCCCTTTGGTTGTGCTGGGGCAAGTGATGGTTTAGTATTAAAATCTCACCTAAAATAAACAAAATCAAAGCAAAAAATCAGTCACTAAATTCCGATCCCCCCCCCCTGGGGGGGGGGGGTTGGAACACTAAAAACCTACCCTGGCTACGCCCATGCTATCCAGTGACCTAGTTTTGGTAGAATAAGTGTGTTCATATTTTTTTGTGTGTTCGTATTTATGCATAATTCGGAAACACTTAATGATTTCATGTGAGGGGCTATGCCTGGGGATCTTAAAATTTAGTTAGTGTTAATATAGATTTAAAATCTGAGTTTATTGATGCCTAAGGCTAAATATAGAGACTGTCTGAAATAAATTATGGTGTCCGGAATCAAATAATATGGGTCAAATTTGTTTGAATTAAATGAAAACACATGGCCTTTTTGACTTTAAATATAGTAACAAATATAGGTTAGGGGTATAGATATAAGTAGTCATCCATATTCAGAAGATTTTGATACTTCATTTTCTTTTCTATGTCGAACCATTGTCAAATATGTGCTGTCAAAGTCAAACTTTGAAATGTTGGCCTATAGGTGTCCGAATAGCATAAACTACTCTATAGGCACTATAGCAGTAAGTATACTGAGTTAACTGAGTATAGGCATAGTATAGGCTTTTATTATTTATAATCATAATGTATAATTATAATAATCTTTACTTTAACCCGTTTTTTATAATCCACTACTATATAGTTAATATAGTATATACCTAGATCTATATTACATCATGATCTAGCTAAAATAGATTGAAATCTTGCTAGATCTAGAGTCTATAAACTATACAGAAGCTATAGACTGAATAAAATTAAGATTATTTTTGAGAGGCTGTTTACATTCTGCCTTTTGTGGGCCTAATTTACGGAAGTCAGAATTCTCTGGATTTTCACGCAAATAAAACAAACAAACTTATAAATAAACCAATGGGTTTTTCCGTTTTCCCAGGCTAACTGAACCTTTCAACGTAGAAGATTATTCCTAATAAGTCTCTGTATTATGACAGGCGGATAAGATTACCTGATCAGTACTCTTGACAAGTAAACTAAGCTCATCCACATACTGCCGCGACCATCTTTTTTTAAACCGACATTCAATGTCATTCACAATTGCTATGTGTAGAAGTTCTCTCAATATATTAGCGTCATCCTTAATGCTCCAAATATACAAAGATATAGAATGTAGCAAGCAATTGCCATCTCCTGATGTAAACAAAAACAAAATTAAGAGTAATAAAATTTAATATTATTATCAAATTTCACTAAGTTTAATAAAATTTTCTACTGTTATTGTAATATAATATTTAGGGCCTTTTAATAATAGATCAATAGATTAAGTGCAATATAACTCCTAACTCCTCAATCTTTATAATTATTTAGCTTTAAATTTGGCATTAAATTAAAGTGTATTAAATGACAAATGAAGCTATAGTTTGAAACTTTAACTAAAATACCTATTATAATTATTAAATATTGCAATATTTTATAAGCATGTATAGACTTATATGCCTTAAAAATTAATGCTGAATGCCTTTTTATAGATCTCTCTCTCTATATATATATATATATGCATAGAATTAGTCCCGTATGTAATAACAATAACTATTATAATTCAAACTCACTTGGGACAGAAATAGCTTGTAAAAGAAATTCTGTTTTTGTCCAGTTGATAGCTTGTATGTTTTCCAAGTCCTCTGTCATAGCTTCATCAATGACTAGCTGTGAAAAACTTTTTTTAAGTTTCCTGGTAATTTTGGACGTGTTCGGTAACTGGCAGTCATAAAAACTGATGTCATGTTTAAAAGTTATAGGTTTGATATCAGTGCGATAGTCTATATTCTGACTAAGACTTTGTTGAATTTCTCTTTTTAACTTTTTATCAATGTCTGTAAAAGGTTTTAGCTCCATTATCGACCTATAAATTTGTCTAAGTAACAAGTAAAATGCAGAGGAAATATTTCTTAAATAGACAAGTGGTAAAATGGAAATTCCCGAATTCTATTTTCTTAGATCTTAAAATATAAATATTTTTTCCCCTTATCATATTTTGGTTTTGTTCCAATCAGCAAACAGAGCTTCTAAAAAGAAACGTGTTTTCCAACTTGCAAAGAGAGAGAGAAGGGAGACATAGTTTTCCATTGGTAGCTACTTCTTTTTTTCAAAAGCTTTGCTAACTCCATCGCAGAATCAAACATTACGTAATTATTCTCTAGTCCATGTTATTGAAGATAAGATATCCGTTACGAAACATCCCATGAACATGGCTCTTGAACAAAAGAAGGTTAGAAAAGAAAATATAAAGACGATTGTTTGCGGTCTGGTTTTATGAAGTCAGAGTAAACTGAGACGTCTAAGTTTTGGCGATATAAGAACATCCAGTAGTTTAGTTTTAAAGTTCACGGAGTCCAAAAATCTAAACTTATCATCAAAACAGCCGCCGTTATCACTTCTTGTTTGGTGGCTCTCAGAATTGACAGATCGATCAAATCTCACACCTTTGATGAGGAGTTAAAAATTGCCAGCGGTCAAAGACATTGTTCAAGTTATGAATGGAGTCGAATTCGTCACTAAATTTAGTGCGATTTTTTTATCTAATGACACTTTTCCCATTGAGAATAGTTCTGCTGAAATTATCAATCAGGTAATTCAGGAAATGATATATCTTCT
This sequence comes from Biomphalaria sudanica, assembly GCA_036873155.1. Lineage (NCBI taxonomy): Eukaryota > Metazoa > Mollusca > Gastropoda > Planorbidae > Biomphalaria > Biomphalaria sudanica. Next base: position 473,384 of record JAZGLO010004451.1, on the reverse strand, counting down.
ACGCTTCCAATATTTAGCATCCAGCTTGATGAATTCACAGACGTTGCAACTTGTTCACAATGACTGGTTTACGTGATTTTAAAGACGAGTTTCTATTTTACAAACCTCTTGAAACAACCAGCACGTTTCATATTTAGTAAAGTATAAGTTTTCTTGTGAAAAACTTGTGGTGTCTATACAGATGGTGCTTCGAGTATGCTTGGATGTCGTTTTGATTTCAACGTCTGGTTCTGAATGAGTCACTAAAAGTCATCGAAACTCACTGTAGGATTCATGGTTATGTATTAGCAAAGAAGACACTGCCACCAGCATTACACCAATAACGATGCAGCTGAATTTTTGTTGTTGTCATTTTCAATGTTATTTATTCAATTCTGAATCATGTGCTTGCTGACATCTTCCGTTCTACATGAGATTGTTTTGCGCCTTCTTCTTCCATTTCCAACAACATATCTTTGCGAATCATGTTTCTCCAGTTTGCTAGCTATCAATTCAGAAATAGACTGAATGATAGACTGATGCTGAATATGACATTCGTTGTGATCTTGCAAAGTCTGTCCCTAGAATTCATGAACTGATGAAACAGAAACAATCTCAACATTCGTAATGACTTTTGCTTGTTTGCAAATACTGTTGCAACAATATTTTTGTAGCAATATAATTTACTGTATCACTTTTTACATACTTAGTCATACATTTCAAATTGTCACTTAATTATGCAACATGAATATAATAAACATGCAATAGAAAGTCATAACAGTAATTTTTTTGTAATTTAAGCACAATTTTTTAATACAATGATATAAAGCTTAAATACATCATAAATTTAAAATTTGATCATGATTTTATAACGTTAGCAAAATCACATCTACTTGTAGGCCTACTTAGGCCTAAGGCCGAAACAAATTTTATGGTTGGGGGTCGCCGCATAGTGGAGAATCGTATTAGGGGGTCGCCGACCATAAAAAGGATGAGAACCGCTCAAAATGATAAGGATGATGAAATAAACTACCCTATATACCAAGCTACTTCCCGAGAGTAACACGCACTAGTCAGCGTTAATCCTTGAAATTGAGTGTAACCTCGCACGGATCTGTGTTGAAGACATGCAACAGGGTCAATAACATATAACAACGTGAAAAGCAAGATTACATGATAGTGGCGTAAAATTTAATTAATTTAAAAACAAATTTCGGGCACTCATTGGGGGGGGGGAGGCCTCAAGTGGGGGGCCCGGTGGAATATTCCAATTCTCCCCCTCCTCCCCCCCCCCACCCTAGCTACGCCACTGTCTAGCTTGCGGTCACAATCTGAGTGAAAAAGTACAACGTTTATAAAACAAAAAATTTAAAAAACAAACTAAAAAATAAATTAAAAAAAAAAAGCTTATATGAAGTGTAATTGAATGAATTAGCTTCGATCAGTCATGAAATAAAATTTGTAATAGATCTAGGCCAATAACATAAATCTGTGCGATTAATATTTTTACCAATTGTTTTTGTTTAGGGCTATTTCATGCTTTTAGCTTTTTCAATACGCTAGGATCCTATCACTTATTTGGAACCACCTGAATTCGAACTTGTTTGTTCCTCAAACAAGGAAATCCTATGCCGAACTGAGAGTCGAACACTTAGTGAGGTTGTGACAGAGCGTCGCATGAGGTTTGCGGGGCATGTCGTACGACAAAATGAACTACGCATACCAAGAGTTGCGATGACATGGAGGCCAATACGAGGAAAGCGCAAACAGGGACATCATCGTATTACTTGGCGCCACACCTCAAAGCAGCGGACACCAGGTGGGAGGAGGCTTCAGACATTGCCAATGACAGATCTCTATGGAGGACCTAAGTCTAAGTAAGTAAGAATTCAAACTCATGGAAAACGCTTCCTCGGGCAGAAGTTCGGCTTGATCCGAGATTGGGTGTCGCAGAAATATGGTGTACAAACTTTTTACCAGACAGAGTGAGTCAATAAAAGTAATCCAGAATCTTTACAAGCAGGCCAATAGCGTAGTGTACTTCAACAATAATATTGAAGCTGTTTTAAAACCACAGTTGGAGTGCTACAAGTTCCACACTTTTACCAACACTTTTCAATGTCTTCATTGAAAGGAAAATGGAGGATGTTCCTAAAAGTTATGAAGGCACTGTAACCTAACAACACATGAACCAATTAAAATATTAACCAATTAGATAACTAATTATTGCTGATTAATTATTTAGTTTGATATAATTATAAAAGGAAATAACTTCTAAATCATTGAGACATAGTTGTGAGTGTGGAGTTCTTCACCTCGGATAAGCTTTTTTTTTCTTGATTACCGTACATAATCCAAAAAGTTTAATGTGGAGAAATAATTGTCACACTTAAGCTATATTAAAATGTGTGTGTGTGTGTGTTATAATGCCCCATTCCTTGATCCATTGTATTCGTGAAACATTGCTTTGACCATGTAACTAGAGAAAAAAATAATTTACACAGATACCAATCCTGTCCACGTTATTTCTCCCATTTCCTATTCTCAGATCAAGTTGAAACTGCACAATTATTTTTTCTCGATGAGATGACAACACGCGAATCAATCAAAACATGAGCCAATTAGTTATATTACTCTTACTTAACAATTGCTGTGTCGGCAATACAAATGTACAGTAAATTTACTTGTACTAATGGACCAAACAAAAGACAATGAACAATACATAGATACCATTAGAAATCAAGTTATTTGTGTTGATTGTTTTAATAAGTCAGTGGTACTAAAGTTGAAAGGCGTGTTAGAAACATTTTGTTTTGTGCACATTAACAAGCCAGTCAGTCTAAACATCTTAAATATTAATAGAACCAGACCCATAAAATATCTGATATTTATTTCAAATGAACTTAAACAGGTTTTTCCTTCAAAGTTTAAAGTAAGAATATACTTGACTACACTAATATTAACTGTTTTTATGTTCTAAGCTCTGGGAAGTGCTCACAAATATTTCTACAAGATGTCTATCAATGACTAGACAATATTTTGACTGTGACATTGGTTACATTCTTAATAATACAACTTGTACCACAGAGATTGTCAAAAAAAAAAAAAAACCCAACAATTTCACTGAATAGTCCATGCTGTTTAAAAATCAGTATTTCTATAAAAATGAAAACTTAATAAAACTACAACTGACTAACGAAATTAAATCCAACATTAAAAATAATTGGCAGTTGTAACAATACCGGTAATCGTAATAAAAATGATTGAACTTTTAATCTATTCTGTATCAGCAATAAAATATGTTAATGAATGAGTTGAAACTAAAATTTAGTTAAAATATCACAATAATTAACAAAGATTATTATTGTAATCAGATACTTTATTTACATATTATTTGGCTAAACAATCTCACTAATATTTTACAGACATTTTTTATAGGATTAATTTTTTTTTTGTTCTTACATTTTCCTCAAAGTCTGTAAATCTTTGCGTGAAATCATATCAACTGAACACATTTCTTTTACAATATTTGCAAGCTATAAAATATTTCCTAATAAAACTGAAACATGCATCCTGGAGTGTTGTTTGGTTGACAAAGGTCTAGGGCTCAAAATGCCGCCTGATACCACCCCCCATCAAGAGGTTTGGGCTAGAATGTAATGACTGGTATCATTAAAATCTGAAGGAACATCCGAAACATGTTCAACATTTTTACAGTGGTTTTTTTACCCACAAAATCCAGATCTAAAAAATTGTGTTTAAAGAGATCAGCTCAAGTGCTATAACGGGACATAATTTTAAAAAATGTATGATGAATTAAGAACACATACCTACTTTGTGTATTTAAGGGAAAACTTCAGTAGTTAATTCTCATATTATTAGTATGCGTGGTCAGGTGAAATACTGAACTCATTCTTAATCTTAAGAACCAAAGACACTGCCACATTATTATTATTAGTTTATTTATTTATCCACTACACATTATGTAGTTTTAGCTAACGTATGTAACATCCTAACAAACTACCATTATAGCACCAAAAGAAATCTCTCATGATATTTGTTTATATGTTATCTTTCAGAAGAGTTCCAATATTGTGATATTTTCCTGCTGATTCCACTAGTAACTAAGACATTTAGACCATTGAGATGGAATTTAAGGTATGAAACAGTACAAACACACACAACTAAATATGACCTCCTGACAGAAATGGCAATATTCAATCAAATGTTTGATACAAGTCTGTGAAGAATTGTTGGTAGTTTAGTAATAATGACTTCATGAGTAAAAGAGACTAAACTCTTATAATATAAAGATTTTTTATTTATTTTGTAAAATATTAATAAGTCTATGGACTCAACTGTTTATATCACACAGAAAAAAAACAAAAACCAACTGAATTTGGTTGAATTACAAAGTGTTAATAAGTCAAAAAGATCAACAAAATGCTAAGGTATGATGTAAAATAGTGTTTGCACACAATTACATTTGAGTGGGTTTTTTGCAAATTAAATTCTATCAATACTCCAACAAATACATATGCATAACCATAACATTATACTAACAGTAACATTGTAAGAAGCAGTGATAATAATATAGAGCACAAGAGGTTCACTATAACGTCAATAGTCCTACATACAACACTAAGACACCATTACCATTATAGGCCACACTCACACAAACTTTCATTCCAATGTTGACAGGGCATTCATCTGGAGCAACTAAAAACTGTGACTACTGATAACAGTCATGATGGGACAGTCCTTTTGGACAATACTTATGCAGTAGCAGATGAAGATGACTGAATGGCCCCCATTCTGGTGGGATCCTGAGATGGATAATGAACATGCAGTGAACCTCTTATTGGTTGTTGCTGCTGCGGCTGTTGTGGCTGGCCAGCAGGTGCTCCAGGGGGAGGTCTAACAGGTAGTATACCTGGTGGGGGTGGAGGAAGTCTCAATCCTAATTGGAAAAAAATGAATGCAAATTATTGTTTTCAACAAAGGTGGACAATTTTTTCATAAAATTGATAAACACACAATAAATATGATGTAAAAGGGGGCATGGTGGCTGAAAGAAAAGTCTCGGATTCAAATCTTTTGTGAATACTGGAATTAGAACTTCAGGATTGTTTGGGTCAACCTGAGAGTCTACCAACTCTATTGGGTACCTGATATTAGTTGAGCAAAGTAAAGGCAGTTGGTTGTTGTGCTGGCCACGACATTTGTTAACCATCTGCTATAGATACAAATGGCTTTTACATCATCTGCCCATTAGATTGTAAGGTCTGAAAAGGGCACTTTACTTTTTTTTGTTAATTACCCATTTTTGCTAAAGAGTAAAGATAAGTCATTTAATATAAAGATTAATGAGCAGCTAATTTAGACTAAACAAAAATCTACCAGAAGATTAAGTACAATCATTCATGTGCTACCACAGATGAGCATCAACATTTTCTCAAATATTAAGGTGCATGTGTGTAGGATAAGAAAGACAAAAATGCAGATTTATTACCTGGTGGTGGAAGACCTCTTGGCATTCCTCCAAATGGTACTGGTGGTGGCCCCCTTATAGCAGGTGGGAATGGCCTAGGTGCACCTCTTAGTGGAGTTCTAGGCATTCCAAAGGGAGGAAGAGAACCAAGGGCAGGCCCAGTCAGATTGAAATAGTTGTTTGTTAGCTCTTCAGGTGGCATGGGCAATGCTGAGAAAATATTTACATTTTCAGATTTGGTGTAAAAATCATATTTTTAAACTGATGTTCTTAATTTTGTAAACAAAGGCAGGGATGAGAGGCTGAGATGACAACTTAACATGTTGAACGAATATTATTATAATGACAACTCATCAACATTTTGAACCAAAATTATTATAATGACAACTCATCTACATGTTGAACCAATATTAGTAAAACAAACTTTTATGAAATTTTCTTTTGCATTCAATAAAGTAATGCTGACGGTACTCTTACATCCCAATACATTATTACTAGTGAAAACATTTAGAAATCTACAGAAGTGGCCCATAATCAAAGTTTGTAACAGAGGAATGACTTACTCTTGTATGGCAGCAATCTTTTCAGTAAAAGAGCATCAAACGAAAAAAAAAAAACAACTTTGGCATCAAACATGAGGTAGACAAAAAAAAATAATATATATATTAACATCATGTGTACCTTGTGGCAAGCCAGGAACTGGCTCTAGGGGAACTTGTGAAATGGTTTCTTCCTTCTTTGTTATTGCCAGCTGACCTTGAGATCGACCCCATTTGATATTTAGTCTTCGACCATTCAATATCAATTTGTTAAAAGCCTTTTCAGCTGCTGCCTCTGCAGCAGTTCTAGAGGTAAACTGCACAAAGGCACACTGTTGTTTGGATAAGTTGATGGATCGAATTTCTCCAAACTGATAGAAATAGTCCCTGCAATGTTAAGAATTTATAATCATTAGTTTAAAGGTTCTAATTCAAACATTTAAAATAAAATAAAAAAAAAAAGAAAGAAAGATAGGAAAATAAACTTGACTGTGGACAGAATAAATATTACAACGATGTTGTTCCATTTCACATAAGAAGTTTGGTCTGAATTTTAGTATAAATAAAAGTGCTGCAATTAACACTAGAAGAGTTTGTGCTATCATAAGCTTTGTCATTTACAGGAAATTTTTTTTCTCTACTCTTGGCATGTCTAATTGAAATAAACAGCTTATATGGCAAGTATGTCCCTTCTTGAGATCACCCATTCATACTAGACACAAATGCATGATTCCTGAATGTTTACTGGTTCTTATATTTATGATACTCAAGGTGGAAAGACTTAACATTTAAGAAAAAACTAAAGCAGTCTTGCCCTCAACAGATAATCATAGATAGTCATTTGTTAGGAAAAAGAAAATATAGCAAACTACTTTACCTTAAGTCCTTCTCACCAACTTTATCACCTAAATTGCCAACATATAGTGTTGTTACTGTCCTGTCTTCTGGAGCCTCCAGTTTGGGTAAACTACTGTAACGAGTAAGTAATTTGTTGGCCACAGGGTCATTCATACCATAGAATCTATCCTTGATATTTTGATCTGCCAGGGGGTCATCTGGGTCTGTGGGTTTTTCATGCCTTTAGAATGATAGGTTAGGTGAACATTAAATAATGCTGTAAATACGTCAAAGTAAAAAAAAAAGCAAAAAAAAAATTATTAAAATATGTAGGGGTTTTGTTTTGTTTAGAGAATTAATTTTTGTACGTAATAATTATGCACTGTATTTAGCAACACTAGAAATGATCGCACAGACTTATAATGTTGCAGAATAGGAGCACACAAGGAGTGAATAAGTTTCGGCTTTGAGCAAGAAGCATAGTAAATTAACTGCTGATGCAATAATGACAAATCTAGAGACGAATGATGATCATCCCAATATGTAAATAAATATAGCGATGCCATCACAAGTTTTATCAAGTATATCATTTTTTCCTATACTTGCTTGTCTGTGAATGTGTCTAACTCAAATTTATTAGTTATCAGTTAAATGAAGTCATTAATCTTGTGTGATCAAGTCAATTCAAGAACATAAACACATTCAATATGGACAGAAATTAATGTCTTTAGTGGATTTAAGGATTTTTTTTGGCAAATACTATCGTTTCGATTCAGATTAATATAAATATGTCTTTTACATTTTTTTTTACACATTTACCAAAAAAATTTGATTCTACATAATGCTGATGTAGTGTGCTGCTATCCCAATATCTTTTGTCAACTCAAGTGTCATTCTAGCTTAAAAGCCTAGTATAAGGTTTCTCTGTTGTGTTATTTTAATTATTACACATATTTTTTTTTAATGTACCTCTAAATTTAAAACTAAAATTTTTTTTCAAATTTTAATTATGGTGATTGAAAATTATGATAACATTTAGACAGTGTAAGCCTAACATGTAACTCTACCTGTATGGGCATTCTTGACCTCTGCGACATTCGCCCTTTACCCAGAAAGAGCAGATGTGTGGTCGATTTCTTGTGTAATAAGGGGTTGTTCTAGCCAGTTTAAGCAACATGTCACTAGGAGTCTGTGCTTTACCTGCTAACACTCCAACTGGAGATATGCCATCACTGTTAGCAATCTGAGACATTTAAAAAAAAATAAAAAAATCAATAAACAACATTTTTGTTAAAGAGCTATATCAATTACTCTTTATTTTATTTTTTTAAATGAATATCCAACACACCTCTCTCTCCATGGTCTGTGTATAATATTCTTTATTTACATCTGACTTGGGCATATTGTCCTGAACTTTAAGTGCTGCATCTCGAACTTGGACAGGTAAACCTAAGTCAAATATACAATGACGTGATAAATACTTTGATTGGAATTAATGAAAAGGAACCAACAACAATGAACTTTTTAAATATAGACTTATTTATATGCTGTACCAGTAGCCAGGCACACCACACGTAAAGGGATCTAGATCTAGATCCAGACATCTTATCTATCTATTCAAATCACTGAAAATCTAGCTTTTAGATGTAGACCTTCTATGTAAAAAGACCAATATCGGATGTGCACATGAATAAAGCAAATCAAGACTTAGATCTAGTTGCATTCTTTTAAAAATGAAAAAATAATAAAAATCTTATTTTTTTTACAGGAGATTTTTTTTTTCTACTCTTGGCATGTCTAATTGAAATAAACAGCTTATATGGCAAGTATGTCCCTTCTTGAGATAACCCATTTATACTAGACACAAATGCATGATTCCTGAATGTTCACTGGTTTTTATATTTATGATACTCAAGGGTTATGAAAAAAAAAAAAAAAAAAGAAAGAGAAAGTAAGAGAAATAGAGGGATTGTGAGGAGGGTGTGGAAAGAGATGAATTTTTTGTTTGCAAACATGGATCAGACAAAATTTTCAGAATTCAGAAAATTCCCATCACTGAGGTTTACTAGAAATGTTAATCATAGAAAATGGGAAGAGGGCAGAAAATTTATAAAGATTTACCCAAACCTAAAAAAATATCTTTTTTTTTTTAATTAAAGAAGGAAACAAAGAAGGAACACTCAAAATCATGATTTTGGGGATATCTCTGATACAACGTACTTTGCAATTTTTATTTACAGTGTTTTGGTTTTTTTTTTTGGTATTGAAGTCAAATAAAAGATCTCTGTCATGTGTACACTTCTAACAATTTTCATAATAATAATATTTGAATATTGCAATGTATCTAAATTGTTGTTTAAGGCAAACACAAAAAAACATTTTATAGTCTACCAGTAGAGAACCACTTATCACTTTCAATTGCATTCAAAACCTTCTGAATGACAGAAGAAAATTGTAAACAAACAGACTTAGAAGTTGCACATTCAATGATACAATGAAATATCAAAGAAAAAAAAAAAGACTGACCATACTCTAAATCCAGAAGACAAGTCTGACAAACATTCTTCATTTTGCTGCAAGTCTGACAGACTTCTGTCTTCTTGAACCTCATTCGAGCACCAGGACACCATTTAAACACTGTAAATGGCCGGGCACAAATTTTGCACTCCTTGCCATACTTTTCTTTCATCTAAAGAACAGAGAAACAAAAAAAAAAATGTGGACAGAGTTCAACTCAACTAGCAAAACCAGTCAGCTCTATTCTTTGTTAAAAAAAAGGTAGGAAAAAAAATATCCACTAACCCAAAACTTGATTTAATAAAATAACAATTGTGAAGTTTACACACACACACAAAAACATGTTATAAGCTTTTACTGAATTTTAAACTTACCATCCGTATATATGGATTGTCTCCCAAGCATGTTTGACAAAGAATTGGAAACTCCTGAAAAAAAAAAAGGGGGGGGGATATAATTTTTTTCACTGTATAATGTACTTTTAAAGATATTGTAATTTCTTAATTTTATTCAATTTTAACAAATTAATAACATATTACATCTATACACTTTAATTTTATTATAAAAATAAAATAGAGAAATAGATTCAGAGAAAATGAGACCATTTCTGCCTATCTTTTAACATACTGGCTGATCATCAAACCTCCCACTTTGTTTACTTTTCCACATGTGCAATCATTTTCCACTCCCAACACAAACTGACTTGTATTTTATTAATATGCAAAGAAATGCTAAGGAATAAAACTCTATTTCAATTATTCAATAGCTGAAGAGTTTTTAGATATTATATATTTTTTTATCCAATGTCCAAGTTATCAATCTAGATCTGTAATATAACACGAAAGTAAAAGAAAATGCACAAATATATCAGCTGATAATAAATTACTTGAGAATCTCTAATTCTAGATAAGACTAAAAAAAAAAATAGCTCTAGAGATGGATGACTAGAGAGGTCAAACAGAACTAAGAACACTCTTACACTCTGCCTGTCCCAATTCAGAGATGGATGACTAGAGAGGTCAAACAGAACTAAGAACACTCTTACACTCTGCCTGTCCCAATTCAGAGATGGATGACTAGAGAGGTCAAACAGAACTAAGAACACTCTTACACTCTGCCTGTCCCAATTCAGAGATGGATGACTAGAGAGGTCAAACAGAACTAAGAACACTCTTACACTCTGCCTGTCCCAATTCAGAGATGGATGACTAGAGAGGTCAAACAGAACTAAGAACACTCTTACACTCTGCCTGTCCCAATTCAGAGATGGATGACTAGAGAGGTCAAACAGAACTAAGAACACTCTTACACTCTGCCTGTCCCAATTCAGAGATGGATGACTAGAGAGGTCAAACAGAACTAAGAACACTCTTACACTCTGCCTGTCCCAATTCAGAGATGGATGACTAGAGAGGTCAAACAGAACTAAGAACACTCTTACACTCTGCCTGTCCCAATTCAGAGATGGATGACTAGAGAGGTCAAACAGAACTAAGAACACTCTTACACTCTGCCTGTCCCAATTCAGAGATGGATGACTAGAGAGGTCAAACAGAACTAAGAACACTCTTACACTCTGCCTGTCCCAATTCAGAGATGGATGACTAGAGAGGTCAAACAGAACTAAGAACACTCTTACACTCTGCCTGTCCCAATTCAGAGATGGATGACTAGAGAGGTCAAACAGAACTAAGAACACTCTTACACTCTGCCTGTCCCAATTCAGAGATGGATGACTAGAGAGGTCAAACAGAACTAAGAACACTCTTACACTCTGCCTGTCCCAATTCAGAGATGGATGACTAGAGAGGTCAAACAGAACTAAGAACACTCTTACACTCTGCCTGTCCCAATTCAGAGATGGATGACTAGAGAGGTCAAACAGAACTAAGAACACTCTTACACTCTGCCTGTCCCAATTCAGAGATGGATGACTAGAGAGGTCAAACAGAACTAAGAACACTCTTACACTCTGCCTGTCCCAATTCAGAGATGGATGACTAGAGAGGTCAAACAGAACTAAGAACACTCTTACACTCTGCATGTCCCAATTCAGAGATGGATGACTAGAGAGGTCAAACAGAACTAAGAACACTCTTACACTCTGCCTGTCCCAATTCAGAGATGGATGACTAGAGAGGTCAAACAGAACTAAGAACACTCTTACACTCTGCCTGTCCCAATTCAGAGATGGATGACTAGAGAGGTCAAACAGAACTAAGAACACTCTTACACTCTGCCTGTCCCAATTCAGAGATGGATGACTAGAGAGGTCAAACAGAACTAAGAACACTCTTACACTCTGCCTGTCCCAATTCAGGGAAAAGGAGGAGAGTAGAGTATGGGGCTAGTAACCCCCCCACCCCCAGAAATTAATAAATTGCTATATAGACTCTAGATCTATATTATACATACATATCCTACAAAAGAAACATAAGTCCTGAGAGACGATCTAGGCTTTCTTAATCTAGCTTAAGACCTTTAAGTCTATACCTCACCAATTTACAATACTTAAATTTATATCTAGAATCTATTCTAAGGATGGAGAACTTGCACCAACCAAGAAATGTACCAGCTTTATGAAGACCCATCCATAGTGAAAAGAAAATAGATTAATATGCCTAATATGGGCATGTCACTTCAAAAGAATTCAACAGAACAGAGGAGCAAAAATTGTTCAACATAAAAAAAAAGAAAAGGCAAGCGCCCAAAAGGCAGACCACGAATAAAGTAACTTGATGATGTAGAGGCAGATCTACAACAGCTAAAAGTCTGGGCATGGAGGCGTAAAGTGCAGTTTACATTAGAATGGAAAGATGTACTAGAGCAGGCCAGGGCCCTTCATGGGCTGTTGTGTCACTGGGATGGATGAATGGATATATATATAGTATATGTTTCTTTGGCCAAAGGTTAACAAGCAGGGTGTCGTGGCAGCACAATGGCCAACCGTCTTTACTTTCCCTAACTAAAGTCAGGTACCCGTTAGAGTTGGGTGGACTTCCAATATTCAGAATTCAAGTCTTCACCAAGACTCGAAGCCAGGACCCCAGGTTCGAAAGCCAAGCTCTTAACCACTCTGCCATGAGTAAAGAAAGCATAGTAAAATCTAGATTCTAGTACATTTGTAGTATTTAGTAGTAGGTAAGCCTTACTTTAGGTACTTCGATAAACTGACCTAGATCCATTTTTTTTTCTCCCAAAAAAATGGCTGAAAAGTGTGTCAGCACATTTTACCCTTTTTTTACGGGTGGTCATTTCCATTAAAGTTTTAGCACATTGTATTTGATTTCAGGACTAATTGTGATTACTTTTTGTAAACATAAGATATCAGAGATCATTTTTATTTGCATATGAAGGCAATCTGTTAAATTTTTCTTAACAAAAGTTTATGTGAAAATTGACATTTTTACAACTTTTTTCCTATAAAAGTTACAACAATGCTGTTTGCTACAATAATTTATCATATTATGAAATGTGTATATTTCAAATTTCATTAGATTCTCTTGGCGCACTTTAAAGATATTTGATATTAAAATTAACAAAGACAAAGAAGGGTAAAATTATATTTTTTAAATTAAAAAAAAGTGTTTATAGTTACAACAATCTCACTAATTCTATTGAATTTAGCATGTTAATATATATCTGTGTGCTAAGTTTGAACTTTGTAGCTTGGCGCACTCTTTAGATATTAATTTTCAAAGTTGATGGTTAAAATCTTTTTTTAGTAACAACCAACACTGTGATTTACTGGAAATGGTCAATTTCTATCTATCACGTCCTATTTTTAGAAGCAAACATAGGAATTTTTCATTTAGATTAACCTTTATAATGTTTAAATGCTAGATTATGGAGAGGGAATGTGTCTTTATTATAATGACTTTGTAATGTGGTAATTTTAAAGTAAAAATAAATATTTTAAAATAATAATATTAAATAATTTTTTTTCATAATTTTAGCTATGCAAACTATTAATTAATTATTTTTTTCCGTGTGTTTTTTTTTTTCTAGTGGTATACATGTAAATTAATAGATGAGTACATTATATTTTTAAAATGATGAGCTATTACTACACAAAAATTTAAGTAAAAAATCTTTTAATAACTTCTAAATAAATCGCAAGGTTTCTTTTTATTTTATTGTCTGATGCAAGAAATTTTTCATTTACAATCTAATTTTTAAAGCATTTAAATTCAGGCATTTTAAAATGATTAATTGCCAGTACTCTACAAAAAGGTTTAAACTGTTTTTATGAAATTTATTAAACTTAAAGAGATTAAATTTTAGCAAATATTTTTCTGCGCAGTGCTATTTTCATTTATAATTTATAAAAATTTTCTATCTGATGCATATAAATAGCTATTTAAATACAGTAGAATTATAATTAACAAAATAAAACACACTACAGATCTCTGATTTGTTTTATTTGTGATTTTTGGGCTCATATGATGACACAGATATTTTACAAAGAGAATTAGATGAATTACAGAAATGGGAATCAAATTGGAGCATGTCTTTCCACCCAGAAAAATGTCAGTTGTTAAGAGTAACAAAAAAAATTAAACAAATTAATTCCACTTATCTTATTCATGGCAAACCAGTAACACAGACTAAAAACTCAAAATACCTAGGTGTTATAATAAATGAAAAACTGTCATGGAATCCACATATTGATGAAACTATAAAAAAATCCAACAAAGCATTAGGGTTTATTAAAAGAAATTTCTATAAATCAAATAAGAACATAAAACTAAAATGTTATTTAACCTTGGTTAGGCCAATAATAGAATATGCATCCACCGTTTGGGACCCCTCAACTCAAGAAAACATTAAGAAACTGGAACAAACACAAAATAGAGCAGTGAGTTTCATTACAAACGAATATTCACATTTGACTAGAGTAACAACATTAGTAAAATCACTAAATTTAGAAAGCCTTCAGGACAGAAGACTCAAAAGTAAAGTAGCAATTATACATAAAACACTGAACCATAATCTTCAAATACAAAGACAAAATTTAAAAAAATACACTGAAAGACACAAAGATAAAGGCACATTCCTCGTCCCATATGCTAGGACAAATTTGTACAAATACTTCTTCTTCTCTAGTGCTATTAGAGCATGGAATGGGTTGCCTGAGCTAGCCAGAAAAACCAGTGACTTGGCAGAATTTAAGTCATTGGTTAATATGCATGACTAAATGCATGACGCGTAGGACGTAATAATCTTCTTTTTTGAAGTAACGTCTGTATTATATAAAATAAGAAGATAAGATAAAATCACATATATTTTTATTTTTTTGTCGAAGGTTTTTTTTTATATATTAATTCACTTTTTTTCAAACATTTTATTGCTTGGTCTTATTTTTTAAATTTGTTTTAATAGAATACAGGTTAATGAAAAAGAGTGTCAAGCTTAAACCCCATATCTTTAAGACTTTTTATAATACAGTTAATTAAAGTTCAACTGTCAGTTGTTTCGGTCAGATTTTTTTTTGCTTTACAAAGGCTAAATTTTGGCCACTAAAAATTTTAATAACTTCCCTCATAATTAACTCAGCAATATAAAATTTGTATCATTGGAAAGCATTTCTCAAGCTCTATCTAAACAAATAGGTTCTATTGCATTGTGATCATTTTGAAATTTTTATCGAAGTACCTGTTATGTATGATTATGCCATAATATCTTATAATTAAATTATCTAACAGTTACAGTTTAAATCAATATATGGTTATAAAAAACTTATATAGATTAAAGACATTTTATAGAGATCTAGGACTAGATCTATAAACTTATAAAGTTTAACTAGATTCTAAATATAACTAGTAGAATCTAGAGTATTTTAGAGACAATAGAGTGTATAAATCTAAATAAGTACATATGCCATATATTGTACATTTGATAGAGGAATAGAAATAGAGGGTCTTGACTCTAGTGTCACTCTAGTCTTGGTTACTTGTCTTGTGGTAACAAAGAATGAAAGTTGAAAGATTGATTGAAGTAATTTGAAGTTATTTTGAAGTTCAAAGATGATTGTGAAGGAAGGCTTAGAAGCGTTTGTTAATATTTTACTGATAATAATTTATAACTAGATCTAGGACTGAAAGGCTATATTAGATCTAGATTAGATTATGATTATCATCATGATTAGAGCTAGATCTTTTATAAAATCCTAAGTCGGAGTTATCGAAAATTGGTAAGTCAGGACTAGACTAGAGACCTTAAATTTAACATCTGAAACCTCATAATTGCTAGATCAATATAAACATTATCTATATCGGCACTATTTTAATTACTACGTTAATCAGTACTCATGTGTAAAATAATGTAAATGTAAAGATAAACAAACGTACAGCATCTTCCCAATTCTGTCTGTTATACGTATTAGCACCCTTGGACGTCGCCATTTTTGGGTGAGAGGTTAAGCAAAGGAAAAACAAATACCAAAACTGGGAAATACCAAACATGTCATAAATTGCAAAAAAATGATTATTTTTATTACAGAGAATTTAAATCTAATCTATGTGTTGCTCAAATTCCATAAAAGTTAATTTAAAACGAAATTATTTTAGATCTAATTTATTAAAAGTCATTAAATCTTTTTTTTTTTCAGTCAAATGAATTCTTTAATTTGCACATTCTTTTCTTTTTGTCGTATCTTGGTCGTAGACAAACCATAGCCTACAGGTCAACATAAACAAAAAGAGAACAGATTAAAATAGGAAATGTCAACAATTCCATTTTCATAATGATAATGATTAAAACTTTCATGCTTCAAATTCTTCGCTAGATGATGTCAAGACTAAATATTATCTAGATCTCTAACCCTAATCATCTAAAATTCTAAAGTTAAGTATGATAATGATATTATGTTAATGATAATCATAAAATGATTATAAAATAGAATAGAATCTAACTTCTAAGAGTAAGACTACTCATTTACTGACTTGACTTTGACTAAGTGACTAAGAGTACTAAGACTAATTCTAAGTCATTCTAAATTCAATCTTTGAATCTATTCTATATTCTAGTCATCTAGATCAAATCATTAAAAAGCCAACTAGATTAAACAACACATTAGATCTCTTCTTAACCAACAGACCTGGATTAGTAGTTGATTATGATATTATCCCTGGTCTATCAGACCATGAGATCATAAAAATACACAGTCAGATAAAAGCAGTAGCCAATACAAAAACCAAAAGAAAAATCTTACTCTGGAATAAATGTAACCTAACACAACTACACCAAGCTGCATTAAACTTTCAACAAACATTCTTATTAGAAAAAGACATTAACCAACCAGTCGATGACCTCTGGAATTTCATTAAAAACCATCTTAAAAGCATTATAGAAAATCATATACCAACTAAATACACATCAAACAAAATAAATAAATGCTGGTTTAATAATAGACTAAAGAAGCTTTGTAAACAGAAGGAAAACCTATATAGAAAATTTAAAGAAACCAAGGCAGAAAGAGTTTACAAAAAGTATATAAAAATTAAACACCTAACCCAAAAAGTAAGCAGACAGCTGCAGAGTGAATACATAAACAATGTAATATCTAAAGATAACAACAAAAACCTATGGTCATACATTAAGTCTAAGAAAATGGAAACAACAGGCATAGCGCCATTAAAAGATGAACATAACATAATACATAATGATAATGAAACTAAAGCAAACATCCTAAACAAATACTTTGCATCAGCATTCTCAGCCCCAGGAGACAAAGACATATTTCTTAATTTGAACAGAGTAGACAACATAGAAGATTTAGTAGTACAAGAAAATGGAATTAAAAAACTATTAGCCAACACCAAACCAAATAAAGCGTCTGGACCTGATGGTACTCCAGCTAGATTACTCAAAGAACTAAGCAATGAGCTAGCCCCAGTGTTCAAAATACTCTTTCAGGCATCGCTTAACCAGGGCAGAGTACCAAAGGACTGGAAAGAAGCTAATGTCACCCCCCTATTTAAAAAAGGAGAAAAATCTGATCCAGGAAACTACAGACCAGTATCACTTACCAGCATCACATGTAAAATACTAGAACACATAATATGTAGCAACATCATAAACCACTTAGACAAACATAATGTCCTCACCCCATACCAACATGGCTTTAGGAAATATAGATCATGTGAAACACAACTAATAGGACTAATTGATGATTTCTCAAAAGGTTTAGATAATAGTGAACAAATAGATGCTATCTTACTAGATTTTTCCAAGGCTTTTGACAAAGTTCACCACCATAGTTTGCTTAAAAAATTAAAATATTTTGGCATTAACGGTCCACTGCATCAGTGGATTAAAGATTTTCTGATAGGGAGAGAACAAACTGTAATAATAAATGGCTCTAAATCAACACCAATAACAGTAAACTCAGGTGTACCTCAAGGAACAGTCTTGGGTCCACTACTATTTTTAATTTACATAAATGATTTACCAAATTGCATTAGTTCAGGAACAAAAGTCAGATTATTTGCAGACGATTGCATAATATATAGAACAATAAAAACAAAACAAGACACAGATATTTTACAAAGAGAATTAGATGAATTACAGAAATGGGAATCAAATTGGAGCATGTCTTTCCACCCAGAAAAATGTCAGTTGTTAAGAGTAACAAAAAAAATTAAACAAATTAATTCCACTTATCTTATTCATGGCAAACCAGTAACACAGACTAAAAACTCAAAATACCTAGGTGTTATAATAAATGAAAAACTGTCATGGAATCCACATATTGATGAAACTATAAAAAAATCCAACAAAGCATTAGGGTTTATTAAAAGAAATTTCTATAAATCAAATAAGAACATAAAACTAAAATGTTATTTAACCTTGGTTAGGCCAATAATAGAATATGCATCCACCGTGTGGGACCCCTCAACTCAAGAAAACATTAAGAAACTGGAACAAACACAAAATAGAGCAGTGAGATTCATAACAAACGAATATTCACATTTGACTAGGGTAACACTATTAGTAAAATCACTAAATTTAGAAAGCCTTCAGGACAGAAGACTCAAAAGTAAAGTAGCAATTATACATAAAACACTGAACCATAATCTTCAAATACAAAAACAAAATTTAATAAAATACTCTGAAAGACACAAAAATAAAGGCACATTCCTTGTCCCATATGCTAGGACAAATTTGTACAAATACTCCTTCTTCCCTAGTGCTATTAGAGCATGGAATGGGTTGCCTGAGCTAGCCAGAAAAACCAGTGACTTGGCAGAATTTAAGTCATTGGTTAATATGCATGACTAAATGCATGACGCGTAGGACGTAATCATCTTCTTTTTTGAAGTAACGTCTGTATTATATAAGATAAGATAAGAAGATATTCTAAGATATCTAGATGATCTAGCCTATATTAGAGCATCCCTATGATGAAAATCAAGGAACAGATGAGATGAGATTTGTTCTATAGTCTATAGACTACTAATAAGTTATTAGCTAATAGTATTGTAACTATCTTATATAGATCTAGACTCTAGAGTCTATATAATATATATATATATATATATAATATATATGTATATATATATATATGGATTATATCAATATATGGATTTGTTACTATAGTCTATAATTATATATATATATTATATCTGTGGCATTTTACGTCTCGAGAGACGATCTTTTCCCTTTGCAACTTCTTGTGTGACTAAAGAGGCCAATCCTTGATACACACCTGCGATCGCAGGTTGGGCATATATAATCACCAGGCGCCGTTGCATTTTCACCCTTCTTTCTGCTTCTGTTGTGTATGGCATCTGCAATCTTTGACCCTTCCTTTATGCTCTCTCTCCATGAGGATCTGTCCAGTGCCACCTCTTCCCAGTTGCCAGTGTCGATTTTGAAGAGCTTCATGTCGCGTTTGCATACATCCGTATAACGTAAAAGTGGGCGACCAGCGGCTCTCCTGCCTTCTATTAGATCGCCATACAGGATGTCCTGTGGAAGTCGACCTTCTGGCATTCTACGAACGTGGCCAAGCCAGCCAAGGCGTCTGCTGCTGATAACAGAGTGGATTTTGGCACCCTGCTCTTTGTAGCACTTCCTCATTGGTTTTCTTATCTTGCCACCTTATTTTAAAGATCCGCCTTAGGCATCGGAGGTGGAAAACATTCAGCTTTTTTTCCTGCCATGAGTAGGTTGACCATGTTTCACTTCCGTACAGCAAGGTGCTCAACACACAGGTCCGGTAGACTAGGGCTTTAGTACTGTTAGTCAGCAATATGTTGTCCCAGAATCTTTTCTGCAGCCGTGACATGGTGGCCATTGCCTTGGCTATCCTGTTGTTTATGTCTTTATCCAGTAGAGTGTTGTTGGATATGATGGAGCCAAGGTAACAAAAGTGATCAACAATTTCTAGTGGTTGGCCATTAATGCTTACTTGAGGTGCAGTGTTTGTGTTTTGGACAAGTATCTTAATCTTGCTTTGACTGATGTTTAAGCCGAACTTCTGGCAAGCAGCAGATAATTTGTCAACCAGGCACTGTAGCTGAATATCAGAATCAGCCACAATAGCTGCATCATCAGCATACAGGAGTTCCCTGACGAGTAGCTTTCTAACCTTGGTTTTTGCCCGCAGCCTTGATACATTAAATAGTTTTCCAGAGGATCTTGTATGGAGAAACACACCTTCGTTTATGTCGTTGTACGCATAATGCAGTAGACAGGAGAAGAATATGCCAAACAGAGTAGGTGCGAGCACACATCCCTGCTTGACACCAATGCAAACCTCAAAAGGTGCTGATTGGGCTCCATTGAATTTGACAGTGCATTTAGTTTCCTCGTGAAAACACTCAATGAACTGCAGTAGTTTGGGAGGGCAACCTATTTTCCTCAGGAGTTTGAAAAGGCCACTTCTGCTGACCATGTCAAAAGCTTTAGTCAGATCAACAAAAACGATGTTAAGGGGTCTGTCTCTCTCTCTAAATTTCTCCTGCAGTAGTCGTAGAGAAGATATCATGTCTACAGTGGATCTACCACTCCTGAATCCACACTGAGACTCTGGGTAGACTCTAGAAGCTATCACTTGCAGCCTGGATACTGCCACTCTAGCAAAGATCTTGCCCACTATACTGAGGAGAGAGATACCCCTGTAATTGTTGCAGTCACTCCGATCCCCTTTGTTCTTGTATATTGTGACTATAGTTGCGTCACGCATGTCCTGTGGGACATGACCTGTTTCCCAACAGCGGCAGAGGAGAATATAGAGTTCAGGGAGCAGGAGTGATTCGTTGACTTTCACTACTTCCACTGGGATACCATCACTCCCAGGAGATTTTCTATTTTTTATGCAGTTAATTGCTTTTTTAAGGTCACTGAGGCTCGGAAGATCATCTAGGCATTCCAGTACTGGAAGATCTGGTAGAGAAGCCAGGGCGACATCGTCTACTGTGTTCTGTGTGGCATAGACTTCGAGGTAGTGTTCTGTCCAACGTTCTAGCTGCTTGGTTTGATCTGTAATTTTTTCTCCTGATTTGGATAGAAGGGGGGCAGGCTTAGACACTGTTGGACCCAGGGCCGCTTTAATGCCATCAAATAGAGCTTTGCTATTTCCTGAGTGGAGACTGTCTTTGATTCTGTTGCAGGTATCCCTCCAAAAGTTGTTAGCACATTTTCTAGCCATTTGTTTCGCCTCTTTATTAGCACTTTTGAAGGCCTCCAAAGATCTTGGACTTGGCTTTGTCTTGAGAGCGAGGTGTGCAGATCGCTTTTTCTCGATGCAAGGTTCCATTTGTGCTAGATTCGCCTCAAACCAGTCTACATTTTTGTGTTTTTGAGGCCCAAAGGCGGTGATTGCCGAACTGTAGATTACATCTCTTAATTTCTCCCATCTGATAGAGATGTCTTCTTCATCACTTAACGAGGGGATTGAACTGTTCAGGAGCTCGCCAAAGAGTGCACACTTCTACTAGATCTATATAGATTAATATTTTTAATGATGTCATTAAATCATTAAGGATCTAAGAAATTGTTGTTTTCTTTAGCCTTTAGCTTTAAAATAGGCTTTATAATTTTGTTTTGTATTTTCTGTTTACATTTACAGAGCTATGAATGCCAGAGTACTAATACAAGTGTACAGTTTCTAATAGTGATGCATATAATGGCAAGAAGGGGTGTTTTGAGTGCTAAATTAAATCAGACGCAAGGTAGTCAATATTAGAATCTAGACTAGACTGACTAGACTAGATATTTGTGTTTAAATAGAAATCTTAGAAACAGAAAGACATTTACATTATTTGTCCTAAAGTTTGCAAGGTCTCAAGAGGATACTTTACTTAACTTTAGAAATCTAAATGATACTATTATAGATCTATATATAGGTACTTGATATTATATATATACTTGATTCAGATCCCCTCCCAATTATGTGTCATCCACGAATAGCATATCTCTTACGAGGGTGGCTCTGATTTTAGTTTTGGCAATATTTAGGAGTTTACATACTGGCTATTAATTTGGATGGACTTTTGCAATAGATTCCTAGAATTAAAAAGTAATATTTTATTATTATTATTATGTGAAAAACGAACTTATATTCATTCTCTGGCACTAATAAAAATAATAATGATTATTGTTTTAATTAGTCAACAATCATCTCAGAAAAAATATCCAAATCATGACCATTTTCCCACCATTAATTCTAAATAACTTTTTTAGTGACCCTTTCTGTACTAGCTCTAGAAAAAGAAAACATTCTCCTTTTTAAAAATAAATACATTTTTTAGCATTTTAAATAACAAAACATATGCATGCATGATTTTTTAGCGGCTCCTGAAAGGGGAAAAGACACTATTAGTTTTGTGTGCATACATGCAGAGCTGCTAAATAATTCTTCTGATATAGTTAACAGTATGGTGCGTATAGCTCATAGGCTGTTATACTGATTCTTCAATTTTATATTGAATAATACCAACATTAAAGTGCTTCAGAATAATTTACAATTGTTATGCAACATATTTTGTATTGTTGGAATCAGCCACATTAATTCTCTATATGAACATTTAAAAAATTATCCTTTTTTTTTTAATTCAGAATATTTTACTTGTGCAACTGAAGATGGACTTCGGATTTTTCACATGGACCCACTGGTGCAAATCAATTTTGTTGGTTAGTAATCATAACTTTTCTATGATTTTATAAAGAACCACAGTCAATAGTTTATTGGACCACAATGTAAACAATCATTTTGGCCCTAATAGCTGGTTGGTCATATTAACCAGTTTCGACTACACTTGAAAACATAATTTTAATGGAATGAAATCGAATAAGGTTGGGAGGGTACTTCAAAGCACCTTCATGCTATTTTTTTTTTTAAAATGTATATTAAGTAAATTTTCTTTTCAAAATAAGTTTTTATAAAGAGAAATTTTAATGGAAAAAATGGCATTAATTGCTTTAAAAGTTGTTGAATTCTTTCATAATAAAATTAAACATGTATTACACCATCAACTAGATACAATAAAACTGCTCAATTTTGATTTCATTTTTATTGTAGCTAAGTGGTTGATAAGTTTGGTGTTATTTACATTCTCATATTGCTATTTAGAAGCTTTTATTTCAACTCTTTAACTCCGTATTTATTTTGCTCAATTGTGTTTCACTCCCCTGTTAGGATTAAGCTTCAATAACTTTTTTTTGTATGTAATCAGAGAATGTTATGTTAGAGTTATAATTATAAAAGAATACATGCTCTTTTTATATATCACAAAAATTAAAGTTTATGAAGCCAATAATTAATTTAATTTAATGAGGTCAAATCAACGTTGGTATTGTCAGTTAGGAGAGAAAGAGTTAACAATACTAGGTGGATATTTTTATGTTCAATAATAATTATTACTTATTTTATAATTATTATTTTTTTAGATGCTTCTAAAATTGGAAGTATTCGTATTGCTGAGATGAGATTTAGGTCAAATATAGTTGCTATAGTAAGTGGTGGCTCCAGACCATTGTTTGATGACAGAACAGGTCAGTTGATGATGATTGATAGATAATATTGACACTCTTATAATTTAGCCAATTGTGTTAAATAACCATTAATTATTTTTTAAAATTTTAATTAATAATGAATTGTAAAAACAAAAATCTGGGATTTCTTGTAAAATTTATCAGTATTCTGATAATTATGTTGGAATTTACTTACTTGATTATTTTATGCTCTTGTCTACATATCTATCATTCTTTAGTGATTCTCTGGGATCTTCAGAAAGAGACAGCTGTTTCTAAAATTGTTGTCAAAGAACCAGTACTGGATGTCAAAATGACAAATGACAGGTTTGTTTAAGTTCATTAGTAAGTCAATCTTTATATCAAATGACAGGTTTTGTGACATTAAATTTTATTAGTGTTTCAATTTTGACATCATCAGTTTTGTTTAAGCTAATTATTCTGTGCTTACATGCAGGCTTTTGGTCAGATGAGCACATTAATCTATATTTTTTCATCACTTATTTTTTTTTATGGATTTGTTTTGCAGGTTATTGGTCATTTTGAGAAGCAGAATCATTCTCCTCTCTTTTCCTAATGGAGAGACACTTTCTGAAATTTGTACTAGAGATAACCCAAATGGTAATAAAGTATACACGTTAATTTTCTTTCCTTACTAAATTTTGATGGATATAATGTATTGGATTATTATTTTTATTATCCTTTTCATCTACATGTGTTGTTTTTTTTTGGGGGGGGGGGGGGGGCATCATAAGAATATGTTCCCAACATTCCCTAAGTAATATTTACCTTATAATCTCTCTAGCTGTCTGTGCTGTGGCTCACCATGCAAGAAAACTTGTGTTTCCATCGAAAAAAAGTCGAGGAAGTATTCAAATTGAGGTTTGTAAATATTATCTATTAACTGTAGTTATGTAACTTGGAGCTATACATTTCTGTCACATAATATTTGTTCTTGTATTTTCTTTTTTACATTCTAGTTGTCTAATTACAGTATTTGACCAATGACTGATTTTTCTAACAATCTTCATATCACATCTTTTCTTTCTCTTTTTCCATTCCTACTATTAGCTCACACTTTCATCATAGTCAAAATAAAAAAGCAAAAACAATCTAAATTTGAATAATTTATTGTTACTTTTTAGTATCCTATCCAGCTGAAATTTTGCACTTAAAAACTCATGCTTCATGAGAACACATTTTATTAACATTTCAAAAAGCTTTAAATTATTGATTGAATAATAATTTTTTTTTATGTGGACAGAAGTATTAAATCGATGGATATTTTTTTTAATCATTCAGATGTTATTTATCTCGATTTATATATTTATGTTTGAGGTTTGGCAACATGGCCAATTAGCTAAATTGTTAGAGTGTTGGTTAATCATCTGTCCACTAACTAATTTATACTGTATAATTATATTAGCTTGCAAACCAACACTGAGAGCCATCTCTTTAAATAAAATCTTAAATAAAAATTTATATCGATATATAAAACTTCAACTTGAATTAAATTTTATTGTTCAGGAACTAGATAAGGATGACTTAGCACCAGAGAGTAAACCACCTTCTATTGTCCAAGCACACAGCAATGACATAATATGCGCAGCCATCAACTCAGCTGGCGACTGTATCGCCACAGCTTCAACTCAGGTACTTGATATATCTTGTGTGCTAGTCTATGGATTTAGCATTTATTTTTTTATCTAAATCAACCTATTACTAAAATATAATCATACTTAAAATATAGTTGCTTTAATCAATAGTAGTTTGATTCTGCTCAATAAAAAAAAAATATTTAGAAACATCAATTTAGTTAATGAAAAAAAAAATAAAAAAATTATGGCCTTCATTTTTTTATTATATCTGTCTACTGTGCACATAAAAAAAGAATAATAATTTTCTGGAAATACAATTTAATTCTAATTTCTTTTCAACTGGATTTATAAGTTTCATTTGATATGTCTATACACTCACTTAGAGTACTGAGCATGTAAATTATGTTAAAAATATTACTATTGGTTAACTTTATAAGCATGTTGTAATATTTCCAGATGTCAGCATACATTTAGTTTTTAACATTAGTAAAAATAAGGAATTATCTATAAACTCAGTTTAAACATTTATAATTTTTTATATTTTTATTTGAATTGGTTATTTTTTTAAATAGTTTGTATCCTCAATATTTAATACTAGCTGTGGTTCTGTGCTGTATCACACACATTCTCATAGAATTTTATTTCACACAAGTTTGAAGCATTTTTATTTTAGCGCAACAGGTATTTAGAGTCTTAGGCTTATTGGTTAATCTGATGTAAACAAAATTCACTGCAATTATATATAATCATTTATAAATAGTTAAACAATGACATCATACTAGAAAAAAAAAGATTAATAAACACCTAAAATATCTGTATTTATAAAATAATCAGGCAAATATTTTTACTGTTAGCTGAAAACCTAAATTGAATTTGCCCTATAGATCACAAGGTCTGAAAGGGAAACTTTTGTTTTTACTTTTCAACTTAATTAAAAGACGCACAAAACAAGAAATTAATGTGAGCATCGACTTTCTTAAATAGCACCTCTTAAACTAAGTCTTTCATAATTCTTGATCTTTGTTATTTGCCAAACTTATAATTTTCTTGGACATGATCACAATGTTTTTACCTTTCCCATTTCTGTTTTAAAAAATATATAGTGAATTGAATGTAGACCTGTTTTAAATATCTCACAGGGAACTAATATTCATCTCTACAATGTTCACACCAAAGTAATCACCAAATTACGTCGAGGTTTGGACAAAGCCAACATATACTGGTGAGTGGATATTTTAACATATTCATTTCTGTATGACATTTTTTTTGTAAATTATTATTGCCAGGACTCTAATTACATAAAGAAAAGGTAGGTGAAACTTTTATTAGTTTTCTATATCAGTATAGGTATATACTTAGTTTATATTGGCTGATGTTTATGGGATAAAATTTTTAGAGTTTAAATATTTCTAATTAAACATTTTCTATATTATCATATATAGTTTGAACTTCAGTAAAGACAGCAGTTATCTCTCATGTTCCAGTGATAAAGGAACAGTCCATGTCTGGTCACTAAAAGATCCAGAAATGAATCCTGTGTCAACGTAAGGGTTGAGTTAATTGTTTTTCAAATAAAGGGAATTGATTTGTGTTTCCAAGAATAATTCCCAGTGTAAAATTTTATTTTTTTAAATTAACTTAATACCTAAAATTTGATTCACCAGATTGAAGCCCCTTGTGGGACTTCCCAGTGAAGTCAAGTCATATGCATCTTTCACTGTGACAGCTGAGTGTGCTTGTCTGTGCTCTTTTGGTGTGGGGGATGCTATGTTTGGTAAGTTTACACTAAATAGCATACATAATTGTGAAGAACTATCATAAATCATGCACATAAACATTATGTTCTATTTCCAAGCTTGTCTTTAGGAAATGTAGAAGAGGTCAAGAATGACTAAATAGATGCACTTTTAGTATATGTCTCTAATGACTTTAAAGTTCACTACCTGAATGAAAAAATTTAAACACATTTGAACTTCAGGTCTAGCTTATCATTTATAACAATGGAATATTCCCATTTGATTAGAGTAACACCATTAGTTAAATCACTCAATTTAGAGATGCTTCAGGACAGATCACTAAAAAATAAAGAAGCAGTAATGCATGAAACCCATAATTTACAAAAATACTAAACACAACCTAATAAAATACTCAGAAAGACAAAGATAAAGGCACATTTCTTATTCCATATACTAGGATACATTTGTATGAGTGCTCCTTCTTCCCTTGTGCCATTAGGGCATTGAATGCATTGCCTGATCAACCATGAAAACCAATGACTTAGCAGGTTTTAAGTCTCTGATTAACATGTGTGACTAGATTGACACATGAATAGGCTTAGGACATAATTATCTTTTGAAGTTGCGTCTGTAATTTATATGTACTTAATATTTTTCTCAGGCAGTTAGCAACCTCTAGCTTTAAAAGTTTCTAAAACAAAAAAAAAAGATAGTAGATCCAAAATATTATTTTTAAAAAAGTATTCATAAGACAACAAAAATCTATTGGAACATTACTTTCAGGTCATAAGAACACACATTGTTAACTCTAAGCAGAGGACCTCAATAATTCTTTGAAATGGTAGCTCTGTTTTTATAGTACAATGCAATGTCCTGTAGTGACAGTGTGTGGCATTAGATTGCTCAACATCTGTGACATTAAATATAGATGTGAGGCTAGGTGCTGAAACAAATACATACATATTAACTCTTTGACTCCGGAACAACGCACAGGACGTTGATTTAAAAAAAGGGGGAAAAGGCCGATCATGTTTTTTATTTGCTAAACATCCGGAATTTTCTTCATTTAATGTGTTTTTATTTTGTACAAAGTTTGTAAAGAGATTACATTTATTTTTTCTGTGTGCCTTTTTTTTAATATGGCGCTTCAACCAGGGCCATATAAACTTTGTAGATCTAAATATTTCTTTGATGAGGAAGTATAATAATTCAGATGACAGTGATTTTGTTTCATCTGATGGTGATATTGATTCATAGATTTAGTATATATATTTATACATATATTTTGTATTTCAACTGAAGGAGAAATATGTGAAAAAAATTGTATGTTATTTAAATTCAACTTCTGAATTATTTTCCTTGTAACTAGAAATAAGTTTTTGCAACTGTTGTATTATTCGTTATACTATCAAGACACTACTTTGAATAGTTTCTTGTATATATATATATTAAATCATAAATGAAAATAAGTTAGTTTGTATACTTACTTAATACTTACTTATTTCTCCCAAGTTTGAAATTTGTAGACACAATGTACCATCTACATAAAAATTCTGTTGTTATTGTAATTATTTTGATTACTCTGGTAGGAATAATATATTGGTTAAAGTATGTTGAAATGGTAAATCAATGTTCCTGTGAAAGGGCTTGATTGGCAACTGATTTAGTCTTAAGTTTGACTATTAGTTAATGCCACATTGATTTCTATCTACAGCCATATGTATGGATGGAAGCTTTCACAAGTACAAACTGGGCAGAGACGGATCACAAACAGAGACTGGCAGAAATTGTTTCAGAGTGTCCTACGACATCTATCCCAATTTAGGGGAACTTTATGATTAGAATATCGCAAGTGCAGTGTTCTTCTGAAAATAAGCAAACACTTGTAGAGAATGCTGGGTTTATAAGTAGAAGCATTGAATTCATAAATATTTTTGTAGCACACTAAGTTTATGTTTCAGATTAGATTTTGATCATATATTCAAGTGTCTGTTCCTCTATACAATTTGATTAAAAATTTTAAAGTAACAATTTCTTTACTTTAAATGAGCTTTTTAAAAAATTGATAACACTTTATTCTGTAAGTTTCTAAACATTTTTAGGTCAATTGACTAAAGCCCCTCACTATCTCTAAAACCCTTCTGTTTCCACTATAAAGCTGTGTGTTTGGTGATTGATGTTCTGAGCAGATGTCAACATGTACAGACATTACATTAGCTTGTCATTTGGCTGGCATTTAAATTTTTCAGTATATATATATACATTTGTTATAGTGAAACATGCCACTATTATAAATACAAGGTGGAGTAACATTATGTTGCAACTTGTACAGTTTTTATTCTATCAATGCTTAACTTTGACAGCTGTTGAAGGATGTATATATTCAAGTGTATTTTCAATATTTCTGCACTATTTTGTATTCATCTTTTGCTGTAAAAAAATAAGTTAGATTGACATTGTAAAAACCTAACATTACTTATAAATATTTTATTTTGTCATTCTTTAATGTGTTTGTCCAAAGTCCTCTGAGTTGTCCTCACATTAAGCCTTGTAAAGTTGTCCATGATTTTGATACATTCAATGTGCAGCACTAGACTTCATCTTGAAAATTTGATGTCATTTTTTTTCTAATGTTACTTGTTGGTTTTTGGTTTTTTTTATTTTTTAATTTTTCAGAATTTCATTTTTATAGATAACAATACATGATTTAAACAAAACTGTCACTATGTTTAATGAATCATCATTAAAAAGGTTTTGGTCTCTGTCAATGAAATTTGTTTTCTTTTGCATTTAGGATACAGTTTAGCATTTGAACTTTTAGAAATTTTTAGTAAATGAACTATTGAAATTGACAAACATTATAGTAATGAGCATTGATGAACAGTTTTTTCTTTAACTATACTGTATGTACCAGTTGCCAAGCTTAGTTTTGGCCATAATTGTTACCACTGGATTGTTATATTAAAAAGAAACATAATCATTTACAGTTAATCACTTGTATTCCAGAGCTTCTATTAAGATCATAAAATATTTATACATGTCCTATTGAAGTAACATCTTAAGTGTATTGCACCAGCTCAATCTTCACATAGAAAGGGTGCCAACTATGAGGATGTGATTTACATGCAGCTGAATGATTTTAATGTGCACATCTTTTTTTTTATCCTAATGCAGGCAATTATGGACAAGAATGATAACTTGTTGTTGGTCAAATTTGATATCTTTGTTATTGATGATTTTGTTTTGTTTTAAAAACATTTCTGCAGTGAGGCTGTGGTGTACAATGGACAGAACTAAGACACTGGTCACTGTAGGATGCTCTTCTCTTTGTGTGCAATAAAGAAATCTCATCAAATTGTTTAATCTGTTCTTTTTTTTTTTACAAAGCTTATATCAACTCTGTCTGTCCGTCTGTCTGTCTGGTACAAAATGGAACATGTTTTTTCTCCTTTTTCCCATTCTCAGATCAAGTTGAAATTTCACATAATTATTCATAGTCGATGACAATACAGGAATCAATAAAAAAAATTAACCAATTAGTTAATCAATTAGTACTAATTAATTTTGTTTTATATAACAGAAATGGTGCTAAACCCTACAATTTTCAGATAAATTGCAGTAATTAGTGTTTTTTTCCCTTGGATAACCTTTGTTTTTAAAAAGGAGTCCATTTGCACATAGACAAAATTCTTGTCAATGATGTCTACTCTTATTTCTTATGCCAGTGTTGTTAAACAGTTGGAACTATTGTTTTTGACATTTACTGGTAATTACTAGGTCTTATATATGTGGCTGCTCCTAGAAAACAAAAAGAGCCCTTCCTTCATTGTACTGGGACTTTTGTCTTTATATCTTGCCAGCATGCAGCATGTACCCATGACCTTTCTCTGTTACCTAAATTTACAACAGACTCTCACATGCAGGCTTTTAAATTTTAATTGCTTATTAATTTGTCTGGACTCAAAATGTGGACAATTGTTTTGTACAGATCATCCACTCTGTCTGGTACAAACATTGTACAGATCATCCACTCTGTCAGGTACAAACATTGTATAGATCATCCACTTTGTCTGGTACAAACATTGTAAAGATCATCCACTCTGTCTGGTACAAACATTGTACAGATCATCCACTCTGTTTGGTACAAACATTGTACAGATCATCCACTCTGTCTGGTACAAACATTGTACAGATCATCCACTCTGTCTGGTGCAAACATTGTACAGATCATCCACTCTGTCTGGTACAAACATTGTACAGATCATCCACTCTGTCTGTTTATCTGTCTGTATGATACAAACATTGTACAGGCTAGTTCTCCCACTTTCCAATCTCGGAATCAAGTGAAAACTTTGCACAATTATTCATTGTCGATGAAAATGCATTAAATCAATAACAATAAAGTAGCAATGAGCTAATTAATTAGTGATAATTAATGTTTTTTACCTAGAAAAAGGGAAATAAATTTTGTAGTATTGAAAGCTATGGCAGCAAATGTGCGATTCTTCCCATTATAGAAGTTTGTTGTTCTTAAGTATTTTTTTATATTTTGCTTGTTTCTGAATAGTCGTAGTTAAAATGCATTTGCAAACATTGTCTTTCTCATTTTGGTGACTTTCTAAGCCATACTGATAGAAGATATATGTTTGGAAGACCCGTTCAAAATGTAACGAGTGTGTGTCTACAGAAATCTGGTAACATTTCCTCCCTTTAAATAGATGGCGAAAATAATTGAAGACAGTGTTTGCTTTTCGGCATCATTATAATCTCATATAAAGTCGAGTGAGTCAAACCGTTTTCTGTATTCGTTGTTCTGACTGTTGGTTAGTTCCCGTACTCAATTTTTGCGTCTTCCTCGGTGACTCTACAATGACGTCATGAATACAAATAATATGGAAAGATGATTCGGCCTTGTCTGAATCTACTTCAGACCTTGAACTTTTTGCATTATTTTCTGGTCGTTCCCAGCATTACATTAAAGTGTGTTTGCATGCATTGCCTTCCTTATGTTGGTGACTTAATTAGCCATTAATCCTACTGATAGACCAGAGGTGTAGTGAGGGGGGTGGTACACGACGCCACACGCACAGAGGAGCCAAAAAAAATTATTATTATTCAGATATTTTAGTTGGGTAATACATTTTAAGGTTATTTGTATTATATTATTATTAAATACTTTTTATTTATAAGCCTATATTTCTATGGGATGTCCATGGAAAAGGCGGGGGGGGGGGGGCGCGTTGCTAACTACGCCTCTGTGATAGACGAGGAATGTTTTGATGGATGTGTGTGTCCAGAGAAATAGGGTAATATTTGATCCTTTGGATAGATGGCGATAATAATTGAAGACAGTGCCAAAAAAATGCATTGGTTACACTTGAATGATTTTGAGATATATTACGAGCGTCTTATCATTAGCTCCTTCCGTCTGTCTGGGTGTGGATTTTTGTGGACACGTTTTGTTGTCTCCCACTTCCTGTTCTCAGATGAAGTGGACATTGTGCACAATCATTCAGTGTCGATGTCAACACATACATTAGTCAAAAAAAAACACAAAAAAACAACAACCAATAAAACATTAGTTTATCAATTAATGATAAATAATTTTGTTTTATAATGAAAAAAGGGAAATAGACGTGCAATATTGAGAGATATGGCAGTAATTGGATAGTGCTCTTCCTTCAATCAATATAAGTTTTGTTTTTGAAAAAGTATTTGTATATTTTTCTTGTTACCGTCTGTTATCTCTGTAATATTTGTAAACATTCTAATGTCATGTTTTTAAATGAGTTAAACAATTAGGTAGCTAGGGTTTTCAGTCGTATGTATTGATCTAGTGGTAAAATCAGTTCTGACGTTTGTGTGTTCTCACTTTGGCCTACTTACTATTGATCTGCCATAAAACTCGACATTTTGCCTAGAAAGCCACCCATAGCTCCCCTACACTATAAATCTGGTTGTTATACAGAGTCCATCAGCATTTCTAGTCTTGGTGCAGGGCCGGCCTTAAGCATAGGCAAACTAGGCAGCCGCCTAAGGCCTCCAATTAGTGGAACCTCGCACAGGACTCAAAACAATTTTTTTTTGGAGAAGAAAAAGCTCAACTTGTAACCATGGTTACTCTAGAAGTACACGAGGTTTTAAATAAATTTGATTTTTATTTTTTCATTGTTTAGTTTTTATTTTTCTATTTCATTTGGGGCCATCAGGTTCACTTCACTCCTTTCATATAAGGCCGGTTCACTTCACTCCTATCATATAAGGCCGGTCCTGCTTGGGGATTACAATGTGTTATTCAACCTCCTGAGAGTTTTGTGATAGAACTTGACATCGCTATTACACTTTTGTGTGGTGTTAGCAGTAGGCGTGAATTAGAAGTGAAATGATTGAATAGAACAAACATTCTTTTTACTTTAAAAAAATATTATCTGGTGGAATGATTTGTTTGTTAGTAGCAAAATTGCTAGGTATTTTTTTATTTTTTTTACAATCTAATACTGAAGATTTGTTTTGGAGTCCAAAGATTAAGGAAGTGCAGTGTATCACGTGACCACGCAGTTCAGATGTGACCTACATGTTTAGCCACATTTATTCAAGATAACCTAATGCAGTCCCGAGTGGGGTTCTCAATCATTTTAGATGTTGTACATTTTGTGTGTTTGTTGGATTGTTGTTGTTGTCCCTTTTATCTTCATAACAAAATGCGCAGAAATTACTTTTAAACAAATATAAACAATGAACTGTATTAAAAGTGTTACTTCTTTATTATCACGGCAACAGCTTCGTGAAACGTTGATTTCATTGTAAACAATTAACATAAATTTTAAATGCTTCTGTTGGAAATGGAGACGCGGTGGTTGAGTGGTAAAGCGTTTGGTTTCCGAAATTGGATCGAATCCTGGTGAAGACTGAGATTTTTTATTTTATTTTGGGATCTTTCTGTAGTATCTTGAGTCCACTCAGCTCCATTATAATGGGTACCTGACATTAGTTGGGGAAAAGTAAAGGCGGTTGGTCGTTGGGCTGGTCACATGACACCTACGTTAACCATGGGCCACAGAAACAGACGGCCATTACATCATCTGCCCTATAGATCGCAAGGTTTGAAAGGAGAACTATACTTTTACTTTACTCTGTTTAAGATGGTCGATGTGTTGCAAGGAAGATAATTAGGCCTACAAATGATCTTTGCAAATAAATCTTTTTGTAAACACTAACATATTACAGGCCTACTTATTTGTAGAATGACATGTTCTCAAAGATCAGAAAGTATAACAAACACTTGTTTTGATTGAAAACATTGAATTTAATCTTGAAACAAAGACACAGAAAGCTGACGTCAACACACACACACACACACAAAGTAGATCACATGAATTATATCTTCAAATAGTTAACATTGCAATAACATCAACATGGATTATCTACCGCGTAGACCGTCATTTAGACTAGACTCCCTATCAAAACTTGATTGTATGGTACCCTCAGGAAAATAGTGGGGGGAAAGATTTGTACATGAACACTGAATTCTAGACAAGGGGGAAAATACATTTCTACCCTTTTGTCAAAAATGAAAATGTTGTTATTGTCTTTTTGACACAATAATAAAAGCAATTTCTCAGCTATTGAGGCACATTTTATTGTCATGTCTAGGTCTCTCAGCTCTAGGACGTTTAATGTCTTTCGCCAGCACGCACTGCAAGATTTTAGAAATCTACTTAGCTGCAGTCTTGCAGAATTCATTCGCAATTCTGAATGCCTCCAAGATGACTTGGGAGTGTTCTAATGTCTTTTTTTTTTCTCTGATGATTCAACATCCTCCACCAGCGGATAAAACATTGATCTACTTGTGTGCAGTTTGAATTCTTATGTTCCATGTAGGACAGTACATCAAATAGTTACTTGCGCATGCACAAATAGCCCCACACTCGGGTTCGTTCGGAGATATTGATACAGTAATGTTCTCAAATGTAGGAAGAATGCAGATTTTATTGTTTGACAGATCAAAATGATCAATGTCCTTTTTTTCATAGTAGAAAAATCTCAAATGAAAAAAAAAAGATCTTCAAGATTAAAACTTCTCTATAAATGAAACTATGTTTTATTCTCTTCACCCTTGGGATGGGGGGGGGGGGGGGTTATAAGCCGAATCTCATTGTTGATAGATTTTTTTTTTATTACATTACATAATGATAAGACTGAGAAGCGCTATCTATTTGAATTTCCATTGTAAAAAGTAGAAAAAACAAATCTTGCCTTGTCTGATTATCGACACTGTTATGACATCAGCTCCAACTCAAGTTGTATTTATTTATTTGTGTGTGTGTCTGGATCATATGTCTCCATCAGACAACGTAGGAATTACGTTCTATGGCTTAGTAGCATAAGATGAAGTTGTGGCTGTCCTTTATAAACTTTGTTTACAGAGATAAAACTAAATGATTTCAAACACCAGTAGCAACAGTAAGATATAAGTCATTGGCAGAAGAGGGGGGAGTCCATTCGTACCAAGCAAGCCATTAGGGAGTCAAGTTGTCTGAATGCCAGTCTCGGGATTCTGTTAGGGCTTGGCCGGTTTTGTGAAAATGTCAACAAAATAGTTTCATCTAGTGTCCTCAAAGGGCAATCTAGTCGCTTGCAGATTTTGTTGTGTACCCTCTTCAATATTGAGCATCAAGAAATGATCTGAAGTGATTCGTTTACAGGAGAGTTCGGATATAAACAAAATCTGAAAGAGGATTGTGACGTCTCGGGATGGAACAGTGATTTAAAGACAACCTTTTAATTTAAAGAAAAATTGTTGATTCAAAAACAAAATTTTGATAGGCCTAACCCAAACTTTCTGAAATCATCGCTGTGACATATTATGCTGACATAGTAAGCTGACATAGTATGCTGACATATTTTGCTGACATATTTCGTAAAATGACCAAACGTAGGTAAAGTGTAGGTCTTTTTATAAGTTAGCAAATAATACCCAAAATAAGCAGCACTTATACAAGGTAGAAATATTGAATACTGGCCTCGGGGTTTTTATACCCGACACATCAGAAGCTATCCCGAGACTGGCATTATCTCCTAACGGTCTACTTAGAACAAAAAAAAAATATAGTTACAATTATTAACAACCTATAATATTTCACAATAAAATCTTTTTTCTAATGATTTTATTGTAATCAGATAATAGGATAATTATGGTTATTATATTATTATATATAATATATTCTTTTGTTACGCTGCATTCGTGATAAAACAATAGAACATAAACAATAAAGAGTCATACATAGCGTTGACTGTTTTTTTCTCTGCTAATACATTATACAAATATTACCAAAATATTGATTTAGTACTAGCTTAATGCAGTAGGTTACACACTTATGTCACTGGAAAAAGGGTTTTGAATTAAAGTAAAAATTCACCATCTCTGAGCTTGCTCATAGTACCGAATTATTACAGAATTGCAATTCGAAGGAAACTTTAACTTAATTGCGTAGATAAAATGTCTTATGATATCTCTATTAAATACTTTTTTAAAAATATGGTGATAGAAAACAAATTTGACGTCCAATGTTTTGTAACAGTCTCTGACCATGTAGTGATTGAGATATATAGGAACAAAGCGGTAGTAATATTAAAACATGAACAGATGACTCGTGAAAAAAAAACATGTATTAAAAGTATGTAACTCTTTGGTCAGGAGAATTAAGGGCTTCAGTCCGAAATAGGGTAGGAACCAATGTTTTTTTTTCCTTTTATTGGACCTCAGCCATCTATTCCTTACTAACAACTGACCCTTTCGGACACTGAAAACCATCTATCCCTTACTAACAACTGACCTTTTCGGACACTGAAAGCCATCTATCCCTTACTAACAACTGACCTTTTCGGACACTGAAAGCCCTCTATCCCTTACTAACAACTGACCTTTTCGGACACTGAAAGCCATCTATCATGAGATCATAAAAATACACAGTCAGATAAAAGCAGTAGCCAATACAAAAACCAAAAGAAAAATCTTACTCTGGAATAAATGTAACCTAACACAACTACACCAAGCTGCATTAAACTTTCAACAAACATTCTTATTAGAAAAAGACATTAACCAACCAGTCGATGACCTCTGGAATTTCATTAAAAACCATCTTAAAAGCATTATAGAAAATCATATACCAACTAAATACACATCAAACAAAATAAATAAATGCTGGTTTAATAATAGACTAAAGAAGCTTTGTAAACAGAAGGAAAACCTATATAGAAAATTTAAAGAAACCAAGGCAGAAAGAGTTTACAAAAAGTATATAAAAATTAAACACCTAACCCAAAAAGTAAGCAGACAGCTGCAGAGTGAATACATAAACAATGTAATATCTAAAGATAACAACAAAAACCTATGGTCATTCATTAAGTCTAAGAAAATGGAAACAACAGGCATAGCGCCATTAAAAGATGAACATAACATAATACATAATGATAATGAAACTAAAGCAAACATCCTAAACAAATACTTTGCATCAGCATTCTCAGCCCCAGGAGACAAAGACATATTTCTTAATTTGAACCAAGTAGACAACATAGAAGATTTAGTAGTACAAGAAAATGGAATTAAAAAACTATTAGCCAACACCAAACCAAATAAAGCGTCTGGACCTGATGGTATTCCAGCTAGATTACTCAAAGAACTAAGCAATGAGCTAGCCCCAGTGTTCAAAATACTCTTTCAGGCATCGCTTAACCAGGGCAGAGTACCAAAGGACTGGAAAGAAGCTAATGTCACCCCCCTATTTAAAAAAGGAGAAAAATCTGATCCAGGAAACTACAGACCAGTATCACTTACCAGCATCACATGTAAAATACTAGAACACATAATATGTAGCAACATCATAAACCACTTAGACAAACATAATGTCCTCACCCCATACCAACATGGCTTTAGGAAATATAGATCATGTGAAACACAACTAATAGGACTAATTGATGATTTCTCAAAAGGTTTAGATAATAGTGAACAAATAGATGCTATCTTACTAGATTTTTCCAAGGCTTTTGACAAAGTTCACCACCATAGTTTGCTTAAAAAATTAAAATATTTCGGCATTAACGGTCCACTGTATCAGTGGATTAAAGATTTTCTGATAGGGAGAGAACAAACTGTAATAATAAATGGCTCTAAATCAACACCAATAACAGTAAACTCAGGTGTACCTCAAGGAACAGTCTTGGGTCCACTACTATTTTTAATTTACA
This sequence comes from Biomphalaria sudanica, assembly GCA_036873155.1. NCBI lineage: Eukaryota > Metazoa > Mollusca > Gastropoda > Planorbidae > Biomphalaria > Biomphalaria sudanica. Next base: position 435,460 of record JAZGLO010004451.1, on the reverse strand, counting down.
TAAATGATTTACCAAATTGCATTAGTTCAGGAACAAAAGTCAGATTATTTGCAGACGATTGCATAATATATAGAACAATAAAAACAAAACAAGACACAGATATTTTACAAAGAGAATTAGATGAATTACAGAAATGGGAATCAAATTGGAGCATGTCTTTCCACCCAGAAAAATGTCAGTTGTTAAGAGTAACAAAAAAAATTAAACAAATTAATTCCACTTATCTTATTCATGGCAAACCAGTAACACAGACTAAAAACTCAAAATACCTAGGTGTTATAATAAATGAAAAACTGTCATGGAATCCACATATTGATGAAACTATAAAAAAATCCAACAAAGCATTAGGGTTTATTAAAAGAAATTTCTATAAATCAAATAAGAACATAAAACTAAAATGTTATTTAACCTTGGTTAGGCCATTAATAGAATATGCATCCACCGTGTGGGACCCCTCAACTCAAGAAAACATTAAAAAACTGGAACAAACACAAAATAGAGCAGTGAGATTCATAACAAACGAATATTCACATTTGACTAGGGTAACACCATTAATAAAATCACTAAATTTAGAAAGCCTTCAGGACAGAAGACTCAAAAGTAAAGTAGCAATTATACATAAAACACTGAACCATAATCTTCAAATACAAAAACAAAATTTAATAAAATACTCTGAAAGACACAAAAATAAAGGCACATTCCTCGTCCCATATGCTAGGACAAATTTGTACAAATACTCCTTCTTCCCTAGTGCTATTAGAGCATGGAATGGGTTGCCTGAGCTAGCCAGAAAAACCAGTGACTTGGCAGAATTTAAGTCATTGGTTAATATGCATGACTAAATGCATGACGCGTAGGACGTAATCATCTTCTTTTTTGAAGTAACGTCTGTATTATATAAGATAAGATAAGATCCCTTACTAACAGCTGACCTTTTCGGACACTGAAAGCCATCTATCCCTTACTAACAACTGACCTTTTCGGTCACTGAAAGCCATCTATCCCTTACTAACAACTGACCTTTTCGGACACTGAAAGCCATCTATCCCTTACTAACAACTGACCTTTTCGGACACTGAAAGCCATCTATCCATTACTAATAACTGACCTTTTCGGACACTGAAAGTCAACTATCCCTTACTAACAACTGACCTTTTCGGACACTGAAAGCCATCTATCCTTTACTAACAACTGACCTTTTCGGACACTGAAAGCCATCTATCCCTTACTAACAACTGACCATTTCGGACACTGAAAGCCATCTATCCCTTACTAACAACTGACCTTTTCGAACACTGAAAGCCATCTATCCCTTACTAACAACTGACCTTTTCGGACACTGAAAGCCATCTATCCCTTACTAACAACTGAACTTTTCGGACACTGAAAGCCCTCTATCCCTTACTAACAACTGACCTTTTCGGACACTGAAAGCCATTAATCCCTTACTAACAACTGACCTTTTCGGACACTAAAAGCCATCTATCCCTTACTAACAACTGACCTTTTCGGACACTGAAGGCATTGGTTTGAGTGGCAGATGGTTTATCAAACATGTACAACTACAAATATTTTGTTCACCCTTAAAGATGGCATTGGCTGGATAGGACGTCCACAGAGCTGAGGACATGGACAGATGGTTGAGGACCAAATATAAGGACCAAAATGGTGGTGCCAACCTGTTTTAGGTTGTAGCCCATAAAATCTCCTGACCACAGAGTTGAGGACCAGGATAGATGGTTGAGGACCAAATATAAGGACTAAAACACTAGTTCCAACCTGTTTTGGGTTGTAGCCCATAAAATCTCCTGACCACAGAGTTGAGGACCTGGATAGATGGTTGAGGACCAAATATAAGGACTAAAACACTAGTTCCAACCTGTTTTGGGTTGTAGCCCATAAAATCTCCTGACCACAGAGTTGAGGACCTGGATAGATGGTTGAGGACCAAATATAAGGACTAAAACACTAGTGCCAACCTGTTTTGGGTTGTAGCCCATAAAATCTCCTGACCACAAAGTTGAGGACCAGGATAGATGGTTGAGGACCAAATATAAGGACTAAAACACTAGTTCCAACCTGTTTTGGGTTGTAGCCCATAAAATCTCCTGACCACAGAGTTGAGGACCTGGATAGATGGTTGAGGACCAAATATAAGGACTAAAACACTAGTGCCAACCTGTTTTAGGCTGCAGCCTATGCGATCTCCAATCACACACGTCACGGGCCACATTACCGAAAAAATCGTCGATTCGAAAATAACCGAGACTCTACGACTGCATTTTGGGCTAAAGAAAAAAGGGTCCGTATAGCATCTTGTCACGTGGTGGTAATGTGACCAGCGGGTCGTAAGCTGTGCAACTCTTGGCTAATATACAGCCATATCCGCGAAAAGATATGGCTGGATTACGAAACTTTAAAACAGAGAGAACCACTTAGAATTCAAAAGACATACTACAGGTTCATCAGACGGCTGAGCTAAGGAGACATGTGAATGCTTTTTTAAAAATGTTGATAAGCTGGCATCACATAATCAATAAGTCTTACAAGACACTAATGGCTCTGTATTTCTGACGATTGATAAGACATTAGAAAACTTCTTGCTCTCTGTAAACTAGTTTATATATTCTTAATGAGCACGAGCTGCTCCAGTTCAGAGAGTTACCTTTAGAGAGTACTTAGAGATTCACGTCTATGCGTATCACTGTTAGGGAGTGTGGGTTTCCATGGCAATGATGAAGTAAGGGAGCATTAATTGTTAGTTTTGTAGAGTGATACAAGAGAAGTGGCTCTGCCATAATTTATGTTAAGAACAGGAGACGACCCAAAGAAAAGGGTGTTTTTGTTGTGAATTAGATTTTGTTCAAAATACCATCTTAAAGTTTGACTAACGTCTACTACATTCCACCACAAGTTGATTTTGTCTATATTATAATAAAAATTCTATTTCATTTTGTTCACAAAATAAATAAATTCAAGCTATTTCAAGTTCTATACTTAAAAATAATATAGGCCTACACCGGTTTAGTGGTCTTCTCGGCATATGTTGCTACAATCCAACGACCGATCAACAACTACTGCAATTAGTGGTCTCATTTAAAAAAAAAAAAAAGATTTCAGCTGTTGTTTTCATTTTATAATACAAGATGCTGACATCAAGAGCAATTCGTTCCTTAAAGGTTCAGACTTTTTCACTTAGAGTTTTACTGTCGTATGGGTATCGAGTGTAAGCAACCGGAATACGAATACCAGATGGATGTTTTATATACAAACAAATTTGTTGGGAGTGTCTCGATATATTTGTACGTTGTTTCTTCTCTCCACCTGTGTATGTGCTTGCGTGAGTGAGAGAGAGAGCGTCTTGTCTTCAACAGTTAATTTAATCTATTCTCCCTACTGTCCCGGGAGATGTCATACGCGGGCGGGGGGGGGGAGGCTAAGAACTTAAAGGGAGTCGCGGTGGGGAAGAGATGGAAAGGGAAGAGGGGAAGACAAGGGAAGAAACTGAGATAAATAAAACGTTGCAACCTGAAAAAGGGATGCAACCTTTATTTAAATCGCTGTCTTCTAGTTTTGTTGCATTATGCACACGGAAATTGATAGCTTTATATTGACAGGAATTAATGTTATTACACGGATTGTTTTGTGTATGCGTCTGTAAATGTTGTTTACTTAAAAACATGTTCGCTTGTTTTTAGCTGTAAAAAAAAAGAGAGAACATAATCACTCGGTTGACCTCTATATCTATATGCAAATATTAAAAAGTGTGGACAAATTTAGTCATCTAGGCATGTTTATATGCTGATATATTTGCAAATAACAAGCAAGGCTTTGATATATCTCATTCAGCAGTCAACAGTTTTCGGCAGAATTCAGAGGTCCTAGAATATATGGTACAAGCGCTTAGGTTAGATAGTTCCTTCGGCGAAACCCTTGCATACCTTGCGATCTATAGGGCATATCATTTTAAGGTCATCTGTTTCTTTGGTTATCTCTTAACGAACAGGGTGTCATGTCGCCAGTACAACGACCAACTGCCTTTACTTTCCCCAATTAAAGTCAGGTACCCATTAGAGTTGGGTGGACTCAGGGGCGCCCTAAAAATCCGAAATTCAAAATCCAATCTTCACCTAGATTTAAACCCAGGACCCCAGGTTTCGAAGCCAAACGCCTAACCATTCACCCACCACGTCCTCGGGACCTTGTTATTTCTGAGTTTCTAAGTTTCTGAGTTTCTTACTTTCTGAGTTTCTGAGTTTCTTACTTTCTGATTTTCTGAAATGCACTCTACTGGCGTCTACAGCTCACACAACATGTTGAGTTGAGCTTTAAATGCCGATACTGAAGATTGAGCGTCTACTGTAATGCGCCTTATTGTCGCAAGATCATATTTGGAGTTGAGCGACAAGCATTGCAGCAGTCCTGCTTTGGTCACGTAGAAAACTTAGGCTACATCAAACAATGGTACAGAGCCTGTGGTAACATTTCGATACAGTAAAGACGGGTAAAATCGCGTTGGCGTAGAAGTATTAAAATGTTTTACGCAAGAAAATGTTTTAAGCTAATTTTTTGCAGGCGATTTTTTTGTTTGCAAACTCTGTAATCAATGTCATAATTTGAAGTTGTACTTTTTTAAAATTGTTAAGAAGGTCCCCTCTTTTTTTAAATCAGTTTTCAAATATTAATATTGATTAATAAACATATACAATACAAATTTTGTTTCTTGAAAACAATGACACCTCCCCCTATCATTTTGCGTCTGCTGTTGTTTTTTTGTCTTTCTGTCTTCCTGCCTGTCTGTCTGTTTCATTATCCACATGTTCTTGCAAAAACTTTTAGAAATTGTTTATGCTATAAATACTGTCGAAATGAGCTTTAAAAAAAAGATATACTTCAATGCAGGTTTAACTGAACATTGCAAAAAAAAAGTAGATAAGTTTCACAAACATATCATAAATTCATCATATCAAATTTAATTATGTATATTTAGCAAGGACCATTTAACCCAGTGATGATCTAACTACGGCCCCCGTGTCATATCTAGCCCGTGACGCCTTTCTCTCTTGCAATTTCTGTCTAGAGTACACAATAAAGTTGCGTTGAACCAGTTCCATTGAATGATAGTTTGCGTGGATATGTAGCAACTAGAAACAAATTTGTTTTATCCAAGTGGAGCTAGATATGTACAATGTTCATATAGTTGAGAGTAGTACATAAGAAGCCTACACGTAATGTGGCGGCCTTTTTGGCCAAATATAAAGCAAATTATGACTATTTATAGTTTTCAGCCTGTGAAGAATTCGCAAATATACAATAGCCTTATGTAATTGGTAATAAAAGATGAAACTTCTATGATCGAGTTTATAGTTCTGATTAGAATGGCCACACTTGATTGAAGTGGACACTCTTAATTAAATTGGAGACACTTAAACTTCTGTAGACACATGAAAACATATGTTTCGACACCTCGCCGCTGTTAGTTAGCAGCCAATCTAAAAATTCACTAAATAACAAATTACTCCAAAGTTGTCAAAGATTAATGCCCAACATTACTTCTGAACAAGAATTGAATCAGCTGTATCCAAAATATTGGATCAACATATGCTTATGTAAATGCAAATTGAGTTGAATCATGCTTCCTCTTGTTCTGTGATCTTCTTCTAAGTCCCCATTCATTTCCTTACAATGTTTCTATAATAAATCGTTCTTCTCTATTGCTTTAGTCCAGAACAAAGAGAAGATCCTTTCCCATGAAAGTAAGGCAGCAGTGAAGCTTGAGACGACAAAGACCACAGCAAAGTTCGCCGCCTTGATCGTGAGGGGGGATGTGTTGCAGCCGTCTTCAGAGCAAGAGTAGTAGCACTTCCAGTAGAATTCCCCTCCGACAAGCTGCTCTGTACAGTTACTCTGGAGGAGGTCAGTACATCCTCGGCTAACGACCTCACCTGGGGAGAGAGTTCGGAAAGAGAAGGGCAGTATGGGTAAGCACTATGTTTATTTACAGCAACCTGAACTAATTAGAAGAAACATAGAAACAAAATCAATATACTCCATGTGCTAGAAAATAAATGTACGAGTTCAGAGTCTATCTACCTATATCTATGTTATTTTCTCTATCTCTTTCTAATACCTATACATGCCTGCACACAACTAACATTTGATCTAAAGCAGTGATACCCAAAATACGGCTCGTGGGCGATGCAGGTCTTTTGTCCACAATACAATAAATGGGAATGCATAATCAATAACATTAAAAAGAACACCGAATCGTGTCCTTGACATTTTTAGTTAACTTCATTAGGTAACAACGTGAGTGGTAGTTTGCTGTTCAACATTTGAGAATGAGTAAACTGAACAAACAAAAACTTGGCTTTGAATGTAAACATTTAGAAGTGGCCAGATTCTTACTTTTGTACAACCAACAGAAAGTATTTCTATTTCAATAGATTTTTTTCATTGCATTCTGTCATTCAGACTTTGTTTTCGATAAAACAACTTCGAACATCTAACTTGTTGCTATAGAAATAATGTTGGATACAACTTGGAACATCCAACTAGTTTCTATAGAAATAATGTTGGATACAACTTAGAACATCTAACTAGTTTCTATAGAAATAATGTTGGATACAACATGAAACATCCAACTAGTTGCTATAGAAATAATGTTGGATACAACTTGGAACATCCAACTAGTTGCTATAGAAATAATGTTGGATACAACTTGGAACATCCAACTAGTAGCTATAGAAATAATGTTGGATACAACTTGGAACATCCAACTAGTCGCTATAGAAATAATGTTGGATACAACTTGTTTCTAATCAAAATGTCGTCTGTTATATTGCATTTTTAGTTTTGCAATGATGTGGCCCGTGACAAGAGTGTGGAGAATTTATTTGTTACGCAAGCTGATGGAGGTTGGGTATCACTGATCTAAAGTATTTATTTTGTTAGTATACAAAGTGTTAATTGCTATATTGTTTTCAAAAAGTTCTTAAATTTGTATTCCTAGGCAGATTTTTTTTAACAGCAGCGTGACTTACCAATACCATACAGAAACAAAAACACAAGCAAACAAAATACTCAGAAAGATAAACAAATAAAGGCACATTTATTATTCCATATGCTGAGACAAATTCTTCAAAGTTCTTCTTTTCCCAAGGGCCATAAGAGGAGAGAAAGGAAACTAAAAATAGACTTTTTGTTTATCCAACAAGAAGTTACGTACTACTTACCGTGTCCAGTGGGGACAATCTTTGCACGAGTCTTGAAACAGTACTTGGCGTTTTTATGCTGACCTGTACATGGAGTGGCCGGGATGTCGCCATACTGACAATCTGGGGTGTTCAATGAAACACACTGGACACAAGCCAAACCGGAAACTGGGAAGAGAAATAGGAAAAACAAATGCAATAACAAGTGTGTTTACAAGTAATGTTTGTAGTTTGAACGATTGTGTGACTCAAAAGTTCGCCTCATAAGGCAGATGTTTCATTATATTTTTTTAAAATATTTTTTCCTTGTCTACTGTCTCAACTATTGTTTTTCCATTGGAAGTTGTTTTTTTTTTTTGTGTTACTTGTCCATCGAGGAAAATTAGTGCAGACAACCGAATAAGTATTTATTCAAACATTTTAATTGTGGCAATATAAATATTTTTTTACAGTTTAAATTAAGGCAAAACGCAACCATACACCAATTCGGAATCCTAGAAATTATTTCTATGGTGACGGCGTGATGCCACATTTTTTCATTGGTCAGACTGGTATCTACAACCTTGTTAGTCCGACTGGTGTCTATAGCCTTGTTGGTGAGACTGGGCTCTATAGCCTTGTTGGTCAGACTGGCATCTGGATAGCCTTGTTGGTCAGACTGAGATTTATAGCCTTGTTGGTCAGACTGGGATCTATTGCCTTCTTGATCAGACTGACGTCTATAGCCTTGTTGGTCAGACTGGCATCTAGATAGCCTTGTTGGTCAGACTGGCATCTAGATAGCCTTGTTGGTCAGACTGGCATCTAGATAGCCTTGTTGGTCAGACTGGCATCTAGATAGCCTTGTTGGTCAGACTGGCATCTAGATAGCCTTGTTGGTCAGACTGGGCTCTATAGCCTATAGCCTCCGCAGCTTGTCTAGGACATGAAAACTCATAAAATAAAAATGGAGTATCTGTTGTTCACATCCGTGTCAGACTACTGTGAATGACATTTAGTGTAACAGACGTTTCTTCAATAGTGCCACACCAAGACCAGGATATTAACCATCGTTTACTTACTGGACCGAATGCATATTTACTACGTTTTGATGTCTATAGACATTGCTTATCCCCCTCCCCCCCCCCAAAAAAAAAAAAACAATATTGAGTTTTTGTACGAATCACTAGATTATGTTCTGAGTATTGAGTCAAATTGAAAGGAATGCCTTCAATGAAAGAGCACTCGCTCAATTTGGTTTGGAAAATGAGGAAGACTAGGCACGTTCATAATTCACACAGAAGTATGTGGGCCATCTAGAAATGTACTTTCAAATCTATCTCACACAGAAGTATGTGGGCCATCTAGAAATGTGCGTTCAAATCTATCTCACAAAGAAGTATGTGGGTCATCTAGAAATGTGCGTTCAAATCTATCTCACACAGAAGTATGTGGGCTATCTAGAAATGTGCGTTCAAATCTATCTCACACAGAAGTATGTGGGCTATCTAGATATGTGCGTTCAAATCTATCTCACACAGAAGTATGTGGGCCATCTAGAAATGTGCGTTCAAATCTATCTCACAAAGAAGTATGTGGGTCATCTACAACTGTACCTTCAAATCTATCTCACACATAAGTATGTGGGTCTTCTAGAAATGTACCTTCAAATCTATCTCACACAGAAGTATGTGGGCCATCTAGAAATGTACGTTCAAATCTATCTCACACAGAAGTATGTGGACCATCTACAACTGTACCTTCAAATCTATCTCACACATAAGTATGTGGGTCTTCTAGAAATGTGCGTACAAATCTATCTTATGCTTTTATTGATTGAGCGCTGGAATTCCAGGAAAGCAAAACAAAAGTGGTCCACCAGGCAGGCTTAAATATTTTCAAAGAGAACATCCAAATGAAATTATATCAAAGACAAATGATAGATAAAAATGGAGAAAGAAGGTTGACAGATCTTGTGTAGTGCCCCAACGGTTCAGCAGATCAAAGGATCGGTGCAAGTGAATGCAAAGTTAGATGTGAACCTGGCCTAACTAGTTTCCCTTTCAGACCTTGTGGTCTATAGGGCAGATGATGTACAGTTTATTTGTTTTTTTTGGCCTACGGTTAACGAGGGCGTCATGTAGCCAGCACAACGACCAACCGCCTTTACTTTCAGGTTAGGTACCCATTAGAGCTCGGTGGACTCAGAGGCGCCCAGGGATTCTGAAGTTGAAAATCCCAGGATTCGAACCCGGGACCCACGGTTCGGAAGCCAAGCGCTTTACTGCTCAGCTACCGCGCCTCTCCTAGCCTAGCTGACGTCTTATAATTGATGTAATTGTTTGTTTTTTTTTTAAAGGGTCAATCTCTTATATTTTTTTTAAAGAAATTACAATTCATTTAATATTTACTAATTTGTAGTCATTTTCAAAATTATAAAAATAAAACATGAGTGGTCAAGAAATTACAATTCATTTAATATTTACTAATTTGTAGTCATTTTCAAAATTATAAAAATAAAACATGAGTGGTCAAGAAATTACAATTCATTTAATATTTACTAATTTGTAGTCATTTTCAAAATTATAAAAATAAAACATGAGTGGTCAAGAAATTACAATTCATTTAATATTTACTAATTTGTAGTCATTTTCAAAATTATAAAAATAAAACATGAGTGGTCAAGAAATAACAATTCATTTAATATCTACTAATTTGTAGTCATTTTCAAAATTATAAAAATAAAACATGAGTGGTCAAGAAATAACAATTCATTTAATATCTACTAATTTGTAGACATTTTAAAAAATTTATATTCACTCACTATTATTAGATTAAATTTATGAATACTCTTATTTTTAATTTTGGGCAATTTATTTAAAACAATAGCTAGGTTAAGATTAACATTGGTGTTACAGTTTGCCTCTAGTAGGTCTTTCATAGTGCATCTAACATTATCAAATATTTTACTTTTAAAAACATATGGCTTTCATTGTTAGCATTATCTGTATGACATAAAACACATGAGTGTACATTTCTTTTCTTACTTCCTACAGGGGTCATCCCGAAGATTAGTCTGTATGTTATTTCTCTGGCTTTGGGTGTACTGTGTTTGCTGAGTAGATTTATAAAAGTGTCTCAGAAATCTATTACACCTAACTCTCTACTCCATTTGATCCTATTGAATAATCTTTCTTGTAACTGCTTCTTAAGTGTTGTGTATGTGTCTTTTAATTTACTGTGTATTAGATGTTCATTGCCGGGGAGTATTCTTGATATGGATCTGTAAAAAGGATGTGTGTTTGTACCAAAGTGGGTGTCATTTTTTATTGGAATTATTTTATTTAACCTTATTTAACCTTAAGCCGTAGTAGTATATTGTTAATGGAAAATTGTTTGGGTTCTTGGCTACTTGTCCTATGCATTTTAATCTAAGTGCTTGTATTTTGGTTCTCATGTCCTGCAAGTTTATCCCCCCATCCTCTTTGTTTTGTATAAGTGTTGTGTGTTCAATGTTTCTGATAGTGCTTTTAAATATAAAATTCCTAATGATTGTGTTTATGCTTGGTATAAAAGTTGGTGGAGGTTCTGTGATGTTTGCTAAATAAACTATCTTCGGGATGACCAGGTTGTTTCTAGTATTGCTCTACCAAATATAGTAGTTGCTGCATAATGAAATCTTTTAAGTGTGTTTTTGGTTTTCTTTAAAATATTTTCCCACTGCTGTGTGTGGTAATATGTTGGGTTGCTTGTCCACGTGATGCCGCATATTTTAATTTCCTTCTCTATTTTAAGGTTAAAGGGGATGTTTGAGGGGATTTCCCACCTGCCCAATCCCATAATACAAGATTTATTTATGTTGATTTTTGACCCGCTTGCCCTCCCAAATTGAATAAACTTATCTATGATTGCGGCTATGTCTTTTTCTGAGGAGGGAAAAAGGGTGGTGTCATCGGCGTATGCTTTAACTTTAAGGACGGTGTTTAGAAGTGAGATCGGTCTAAAGTCGCTAGGTGAGGTGTTGTTTTCTTGTTTTTTTTTGGTAGAAGTGTGATGTATGCTAAGTTGAAATCTCTAGGTAACTGTTCTGTCACTAACATGTCGCTGTATAGATTTAATAGTAGGGGTCCTATTTGGGGAAAAAAGGCTTTATAAAATTCAAACGTCAGACCGTCTGGGCCATGGGATTTGTTGTTTTGTGTTGTATCTAAAGCAGCCCTCAGTTCGTCTAGCGTAAAGGGAGCGTCTGTCTCTATCTGTTTTGTCATTGGTATTTCTTTGCAGTTCTGTAAAAATACTTTTTGTGCGTTGTCGTCCGTCTGTTCCTTGTCATACAAATTAGTAAAGTGTTTCGTAAATATGTCTGTTATTTTGTCCAGGTCGTGTATAGTTTCTCCTTTACTATCAACAATGTTGTCAATAGTTCTGTCAATTTGAATGTTTTGTTCTGCTGATAAAAAAAGTTTGTTAGGCCCTTTGGTTATTTTTTTACTTTTGCACCTCAATTCCGCTCCTTTGTATTGATAGTTAAATAGTTCTTCTAGTTGTGTTAGTATGTGTGTTTTGGCTGCTTCGTCTTCTTCGTGTGTTAGTAAATTTTTAAGTCTTTCCTCTTCTTTTTTCCTTTTTGAGTTGACTAGTGTGGCCAGTATTTGGCTTTGCTGCTTAATGGAGCTGTTAATTAGCGTCCATATTTGTGTGACCTTGAAATGGGGTGTGTTTGAGTCATGTATTATATTTTTGAGGAGGTTTGCGATTGTTTTTAAATAGAGCGGGTCATTTAGGAGGTCGTTGTTAAGTTTCCAGATCGGTGTTTTTTGTTTTTTAGTTTTGGGTTCAGCAGTTCCACTAAGACTCCTTTGTGGTCTGTATATTGTAATGTCTCTACGAGATGTGTTACACTTTTTGTTTCGCACGCCCTTGGCACATACACTCTATCTATCCGTGTTTCTATTTGGTGTGCTATGTCCCTGAACGTTGTGACCCGGCCCGTGACCTCTACTTCTCTATAGGCATCTACTAACCGGAAAGCCTTGATGACTCCCCCCAAATAGTCATGCGTTTTCTTATCTTATCTTATATAATACAGACGTTACTTCAAAAAAGAAGATGATTACGTCCTACGCGTCATGCATTTAGTCATGCATATTAACCAATGACTTAAATTCTGCCAAGTCACTGGTTTTTCTGGCTAGCTCAGGCAACCCATTCCATGCTCTAATAGCACTAGGGAAGAAGGAGTATTTGTACAAATTTGTCCTAGCATATGGGACGAGGAATGTGCCTTTATTTTTCTGTCTTTCAGAGTATTTTATTAGGTTTTGTTTTTGTATATGAAGATTATGGTTCAGTGTTTTATGTATAATTGCTACTTTACTTTTGAGTCTTCTGTCCTGAATGCTTTCTAAATTTAGTGATTTAACTAATGGTGTTACTCGAGTCAAATGTAAATATTCGTTTGTTATGAATCTCACTGCTCTATTTTGTGTTTGTTCCAGTTTCTTAATGTTTTCTTGAGTTGAGGGGTCCCAAACGGTGGGTGCATATTCTATTATTGGCCTAACCAAGGTTAAATAACATTTTAGTTTTATGTTCTTATTTGATTTATAGAAATTTCTTTTAATAAACCCTAATGCTTTGTTTGATTTTTTTATAGTTTCATCAATATGTGGATTCCATGACAGTTTTTCATTTATTATTATTTTAATTGTTACATGAGGAGCAAGACCCTCTGTGTTTGTGTTTTGCTTGTCTAATTGGGAATCAATGTAATTTAAATCACCCCCTACTATCAAATTTTCTCCTGCGTATTGAGTGTGTAGAATGTCACTTAGCATTCCAAAAAACTCGTGTTTCTTTTTTTTTTTTTTGAGCGGGTGCATAAATGTTGACTAAGGTGTATGTGTGTTTTTGTGAGCTTGTCCTAATTATTACTATCCTACTATTAACATTGTCTTTATATGAGTGTGTGATTGAAAACCTATTGGATGTTTGTAAAATGGCTGTCCCTCGTGGCTTTCTACCTAAACTAAAATAACCCTCCCGGAGGCCCATAAGAGAGACTGCTTTTTTGGCCTTGTACTCTAACTGTGTGTTGGTCTCTTGCAGAAAGGTATTTCCTTGTGAGGTGTGCTATGTATGTGTGTTTATAGTTAAGCCCTCTGATCTTGAGTGTTAAAATTTTGATGTCTGCCATGAGTGTGTGAGATTGGTTTGCCTGTTTGTTATTCTATTGTGTGTGTATGCATTTTATCTTTAAGAGTTGCTTTGTTGTTTATGTGTTTGAATGAGTGTTAGGGTCCTCGCCCTCATCTATGACTAGCACTGACGGGGAGTCTGGAAAGTTCAGCTCGAGCTTGAACTGTTCTTCCTCTCTTTACTCCTCCTCTACCCGGGGATCCTCGTTTAGATCCTCTTATGAGGAAGAGAGAGAGAGGGCCCTCTTTCTTGTTATTTTGGTTGGGGTTGTGGGTGCTGAACTTGCCCCAATGGATGTTTAAATTTTTTAACTTTGCTTAGATTTGTTTTCAGGGCTGTTAGGTGGGGGGAGACCACTTGGAGTAGCTTCCATAGCTTCTATTTGTTTTCAGGGCTGTTAGGTGGGGGGAGACCACTTGGAGTAGCTCCCATAGCTTCTATTTGTTTTTTCCTCCTCCTTTGCTGCTTTCAACCATTGTGAAGCCATCTTTTTTTAGCTGTTGATCAATCTCGGATTGCTTTTTCTCTCCCTCACCTTTAAGGGCCATGGCATAGGAGATTTTTCCTCCTACCTCCTTTGCACCTTCTGTGGGGTTTTGGTCCCGTCTAGGGTTCGCCCTATTTGGACACTGGTTTGACCAGTGCTGATCCTGTCCGCAATGCCAGCACTGTTGTCTACGTCCCGGGATGGTCACGAGGACCTTGTAGGTCCTCGGATCGTCCTCGTATCGTAGCTGAATATAATGGGAGAGTTCAGTCTGTTTGCGGATTTTTATCCAAGCCGCCCACTTATCTGAGTTGCCTAGCTTAATTGGCTCTATATTGGAGCCTTTTTCTGCAAAGGCTCCAAAGATTTCTCCTATCTTTGATTTGTTTATGGTTGGTGCTATGGTTGGTGCTACCCAGTGAAGGGTAACCCTGATTTTTTCGTCTTCTGAGGTACAGACATCTACCTTGAAGTCCTTATCATTCCCGAATGATTTCCCTAGTATATGGGTTCTCACTGGGGCGGATGTTGGGACCAAGCGACAGAGAGAACTTACTTCGTCCGGTGTTAGTTTCAGGCACTCTATTAGGCTCGCCATAGTGGCCTTAACAGCCCCTTGGCCTGACAGCTTTAGAAGCAAGGTACCTGGGGCGTGGACAAGTCCACCATCCAGGTCCTTTTTTTCAATAAAAAATGTCTTAACTGACATTTTTACAAGGGTTTATCACAAGTAGAGACAGAAAAGAGACGATAACTACACTACAAACTACACAGTACTTTACTACACAACCCTCGCGAAGTCCACTCTAAACAGTAGCACACAAAAATCCACAGAATCACAAAAAAACCCACAGAAACACAAGTAATCCACAGAATAAATCCTCAAGTGTTAGCTACTTAATCAATCTCTTATTCAAATCCTCAAAAAAAAAAATTTCCACTATAAAAAAAAAGTTCAGGAAAATAAAGTTTACAAGATTACTATTCGTTTTGAATTAGGTCTAACTTATAATGCATACTAATTAGCTTTTTCTCTTTAAAAAAACTGCTTGCATAACTGACTTTAAAAATTAGATTTTTCGCTTTCAGAAAAAAAAAAGTAGCCGTTGCATCAGAACATTGAATGGTCTAAAATATTGTGATGTCGGATTTTCAATATCTTTTCTAGTTTACGCGATCTAAACGGGACAGACGGACAGACGGACAGACATGTCGCACAAAACTAATAGCGTCTTTTCCCCTTTCGGGGGCCGCTAAAAAACAATATTCGGAGTATTGAAGTAACTCAGAAAAATGACACAGCCTATATAAAAAATTAAACGAAATTAATTTGAAACTACAAAGCGCTTTATCTGCTTTTGTTGTAAATCTGGTTATGTAAATACAAAACTCAAGAGGATGTTCACAGCTTCCAAATCTTTCTAAATTTTCAAATAGAGATGAAGATTTGCAGACTTACTGTCAACACATAATAGATCTTTGTGCAGACCTGAACCAAATATTTGAAGACATTCTTCATTTAGATCTACTTCACTGGGTGTGGTACTCTCTAGCACTCGGACATAGAAAGATGAGCCCAGATGAATTCAGTAGAAGCTTATTGAAATATTCACAAATGAGAAACTACAACCGATGTTCAAACAACAATACCACCGTTAGAGAAGTAGATCTCATTTCTATATTTTGTATTATAAATCATTGTATAGAAGTTGTTAACTGCCTTCCTTCTTTCTATTTGGCGGAACATGTGTTCTATGCCGTTACGAATTTGGGAACCACTGATATTATTGATTTGTTAGTGTACAACATACATAGGTTGGTGCACGACTAACAAGGAAATGAAGGGGAGTAAAGAATTGTGACTCTTATTAGACGAAGAGAAGGGTTACTTCCCTCTAATGACAAAAGAAAAGTCAACTCAAAGTTCTGTGGAGAAACGTGTCGCTGCAAGAGTTGCATTCATTAATAGTCGTATATTGATCTAACTAGACATTGGTCAGTTCATTTACATAGCCTTCTGGCTAACATTAGTTTCATCATCATACCAAAGATTCGATTCACAACATCTTTACATTATACATTTATATACCGAATTTCTCTCTCTCTCTCTCTCTCTTTCTTTCTTTCTCTCTCTCTCTCTCTCTCTCTCGCTTTCTTTCTTTCTCTCTCTCTCTCTCTCGCTTTCTTTCTTTCTCTCTCTCTCTCTCGCTTTCTTTCTTTCTCTCTCTCTCTCTCTCTCTCGCTTTCTTTCTTTCTCTCTCTCTCTCTCTCTCGCTTTCTTTCTTTCTCTCTCTCTCTCTCTCTCGCTTTCTTTCTTTCTCTCTCTCTCTCTCTCGCTTTCTTTCTTTCTCTCTCTCTCTCTCGCTTTCTTTCTTTCTCTCTCTCTCTCTCTCTCGCTTTCTTCTTTCTCTCTCTCTCTCTCTCTCTCTCGCTTTCTTTCTTTCTCTCTCTCTCTCTCTCTCTCGCTTTCTTTCTTTCTCTCTCTCTTTCTCTCTCGCTTTCTTTCTTTCTCTCTCTCTCTCTCTCTCGCTTTCTTTCTTTCTCTCTCTCTCTCTCGCTTTCTTTCTTTCTCTCTCTCTCTCTCTCGCTTTCTTTCTTTCTCTCTCTCTCTCTCTCTCTCTTTCTTTCTCTCTCTCTCTCTCTCTCCTTTCTTTCTTTCTCTCTCTCTCTTTCTTTCTTTCTCTCTCTCTCTCTCTCTCTCTTTCTTTCTTTCTCTCTCTCTCTCTCTCTCGCTTTCTTTCTTTCTCTCTCTCTCTCGCTTTCTTTCTTTCTCTCTCTCTCTCTCTCTCTCTCGCTTTCTTTCTTTCTCTCTCTCTCTCTTATAAGCCAACTAACACAAACTTCTAAAGACCTTGTATATAATTTCTGCCAAGCATTAAATAACAATGGATAGAAGCAGATTTTTTAACTGAGCAACAAACCTGGACACCTATTTGACAAACACATTGCTCTTGGACACCTATTTGAGAAGCACATTGCTCTTGGACACCTATTTGAGAAACACATTGCTCTTGGACACCTATTTGACAAACACATTGCTCTTGGACACCTATTTGACAAACACATTGCTCTTGGACACCTATTTGAGAAACACATTGCTCTTGGACACCTATTTGAGAAACACATTGCTCTTGGACACCTATTTGAGAAACACATTGCTCTTGGACACCTATTTGAGAAACACATTGCTCTTGGACACCTATTTGAGAAACACATTGCTCTTGGACACCTATTTGAGAAACACATTGCTCTTGGACACCTATTTGAGAACACATTGCTCTTGGACACCACACATTGCTCTTGGACACCTATTTGAGAAGCACATTGCTCTTGGACACCTATTTGAGAAACACATTGCTCTTGGACACCTATTTGAGAAGCACATTGCTCTTGGACACCTATTTGAGAAACACATTGCTCTTGGACACCTATTTGAGAAACACATTGCTCTTGGACACCTATTTGACAAACACATTGCTCTTGGACACCTATTTGACAAACACATTGCTCTTGGACACCTATTTGAGAAACACATTGCTCTTGTACACCTATTTGACAAACACATTGCTCTTGGACACCTATTTGACAAACACATTGCTCTTGGACACCTATTTGACAAACACATTGCTCTTGGACACCTATTTGAGAAACACATTGCTCTTGGACACCTGTTTGACAAACACATTGCTCTTGGACACCTATTTGACAAACACATTGCTCTTGGACACCTATTTGACAAACACATTGCTCTTGGACATCTATTTGAGAAACACATTGCTCCTGGACACCTATTTGAGAAACACATTGCTAAGAAAGTTATGAAAATTCTTAGTATAACAAATAGCCCTCTAATTCTTGACTTGAATACTTTACTATCACAGATAAGAAAAGATGTAAGACACCGATCACAAAAACAAATGGACTCATAAACTCTTGTCTTCTTTTGGCAATGAAATCGGTGAACAAAATGTCACTTTCTGTTGTTGATTTCGCATGTAATGTTGAAGATAGACTGGGGTATGAATGTATACTTTGTCTGCTATCGTACACATTGTTGGCTCTAATTACTTTTTTTTTTTTGTAATGCACAATTGTAAAACTAATTTCCTCACGGATAATAAACATTATTATATATATATATATATATATATATATATATATATATACTTCTCTTCTTCACTTAAGAGTTTGGACGAGAAGAAGAAGTAAAGGAAAGATCACTCTCTTATTTCTGTGTTCAATTGACTCACCCACATTTTGACATTTGTCAACAATATTGAGTTTTAGGATATGTTTCTCGTAATTTTTTGTCCTAATTACTCTGTCCTGTATTGCTGTAACAAAGCCTTCGGTTTTAGGGTAGAGATGACCTGCTTTGAGCCATGCTAAGGAAGCAGCCTTGTCGATGTTGTCCCTATCTTATTAAGCTGGGAATTTTCCGTGGAGTTTTTTTTTCTTCCCATTGGCGAATCTCATGCCCTCATACGTCATCCAAACCGACATTAGCATCAACATTGTTATTATTATTATTGCCACGTACACAGTATCTATATTTAGCTCGTCAGCGACCTCGGGAAATTTCATCACGCGGAGTGCTATGTGTCAGAATAAATGTGATTGGTTTTGAAATATTAATGTTTGTACATTGAGCTGCATTTATTGGTTGGCATTGCAACGAGGTGCGTTAGACACGTGACAACGCTATACCCGGGGAAAGGTTCTAGATTTTAGTCAGTCTTGTATGGAACGTGTTAGTGAGAACATGTACTAGAGTTTTATATTAGAACTCCATTATATTACTGTGTAGATCTGTTATTTTATTCAAGTACATTTAACCATTGTAATTATTTGTGAATAGCTTTTTCAAGTTTTGAATTAAAGTAATTGTTTTAGACGAAGAGAAGTTTCTTCATTGAATATAGTAAAATACTTAGATCGACTTAGAGATTGGCAACTTCTAGATGATCCTCTTATCAACTGGCAACATTCTGAATGATCGTATTATCAACTAGATCTAGCTACTTTTATACGATCATCTTATTAAAAGACGATTTCAAGATCCGCGGCAATCACGATCATTGATGGTGTGATATAGATCAAGATAATCTTCAACGTGACATCTATCATAGTATCTTCATAGATCTTGACATCTGACATCCACAATTGATGATTGTGACAATTATTATTTATTTATTTATTTGAGCGTCAAAAAATAAATCTATGACAACTGACTGATTGGATGTAGATGAGAAATGACATGCAGTTACATTGTTTGTTTTTTATCACAACTTGATACTCAACTTTTGACTTAGAGAAATGTCGCTTCCAGTGTTCGAACTTTCCTTTTTGAACGGCCAAGATTAAAGCTAACCTGCTCAATTCAAAGTGATTCCAATAAATTGTATTCGGCTTACTAACCAATCTATTAATATCTTGATCCACATTTTCCACTATTCAGGTATAAACTCATTTTAAATGCACAAAAGGTCCTCCATACGAAGTACCGCATCTTCCATCTATAACTTCATTTATTGATATCGAAATCCAATTGATACCATTATAACTTCTATTCATCTAATACTCAACAGCTTTCTTTAGTTTGAGTGTAACCATTTCATTTTCTTGTTCAATTTCAAGGTGTATGTTAAATTTACATTTCTAAAAAACAAATGTACACTACCATGTTAAAATTACACTACCATGTTAAATGTACACTACCATGTTAAATGTACACTACCATGTTAAATGTACACTACCATGTTAAATGTACACTACCATGTTAAATTTACACTACCATGTTAAATTAACAATGTCATATTAAATGTAATATTCCATGTTAAATTTATTATCCCATGTTAAATTTACAATTCCATGTTAAATTTACAGTTCCGTGTTAAATTTACTATCCCATGTTACATTTAAGAATGTCCAAACAATGTTTTCTTCTATTGATATTTTGATAACGGGAAAGGCAAAGGGAAGATAACTCCATCAGAGAATTTTGTAGAGTAAGATAACTCTGGTCGCTGTTGGACTTTATCCCGGAGTTTCAATAAACCAGCTTTATCACTTTAATCATTGATGAGCAGAAATCTTTGTTGTTTCTTAAAACTAAAAGCTATCTCGGGACATTGATTAGAATGAAACTTGTCATTGTGGTCTTGGGATCATCTCGTCGTGTCCTCGTTATCTCAAAGTAAACACTCGGCAATGTTTTCAGTTTCTAGGGAAATACTATTGACCCAGGTGGACATTTTATTACCTCCAAGTTCCAACTGCACTGCAATGGGATCTGTAGATAAAGTCAGACCGAAAGTTTTTGCTTGTATTTTTGTTTTGGCGAAGAATCGAATGTGTCAAAGCTTGAGATTGAATAATGGACGTATTACATTAAACAGTTGCTTAATCTGGACATGTTCTTAAACTGTTAATGGTTAAGATAAAATGTCTAAGTGTGATCAGGTTTCAAAATGTTTTACAAAGCTTGTATCTACAGGCTCTGTCTGTCTGACTGTCTGTCTGGTACAATATTTGTACACGTTATTTTGCCCACATCCAATCTCGGATCAAGTTGAAATTTTGCACACAATTATTTCTTGTACCTGACAAAACAATAATCAATTTAAAAACTTAACCAGTTACTTAATTAATTATTGGTATTTGAAATATTTTATTTGGTATCGAACAAGGGAAACAATTGCACTTTACCCTTAATACTTTGTGTAGAGAATTAAGTTGTCGCTTGAAAGTTTGAAACTATCAATAGTTAGCTATAAAGCCTTCTATTTTCACAAGCACTTCGTTGACACAGTGGCTAGTGTATTGGCTTGAGGAGGCTTGAGTCCTGAGTTAGAATTCAAGTCGTACAGCTTTTTAAAAATTATTAATTGCATTTGAAAAGCGATCACGTTAACATAAACACGCCCCCTCTTTCTGCCGCGTCCCAACTGGTCCAGACAAGGGATAGGATCAAAGCGCATTGAGAAAGCTAAAAGCCTGCAATAGTGCTAAACAAAAAACAATTGGTAAAAATAATATCTAAACGCACAGATTTATTATTGTTAGTCTAGAATCTAAACCTATTACAAATGTGATTACATGAAAGATCCAAACTAATTGCTACTGTTACAATTAATATAAGCTTTGTTTTCAAATTTTTTATTTTGCTTGTTTATATTTTTCTTGTAACAAAAATTATATCAACTCTCTGTCTGTCTGTCTGTCTGGTATATTTTTTTTACACGCTATCCTTCCCACGCCATTTTCGGATCAAGTTGAAACTGTACACAATTATTTGCTATAACTACTAAAAAAAATTAACCAATTAAAAAATAATAAACAAATTCATTATTGGTAATATTTATTTTGTTTGGTATAGAAACAATGTGATATAAGCTTTTCACATGTAAATTATGAGTGAGTCTGGTGTAGATGTACCCTTTTTTTTTTTATTATAGTTATAATGGTTTGTTTGTTGTAATGCACAAATTGTAAGACAAATTTCCTGACGGAGAATAAAGATTATTATTATTATTATTCAATAAAAATATAAACCAATTAGTTAATCAATTAGTGGTATATAACTAATTTTTCATATAGAAAACGGGAGTTTATTCCTGCAGTACTGAGATATGTGGCAGTGATTTTCCTATTTCTTTATTTGGTAGCTTTTTTTTTTTTTTTGGTTAAGGTTTTATTTTTTCTTTTGTTTTGCTTATTTTAGCTTGTATAATTATGACTGAAAAGTATTTAATAATAATATACCACAAATAACCTTAGAATGTATATACAATAATTTATTTTTGGTCCCCCCCCCCTCTTTGCCCCCCTCACTTGGCCTCTGCAACACACATTATGTCTACATTGTGTCTACATTACGTCTACTTGATTGTATGCTATATATTTACGACTGACAACATGAAGTATTGGTGTTGGAATTCTTTTTCTTTTCACGGTTTGGCGTTTCGGGATATAATTAACAATTGTTTTGTTTGTTTCATTTTGTAATCAAACTTTTAATGATATCATTTAATCTCTCGTTCATTTCCCATTATCATTATTTCGAATTAACTTCAAATTAATTTACTATAATCAAATCAGCAATCTAAACCTAAGCTTTTAAATATCGATGTTGAAAATTGAATATATAAAAGATAAAATTGGTAATGTTGACGAATCTTTTTGAGGAATCTCGCTACAAGTTTAAAAGTTTAAACTTGCAGTTTGAAATTCAAAAAAACAGCATTGAAGCTCTATGACTAAGTCATTACTGGTCATTACATAGACAGAAATATGTTTGCTAATGTCATACTTTCTAACCTTTTTTTGATGAACTTTGTTTGCTAGAAACCACAACGATGTTAAAGTAGCCTCTGCTACACTTTGTAAGTAAGAATATACAGAAACATACATTGAACGTTGACTGTTAAATCAGAAATATTTTAAATATAATGTAAGTAGGCTGTTTTATAACTGCACTTCTGACACCATTTTGCCAACAACACTTGACTTAGACCCTAACTTTAATTTATGTTCTAAAACTAAATCTTGTGGGTCCTAACAATGTCAACAATTCAATACAACGCACATTTAAAAAGCTGAATATCTTCAGAGTAGTTTTAAAGCCTTTTCCGTTACGCCAAATCAACATAAACCTAAAAAAACAAAACACGAGCTAATCCTAACAGCATCCCACGAAACAAAACGTCCAATGCTCATTTTAAGGTCAATTGGCTCAAATCTTAACCTGAGGTCAAGAGATGACACTAGGTGATAGCGGAACTCTCCAGCAGCCTCTCTATTTCATATGCATTGGAACAATGGCTGATGGCCGAGCTGTAAAACAAATGTATCGATTCGTCTGTCTGGACACGATGTTTAGCTAAACGCTGAGTCTAAGAGAGGGAAGATCTTGAGAATCCAAAAGGTTGGCAGGAAACAAATCTTCCAGGACATTGCTGAAAGTCAAAGTTATAGTCAAAGCATTGATCTTGTAATGGACAAAGTCTTTAGCATCGTGAGAAATAAAATGACCTGGAGTGATCCTAGTTGATAGGCACGTCCAGAACATTTTCAGTCACAATGACCTCATCTCAGATATATCAGCTTAGAGTTCATTTTGTCTTTGTCTTTTTTTTTTGTTTTGTTTTTTACACTTTAAGTGAAGACAATAAGACCATGTAAGACATTTTAAACCAAATATTCCATTCAAAAAAAAAATATTTTACAATGAACGACCATTTTAATATAAAACAACATACATAAGTCTATTTCCACGCATCATGATCTATACTTTTTATTATTCACTGAAAATCCAAACGCATGCCCTTCTGCTCTCTCCCTCTGTTTCTTGTGTAGTCTGGCTTTGTTTTATGGTTCAGTGAGAAATAGCAGATTGTTACTACATCGTGAAGGAAAATTTCTTCGCTGTCATCAGTTTTGGTCTGGGGTTACTTTCTGTTTAGTTTTCCATCGTTTGTCATGTTTTGATCGATGGCTTACACGTTTGGCAAGGACACTTTGAGACGCAAATAGATCTAGTAATCTGGTACCATCTAATCAGTGAATGTTTCCACATGTAAACAAAAAAAAGATAATGTTCATTTGTAACTTGTGCCCTCTCTATTACGGTAATATTGCCACCGGAGAAGGCCAAAAGGAAGAATTTTACCCAGAGGCTGGGAATGAGAGATTCACCCTTCACCTGCCTGCAATGATGAAAGAGCAGTCACGCGTAAAGTGTCCTGTTACTGTTTAGTAAGTTGAATTATCAGGAGATGGTATTTATTTACTGTTCCGGAGTACTTATATGCATCCCTATAAGCTCAATCCTCACTATCCCAATAATTAAGATACCTATTAACACGTAGAACAGTTTTTCCCGACCTTTTTAAACGGAACATTTCGCAAAATCTGAACCTTGAGTGGAACTGTGGAACACTTTAATTATTTTTTAGGTTGGATTATTTCTTCTTTGTTTCAATAAAAAAATTAACTTTATTCTAAATTTTAATTTCAAGCATAAAACTATAAAAAAAAATACACATGTAAGTAATAGACAATTTTAAGGTTGGGTCACTTACGTTGTATTGAGTCTTTGAAGAGCATAACTACTTGGTTTTAGGCACGATATTGATAAGCTGAGTTCCACTATCTGGTGTGTCAAGTCTGTTACTAGACCTTGTGTTTCAAATCTGTTACTAGACCTTGTCAATCACTATGTGGTGTGTCAAGTCTGATACTAGACCTTGTCTTTCACTACGTGGTGTGTAAAATCTGTTTCTAGACCTTGTCTTTTCTTTAACTGTCTGGCGTTTCAAGTTTGTTACTAGACCATGTCTTTTCTTTCACTATCTGGTGTGTCAAGTCTGTTACTAGACCTTGTCTTTAACTATCTGGTGTGTCAAATTTGTTACTAGACCTTGTCTTTTCTTTCACTATCTGGTGTGTCAAGTCTGTTACTAGACCTTGTCTTTTCTTTCACTGTCTGGTGTGTCAAGTCTGTTACAAGACCTTGTCTTTTCTTTCACTATCTGGTGTGTCAAGTCTGTTACTAGACCTTGTCTTTCACTATGTAATGTGTCAAGTCTGTTACTAGACCTTGTCTTTTCTTTTACTATCTGGTGTGTCAAGTATGTTACTAGACCTTGTCTTTCACTATGTGGTGTATCAAGTTTGTTACTAGATCTTGTCTTTCACTATCTGGTGTGTCAAGTCTGTTACTAGATCTTGTCTTTTCTTTCACTATCTGGTGTGACAAGTTTGTTACTAGACCTTGTCTTTCACTATCTGGTGTGTCAAGTTTGTTACTAGACCTTGTATTTTCTTTCACTGTCTGGTGTGTCAAGTTTGTTACTATACCTTGTCTTTCACTATTTGGTGTGTCAAATCTATTACTAGACCTTGTCTTTTCTTTCACTATCTGGTGTGTCAAGCCTATTGCTAGACCTTGTCTTTTCTTTCACTATCTCCTGTGTAAAGTCTGTTACTAGACCGTGACTTTCACTATCTGGTGTGTCAAGTCTGTTACTAAACCTAGTCTTTTCTTTTACTATCTGGTGTGTCAAGTCTGTTACTAGACCTTGTCTTTCACTATGTAATGTGTCAAGTCTGTTACTCGACCTTGTCTTTTCTTTTACTATCTGGTGTGTCAAGTATGTTACTAGACCTTGTCTTTCACTATCTGGTGTGTCAAGTTTGTTACTAGACCTTGTCTTTCACTATCTGGTGTGTCAAGTTTGTTACTAGACCTTGTCTTTCAGTATCTGGTGTGTCAAGTCTGTTACTAGACCTTGTCTTTCACTATGTGGTGTTTCAAATCTTTACTAGACCTAGTCGTTCACTATGTGGTGTGTCAAGTCGGTTACTAGATGTTGTCTTTTCTTTCACTATGTGGTGTGTCAAATCTGTTTTTAGACCTTTCTTGTCTTTCACTACGTGGTGTGTCCAATTTGTTACTAGACAATTGTCTTTTCTTTCACTGTCTGGTGTTTCCAATTTGTTACTAGACCTTGTCTTTTTTTTGACTATTTAGTGTGTCTAGTCTGTTACTAGACCTTGTCTTTCACTATCTGGTGTGTCAAGTTTGTTACTAGACCTTGTCTTGTCTTTCACTATCTGGTGTGTCAAGTTTGTTACTAGACCTTGTCTTTCACTATCTGGTGTGTTAAATCTGTTACTAGACCTTGTCTTTTCTTTCACTATCTGGTGTGTCAAGTTTGTTACTAGACCTTGTCTTTCATTATCTGGTGTGTCAAGTCTGTTACTGGACCTTGTCTTTCACTATCTGGTGTGTCAAGTCTGTTACTAGATCTTGTCTTTTCTTTCACTATCTGGTGTGTCAAGTTTGTTACTAGACCTTGTCTTCCACTATCTGGTGTGTCAAGTTTGTTACTAGACCTTGTCTTTCACTATCTGGTGTGTCAAGTTTGTTACTAGACCTTGTCTTTCACTATCTGGTGTGTCAAGTTTGTTACTAGACCTTGTCTTTCAGTATCTGGTGTGTCAAGTCTGTTACTAGACCTTGTCTTTCACTATGTGGTGTTTCAAATCTTTACTAGACCTAGTCGTTCACTATGTGGTGTGTCAAGTCGGTTACTAGATGTTGTCTTTTCTTTCACTATGTGGTGTGTCAAATCTGTTTTTAGACCTTTCTTGTCTTTCACTACGTGGTGTGTCCAATTTGTTACTAGACAATTGTCTTTTCTTTCACTGTCTGGTGTTTCCAATTTGTTACTAGACCTTGTCTTTTTTTTTGACTATTTAGTGTGTCTAGTCTGTTACTAGACCTTGTCTTTCACTATCTGGTGTGTCAAGTTTGTTACTAGACCTTGTCTTGTCTTTCACTATCTGGTGTGTCAAGTTTGTTACTAGACCTTGTCTTTCACTATCTGGTGTGTTAAATCTGTTACTAGACCTTGTCTTTTCTTTCACTATCTGGTGTGTCAAGTTTGTTACTAGACCTTGTCTTTCATTATCTGGTGTGTCAAGTCTGTTACTGGACCTTGTCTTTCACTATCTGGTGTGTCAAGTTTGTTACTAGACCTTGTCTTTCACTATCTGGTGTGTCAAGTTTGTTACTAGACCTTGTCTTTCAGTATCTGGTGTGTCAAGTCTGTTACTAGACCTTGTCTTTCACTATGTGGTGTTTCAAATCTTTACTAGACCTAGTCGTTCACTATGTGGTGTGTCAAGTCGGTTACTAGATGTTGTCTTTTCTTTCACTATGTGGTGTGTCAAATCTGTTTTTAGACCTTTCTTGTCTTTCACTACGTGGTGTGTCCAATTTGTTACTAGACAATTGTCTTTTCTTTCACTGTCTGGTGTTTCCAATTTGTTACTAGACCTTGTCTTTTTTTTTGACTATTTAGTGTGTCTAGTCTGTTACTAGACCTTGTCTTTCACTATCTGGTGTGTCAAGTTTGTTACTAGACCTTGTCTTGTCTTTCACTATCTGGTGTGTCAAGTTTGTTACTAGACCTTGTCTTTCACTATCTGGTGTGTTAAATCTGTTACTAGACCTTGTCTTTTCTTTCACTATCTGGTGTGTCAAGTTTGTTACTAGACCTTGTCTTTCATTATCTGGTGTGTCAAGTCTGTTACTGGACCTTGTCTTTCACTATCTGGTGTGTCAAGTCTGTTACTAGATCTTGTCTTTTCTTTCACTATCTGGTGTGTCAAGTTTGTTACTAGACCTTGTCTTCCACTATCTGGTGTGTCAAGTTTGTTACTAGACCTTGTCTTTCACTATCTGGTGTGTCAAGTTTGTTACTAGACCTTGCCTTTAACTATCTGGTGTGTCAAGTTTGTTACTAGACCTTGTCTTTAATATCTGGTGTGTCAAGTTTGTTACTAGACCTTGTCTTTCACTATCTGGTGTGTCAAGTTTGTTACTAGACCTTGTCTTTCACTATCTGGTGTGTCAAGTTTGTTACTAGACCTTGTCTTTCACTATCTGGTGTGTCATGTTTGTTACTAGATCTTGTCTTGTCTTTCACTACAATAAGAAAACTCTGCATCGCACAAATAGAGGGTAGGAAAGGGAAGTGAGATAACAATACTTTGTTTTAGAATATAGTGGAACTCTTCAGACAAACTCGACCAGAAATCATTTAATGGTTGATCTTTGTATCTTTGCTTCAAATTAGAGTCACATCTAGAGCAGTTCAAAGTTCATAGTGGTGTTATTATAGAATGTTTTTCCGTTTCCAAGAAAAGCTAATAAAATCAATTGTTCTGTTCTCCACATTCATGTACATTCACGTAAAGAACGGTGTGGCGGATGGGGCGCTTAAGCTGAGCCTTTCTTACATCATCTCCATCAACTATGACTGTTCGCTAATACGTGCTGGGGAAGCCCCCATTAGAGAAACTGTTCCTTTTGCCAATTAGTTACTCTAGTAGCCTGTACTTCCCAAACAGCGTTTCTACAAGGGAGCCACACCGAGACCAGGACATGTTGCCATTGTTCATTTACTTTATATATTTTACCCACCCCATGAAGCTTGACGGACCCCCCCCCCCAACATAATGAAAGTATTGATGCAATCTTCCACTCTAGAGCACACGGCGACTTCCCAGATTAGTAAAGTGATTTACTTTTTATCGTGTTATTCTGACCCCTTAAGAGAAATGTTTATTTTCACATTTCTTTTCAATCTAGTGAGTGACGATGTTAGTTGAGGACAATGTAAAGGGATCAATAGTTAGATGTACAGAACAATCCAATGGAAATACAAACTAGGTTATAAAGTTAACAACTGAACCTTTTCTTCTATTAAGCTGAATTCGTAGCCACTTTTATGACGTTGTCTGATGTCTTTAAGTATTTGATTAACTAAAAAATTGTGTTTTTAAAGACTTTTGTACCTTTTATCAGACTTTCTATGTTTTATAAACTATAAATGAAATGTTAACTTTATTTCAATCGCAGGTTTATCCTATGGGAAAGATGTTATACTTATTTCTAGGACAGGAGTATAAGAAAGCGTAGTTCATTCTAAGTATTTTAGCATCCCCTGGAAGGGAGGTCTGTCTGTTCGTCCGTCGGGTTTAAATCTTAAAACTTGAAAAGATAATAAAAATTCCTTATCATAGTATTTTAGATATTTCAAAGTTCTTTTCTAAAAGGAAACATTTTAATTTGTAAATTTAACTATGCATGCTGTTATTATTTTGTTGTTTGTTTTTCATAAAAATACACCATTTATTATTTATAGTAACAAAAACAACAAACAGCGGAGGAATATAAAAGTAAGGGAGGTAATTTTTCTGTTATTTTCCAATCCTTTGTATTACTAAATTAAGTGTTTTCTCTAAAACAAGCTACTTTTGTTTTAAATAAAATTTTTACCTTCGTTTTAAAAGATAAAGAATGAATTTAGTAGGTACCTTAGTGAAATCAAATTATATATATAAACACATTAAACAACAGTGTTTCATATAATACAAGTGAAGTTCTCAAACTGGGGTCCTCGAGACGACCTTACGGTATCTGCAGTAAGATTAAAATAACTTCTACACTAAAAGCCAGTTTATCCGATCGGATAATTTTAATAATAATCAACTCGCCACTTGGTACAGTTTAATATGCTTATTATATACTATTCTATGACGACCTAAACCATTTGGATATTGCCGACTGAGTGCTGAACCCTTTTGAGCGTGGACAAACTCAGATCTCAATCAAAAGTGAATCCATACTAATACTAGAGCAGTTTATTAAATAAACCACAAACAAGGAACTTCAACGATCAATGTCTAAACATGGATACCAGATATTCTCGTTTAAAAAGCAGAAACCAATTTTATATCCAGAATTATGAGTACATAAATTGTTGACTACTTTTGTGTTGTGCAAAACACCATGATGCCGATCACATATAAAAGAAACCGAATAGAAATTGGTGATAGTTGAGATTTACAGTTGATAATTACAAACATTAAACCGAATATAAATCTCAGACTTTCATCGTAGGGGTGAGGTGACAGTTCACGCAACCAAATCCCTCCCCCCTTCCCCAATCAGCAGCCTCCCTTAGCAGAACCTCAAGAGAGAGGCCGGTCCATTCTGTTACATTCCTCAGTCAGCCTTTCCTCGGACGACCCTTCCCCCACGCTACCCAAACTGTACATTGAAGGATGACTTAAGACAGTGAGTCAAGTTCTATGCTCAATAAGTATTTCTGAAACAAAATGTTTTGTTCTTTTACATTTGTAACCTATGTACTGTGCATTGATGCATTCCTTTCATATAGCGGTCCATGGGCATGCTTAGACTATATAAAGGGGTCCCTGAGTGCAAAAAGTGTGAGAACCCCTGTACCATAGTATAAACCATTTTACATTTAACCAAATGGAAAAGCTTCCTGATTGAGGCCCTGAATGTGAGATAAGCCCCTTAAAAAACCATCCAATGGTACAATCATTCAATATCTTCATTTAGGCTAAGTTTACATTAAATCATATCCCTACACTCCATAAAGAATCATTAACAATGTAATAATAACATTTATACATCTCAGTACCCTGTGTTATCATGTCAGTCGGACCAACAATTCCATAATATCATTAATACCTTCGATACTAAATGTATGTATTTTGTATCGACGGAGATTGGGTTGTGGTTGTTAATAGTTTGTAGTTCATAGTTTCTGGTATTTATGCTGAAAATCAGTGGCGTAGCAAGGTACCCGTGGGTACGGGTGCAAGAATATTTTGGTGAGCCCCGGTGGCGTAGCTAGGGCATTCGATGCCTGGTGCGACTGGTCCTCATGATGCCCTCCAAAAAAACAGGAAAGAAACAGTTAACCGTCCATTTTTTTCTTCTAAAGAAAAGTGCATTCAATTTTAAATAATCGCTAATTCGGAATAAAATTAATTTTACTAAAAGATTCTAGTACTTTCTTACAATAATTTTTACCAAAATCTTTATTTTCCTATCAGCTTTTGTTCAATTGACAAAATTGCCAAATGAGTGTGCCTTAAATGTGTCATCGGTCGATCGAAAGTAATTCTTGAGCAACTAAAGCCTAGAACTATTTCTCTTGTATGTGTAGTTTGTAATGACAACGTTTGTCCTTAGCTTGATGCCCCTCATCACTTGATGCCCCTCATCACTTGATGCCCCTCATCACTTGATTCCCCTTATCACTTGATGCCCCTCATCACTTGATGCCCCTCATCACTTGATGCCTCGTGCGGCCCGCACCACCCGCACATTGCTAGCTACGCCACTGGTGGGCCCCCGTCCCCAATAAGATAAATGTAAAGTGACACAGAAAAATTGAGTAATTTGAATGTATTGGTAAATTTACCAAAAGACATTTCAATGCAAGTAGTGTAGCCTTTTTTATAAGTAATAATGTTTTTACGTTTGATTCAGTTAGTGTCTTAAAGGTCAAAGTTTGTACAATTTCTTAACAGAATTAAACGACTTAAAGATGTTTCCACTGAATAAAGAAGTGTTTTATGAGTTATACATTCTACACATTTACATTCTTAAGACACTTCTAGGTGTAAAATTGTTAAATATTGATACAAACTATAGTCTTATTCTACTTCCATCATTTAACAGTAACTAGATCGAACATTTTTCTGGCCTTCTAAGTAGCAAAGTCGGTAACCAGTGCATCTATTTCTAAACTTTTAGCTGTTTTTCGCTCTCTGTAAACATCACAAAATTATGCCAACCTGCTCTGTGTCATATAAATTCTTAAAATATATTTTCCTGTCAGATTTCAACATTGATAGCAATTTTAAGTAAAGCATAATTAGAGGTTTTTGTATAAATATAATGGTAATAACTTTCTTTAAGAACTATGAACCAAAAAAAAAACTAAGCATTGGTTACGTATTTGTACTTTTCCATTATGACTTTGGAAATCTGTTTATCTTCTAGATCTTTGTTATAAACCTGCTCTCCAATTCGATTTCACCATTCATTGTAATAGCACAAGTACGATACCTATGATGTTTCTTTTGCTTGCTTAATGATACTTTTATTCTGTTGTAAACACTTTTAACACAATACAGAAGATAGCAAAACAATATGATGAAGACTTGCACTTCTAGGTCTTTACAGTATAAACTTTGTCGGATCAGATAAAAAAAATATAACATTTCTTATGTCTGTCACGTTATTATATGCATTGCAATTACGAAATCATGACTATTTAAATATAGAAAATAAAAGAAACAGATTAAGCTTTAAAAAAAAAAAGAATAACTAGTACATGTGTAGAAATATTAATTCTTCACCATCAGGACTAACTCACTTGACCTAATTGTCATCGTTACGCGCCCCTTTCCTTATTTGTCTGTACCACACATTTATAGTTTCTATATTAAACTCTCTCTCTCTCTTCTTCCCACTCCATTCATTCTAATAGCAGCCTATTCATACTAGGGATGGTTTTGAACATGCATGGAAAACAAGGGGACGATCTGGCAACACTAGTCCCCTCGTACACTTAGGGCTGAACACAATAAACCTGATGGAGAACAGTTCCTTACATTTAAATAATATTAACTCTAGTGTTAATAATATTCATAAATACAAGTAGAAATAGATAAACGACAAGGGCCGGTTTACAAAACACACACACACAAGTTTTATTTCACCATATTAGATACCGAACAGCAACACACACACTTCCGCTAAGGGAACTAACTCTCACGCAACATGACATCCTATATTGTTGGTTTGTTGCTTGTCTGTCCTCGAGTTCAGCCTCTAATGGAACCAAACCTTTGTACTGACATCTCTCCATGTTCCGTCTTGAAACACCTTGTGCCATTGTCTGAACGATTCATTTAGAAACACGTCACGGACAAAGGGAAAATAATGAAATAACCTAAACTTAAACGTCCTCGTTTAAAATGTTAACTAATCAAATCATTGATTGGATAGAAGCCTTGCGTACGTTTGCCCCCAATTATCGGAATGAGAGTCACAGAATTACAATTTCATTGGAAACAGGCCCTCCTATGTTTGCCTTCTTCGATGTTGACAATGACTCTGTTTCCTTCCTTTTGTTAAGTTGTTAGAAGTGAATGTGTTTTTTGTTTGAGCACTTTGTTTCAGGTTAATTTTGGGGCTTGTTGCTTTTAAATTAAACAGATCTTTAGGTGTGTCATTATGTGTGCGTATCAGTGTGTATGTTCATTTTAAAAAAGTCAAATATCCGGTTACCATAAACAACAAAACAAACGAAAGTCACTTTTTAGCTGAAAATGAGATTTTAAGATTTTTTCCCTTAACTTTATGCACTAACACATTTACAAATCAAATTTAATATATTTAAAAATATGAAAAATGTTTAAAAAATATAGCAATAATATTGTATAGAGATTTCATATATTTAGACTTAAGATGAGCATGTGATTATGAAGTGACATGCTTAAACAGAAACCAATATACGAATAATTTCTTTAAGTCTTTCCGATTTACTAAATATAATTTCATACAGGACAAAGGGATATCTTATGTATTTATTTTCAATTTAAAATACTGTTTTTCATTTCGTATTTCAAAGTCACCACAATTGTGCTTAATTTCGGGTTCCTTTTATTGCTTGCTTGGCTCGTTAGGTGTTACTTGATTATAATTAAGAACAATTATTACTAAACACACTTCAACTCTAACTCCAGCTATCCATGAATAACAAAAAACACTTTAATATCAAATAAAGCACACAATTATATCACTCTCAAGAAATAATACAAAACACCAGTCCAGGAGGCGACCGTTCAACCTTCCTGGACCGGGAACAAGACCTCACTGACTAACACACTCTCTCACACATTCAAGGAAGACTAAACCATTCAGTTCATAACACGTGCAAGGATATTCACATTCATAACCTGGGAGTACATAAACAAGGGGATATAACTATCATACCAAAATATCAAAGTAACATATTCACTTTCTTCCATACCTCCCCATGACTTAACACTTAACACTAATATCAAAAACAAAGTCTGCCTTATACATACGTCGTTTACGTTGCTGTGTAGAAAGATCTCAGTTTACATGGCCTTGTAGAAAGGTCTCAGTTTACATGACCTCGTAGAAAGGTCTCAGTTTATGACTTTGTATGTTATGAATTTAATGTCAAGTATGCCTTAGTATTTTCAGAGGCGGAATCTCAAATCTAAATCTGATGACCCTAAACTTGTTAAGGAGAGGAAATAAGAGAAATCCTCAATACGAATTTAAAAAGTTGAATCCCTCAAATAGAAACAATGAAAATATTGAATTCTCACTTAATTTTCATTATAGATTCACACAAAAGTAGACTTAACATGAAGCTAGAAACTTATCAACGGATGAACCCCGATATGAGATAGTCTTCCCAATTTTTCCAACCCGCCGGTACTGGGAACCAATTATCCCACTACACATTAAATCTTTTAGCTAAAATCTCCTAATTTGACTCCTAGTTCCCAATGCATAAATAAACTTCCTGCTTGCACTTCTCGTGGGGACCTTCACGCGTATACCACGTGACAATGGTTGAAATGTGGTTGGGCCGTGTGTGACCTAAACTTTATTCAATAAAGGAAGTATTAATAAACTATCTTTTACAAATTTTAAACACTTTTACACACATTTTAAGCATCGCAGAATCAAAATTGTAAAGCTCCTCTATTTGTAGCTCAATTATTTGTTTGTTTTTTATTTTTTCGTTGGCAACTTTAAAGTTCAACTAAGCGACCTTGACATTATTTGGTGAATTTGCGACAATCCAATAAAAAGCAGTACGGAAATGTCCTGATAGTCATCTCCCCAGCATGTCCACAAGAGAGATAGAACTAGAACATGTCCACAAGAGAGATAGAACCAGAACATGTCCACAAGAGAGACAGAACCAGAACATGTCCACAAGAGAGACAGAACCAGAACATGTCCACAAGAGAGACAGAACTTGAACATATCCACAAGAGAGACAGAACTAGAACATGTCAACAAGATAGAACCAGAACATGTCCACAAGAGAGACAGAACCAGAACATGTCCGCAAGATAGAACCAGAACATGTCCGCAAGATAGAACCAGAACATGTCCACAAGATAGAACCAGAACATGTCCGCAAGATAGAACCAGAACATGTCCGCAAGATAGAACCAGAACATGTCCGCAAGATAGAACCAGAACATGTCCACAAGATAGAACCAGAACATGTCCACAAGAGAGACAGAACCAGAACATGTCTACAAGATAGAACCAGAACATGTCCACAACATAGAACCAGAACATTTCCACAAGAGAGATAGAACCAGAACATGTCCACAAGATAGAACTAGAACATGTCCACAAGAGAGAACCAGAACATGTCCACAAGAGAGAACTAGAACATGTCCACAACATAGAACCAGAACATATCCACAAGAGAGATAGAACCAGAACATGTCCACAAGATAGAACTAGAACATTTCCACAAGAGAGAACCAGAACATGTCCACAAGAGAGAACCAGAACATGTCCACAAGAGAGAACAAGAGAGTACTGCACTGGATAAAGTAACATTGGCACGAGAGCTACAAAGTAAAAGTTTTAATAATAATTACATTAACATCTTGTTGACGGTCGTTGACTTGTCACAAAATAGCGGTACACAATGAAACCGTTGTAGGCGTTTTTTAATTCTGTTTTATTTTCTTTTGAAAACCAAACGTAAGGGGGAAAAAATTTTAAACTTTTTCTTCGTTCCATTCAAAATGAGCGTGAAATGAACGTTCCTCACCATTGTCAATAATGAACTGTTTCATGGAGTCTCTAAATTGGTTCCTTTTCCTGTTTCTGAATGTGAAAAAATATATATATCGCCCCTAAATGAGCCGCAGCGTTGAGTTCCTCACGTTT
This sequence comes from Biomphalaria sudanica, assembly GCA_036873155.1. NCBI lineage: Eukaryota > Metazoa > Mollusca > Gastropoda > Planorbidae > Biomphalaria > Biomphalaria sudanica. Next base: position 400,218 of record JAZGLO010004451.1, on the reverse strand, counting down.
GGAAAGTTTAAAAGATTGTTTTAACTTGGATAGAACAAAATTCAATACAAATATTATTTCTAAGATCATGATCAAAATTTTGTTGCCAGCATCATGATGGCTGCCCGGTCGTGCGTTTTGCGCGCTGGACTGTCGTTCAGATTTATCGATGGTCCCGGGTTCAAACCCTGCCATCTCCCATCCCCTGTCGTGCTGCGGGAGGTTTAGACTTAAAAGTAAATTATCTTCTTCAACTCAGAAGGAACATACGTAACATATACATTTTACAAGCAAACATTGAATACTTGAAAAAATAAAGTAAGGTGTCAGAATTTATGTTTTAAAAAATAGATAGATAGATATATATAGAGAGATATAGATAGATAGATAGATAGATAGATAGATAGATAGATAGATAGATAGATAGATAGATAGATAGAGATAGATATAGATAGATAGATAGATAGATAGATATCACTGCCTATGTAATTGAAAGTATCCAGCCTGAAGAGTTGCACCATCTCAACCCTTGTAGCCAGAGCAACATTCGTATCGAATGTTTTTTTTTTTGTTTTTTTTTTACAAGGCCAGGTATCCCTGACATTTCACATTAAGAGTTGTATTGCTGCTGAACTGAATCCGAATCTTATTTTCTGCTCTGACAACTGGAAGATGGAACATTTTCTACTAGTCGAGTTTCTTTGTTCCGGAATGCACTGAGATGGTTTTCGCTTAGAGTTAAATAACAAGGCAGAAAAAAAAATAGGCAAGCCAAAGCTTAAATAGAGAGGTGCCTAGGGCGGCAATTATCCTTTTTCTATACCTCATGTCATTTTTTTTGTTTGACAAATTTGATTTAGAATGGCCAGAGATTGGTTCACGTTTTGAGTAGTGTGTGCATCAGTTATTGATGGGACTCTCTGACTTTTATAAGTACTGCAAATTCTAAATAAAGCACAATTTTTACAATATAAAAACTAATATGAGATATCCTAGGACAAATTTTTACAAATACGCCTTATTCCCTGGCGCTATTAGAGCATGGAATGGGTTGCCTGGGCTAGCCAGGAAAACCAGTGACTTGGCAGAATTTAAGTCATTGGTTAATATGCATGACTAAATGCATGACGCGTAGGACGTAATGATCTTCTTTTTTGAAGTAACGTTTGTATTATATAAGATAAGAAGATAAAGATTTATTTCAAGATAAAAACAATTGTGTCCTAGAGCACAGACGTATTTTAAAATAAACAACTTGTTTCTTGCTTATATACAAGGTTATTTCATTAATTATTATCTCCATTGATAATTATTCTTTGACTTAAAATTTTCTATAGGCCTACAGGTATGCAGGAGATGATTTAGATTTGTATCTGTACACCACCTTGGAGACACGTAAACATGACGATTGTAGGAATACATTTCATACTTTAGAAAACCAAACAATGAAATGATTTCTCAATTTAAAATGTCTTAAAATTGTTAAGTCATTTAAAATGTAAAACTCTCCTAAAAGTAATGAAACCCAGTATGTAACAAAGAGATATGAGATCAAATCTTCAAAGAATGCTGTATTTCCAAGTTCTCTCACGGGAATAGAAAATTTGAAGTTTTTTTTTAAAGTTTTTCTTTAAAACACATAACAATCAAGACTGTTAGATCTAAATGAAGTGGAGTTTTACAAATTGAATCAATACCACACCAAAAGTGTGTATGGACGTGTGAGTCAAGTGTGTGTGTTTACATAGTGTGTGTCTCCATCGCATTGACGTCCTTGCATTAGTTTTTGTTCCAATACTTCTTAAACCCAGTTCAACTTTTGATTATGTTCAATTGTTATGACATGATTAGAATTTAGTATTTGTTTCGGGAATAAGGGGAAAGTTTTACTTAGCGACAAGTCACGTGACAGATCTTTGAAAAACAAGAACGCTCTTAGTGACGCTAGAAAGAAGACGCTTTGTGTAGAGCAGTAGAATAGATATACGGATTTACGGACATAGCTGACATCGGACGATTCCCTTTGTGATTATTAAATATATTTGTGGAATAACATCAGCGTCGACTACATATTTTGATTGTTTCGGCCTTTCGCCGGTGTTCCTGAAGTAGTTTGAGTTCAGTGTTACTTCTAGTCAGACGTAGATCTACACTAGATATAGTTCAAAGAATCAACACCGCGCGAAAGCCTTAACATCATTAATGAAGTCAGCTTTCCTATCACTAATTCTTCTGCCTGCCCTGGATGAAAACATACGAAAATTTAACCATTTATTATTTTCCGTAAGCCTAGGTCAACTAATTACATTTCACGATAGCAACCCCCCAGCGGTTACAATTACCATTAAAATTTATTAGTAATTTCGACCCAATTTGTTTATTAAAGACGACGTAATACAAAATGAGCCCTTCCTGTGCACTACAGCTTATATCAATGTAGGACGACTCTCTTCTGGTAAAAGGAACGTCTTTAATCTATGATAAAAGATTAGATCTAGAGGGACATATAAACCCAACAAATTCTCACAGGGACTGTGTTGCATATCATAGATCTAAACTTGAATGTTCTAGAGCTATTGTATAAGATTATACTTCAGCTTTTAAGCACAGCAGTTTTAGTGCCTAATTTACTCAAATTTTAAAATCACTTGCTTAGTTCAGTCGGTAGAGCAGCTGACTTCAAGTTGGACGTTTAGGGGTTCAAGTCCTAAGTCGCGCGAATATGTTGTACTTATATATATATATAAATTAGCGTTTTTTTCGCGCAGTTTAATTTTAATAAATCGATCTACATAAAAGTTTAAACAAAAATTATTGCCTCGATCCTTAGATCATTTTCAACACTTGAAAGATTCAAAAAGCCTTTTAATAAAAAGCAGAAAGTCGAAGAATGCTTAATTTGTATTGGGGAAATTTTCAAAGCCGTAGAGTGTGTGCGTGTGTATGTATGTATGTATGTGTGTATGGGGTGGGTGGAATAGATGATATTGGTAATGGAATTCTCTGACAAGAGTTGTTGGTGGGGGAAGGGGGGTCACAACATATATCTTGTGTGGGACGTTGGTTTCTAGAGCGCGTGAAGTTCAGTCACGTGCCTATCTAAATTGGATGCTCTTCACCAAGGTTACATTACGTACATATTGTACACAGAACAGTAATGACCAAGATACACTATTTCAGCAGACACCAATAGTTCCTGTCAAGAATGAAATAGAATGATATCCAGCCAAATACCGCTGGCTATACAAATAGTTACTACCAAATATAATCCAAGTATGAACACTATTTTCCCTTTAAGTACTAGGTGGCGCCAAGTCCGGTTCCGTAATATCTAAGCAGAGGCGTAGTGAGCAAAGCGTGCACCTAGGGCAAGGCATTTTCTATGATCATCACATCGAAATATAGGCTGCCTGTGTCGCTCGGGCCCCCTCCATACGCCTCTGTATCCAAGCAACAGCTCTTTAAAAAATCCATTTGTGGCTGCCCTGTACACAGTCACTTGAAATGTAGTTATTCATTTAAAAATAAAAGGTTGGAAACAGTGATTTCTGTGACATCTACATTTTATGTCACGTGACAAAATATTGACGCTACTGTTGCTCTTTTCTTGCAAAAGTACTGATAAGCATCCTGTCTACACAAAGAGATTTTCTAGAGTCTCAGCTTAACAGCTTAAAGTTCGGGGCATGACTTTCAGGGGAGCTAAATGAAGAGTTACGTGAGTTTATGTCTCCTTCAATGATTCAAAGCTGGGACGGCGAGACTTCAAATTATTCATGCTTAAAGTCAAACGCCACTTCATGAGCTTCGAAGTCTATTTGCACAAAAGGGCGCAACAAAAGCTGAACATTTTTTTTGGCTTCTTTCCTATAAATCTTGACCAGAATTAGATTGTTTCGCACTCGGTTCTGTTACCTGCTTCTCCTCCTTTATCCTGGTGCTGTACTATGGGAGAATGTTTCGCAAGTCCTGTAAATCTTGCGAGTACATAAGCTGAATGTTTTATTTTGTAAAAGAAATGTGTTGAGTGCCTGCTTTGCATAGAACCAACTAACTTGATGTTCTGACACATTCCTTACAAACATTCACACAATTCGCTTACATAATAGACACAATCACTTTGTCTCTAAACGTATAGATAATGGTATAACAATCACTTTGTCTCTAAACGTATAGATAATGGTATAACAATCACTTTGTCTCTAAACGTATAGATAATGGTATAACAATCACTTTGTCTCTAAACGTATAGATAATGGTATAACAATCACTTTGTCTCTAAACGTATAGATAATGGTATAACAATCACTTTGTCTCTAAACGTATAGATAATGGTATAACAATCACTTTGTCTCTAAACGTATAGATAATGGTATAACAATCACTTTGTCTCTAAACGTGTAGATAATGGTATAACAATCACTTTGTCTCTAAACGTATAGATAATGGTATAACAATCACTTTGTCTCTAAACGTATAGATAATGGTATAACAATCACTTTGTCTCTAAACGTATAGATAATGGTATAACTCTCTAGGAATAGATTGTTCCCCTTCATAGCTGTACAATAGTAGAACAGCTCTTCCTTGCGCAAAGGCACCACAAATGTCCAAAGTGCAAATCATCTTGTAACCTACACAAGACAGGAAGGTAGGAAAGCTTTAGATCATCAACTCCAAACACTGATGTTTTCAATAATTTGTAGAATTAAAAAAAAAGGGCAGTATAGGAGCAGCGCCTTTTGATTACAAATGACCTATTTTGTAATGATTAATGTGTATCAAGGATTAACAACATGGGCAAGTTGCAAAAGTCGTCTCTAAAGACTAGAATGTGATATTAATGTGAAGGAGCTTCGCTCATGTTATGAAAGACTACAAGATATAGTGGAGGTGGGCCTTTACATGTTTGTCTAATCCTTTCATCAGCCTCAATATTTAATTAAACCTCTTCACTTTATCTTATTTCTTTTTGTTCAGTCGCGAGCCTGAAATGTCAAACAATGTAATGTAATGGTGCCTTGGTAATATGTCACAATTAAACTTTTCTGTATCTCTAGCAACTTCCGGTCTTGGAGTTCGTTACCTCTTCGCTGACATGTCATGAAAACATTTGAAAAGAAATGTTTGGGTTGGAGGGTACAAAACAAACAAAAACTATATTTCCCACCAGCTATCAACAAAGGTTAATTAATTGATGTCTACAAATTGTAGTTTATAAATAATTGAACAAAGTGTTGATGCTTTCATGTGCAACCCGAGGAATTATCGTTCCTAGAGTTCCGGCGATCTAATGTTCCCTTGTCGCCGCTTTTATCAGGCGATAACTTGTAACTGAATGTCCCACGTCAATAAAATGTTGCCCACAGATTTTTTTCTTAACCTTCGTTTTAAAATTTAATTATCTTCAGTAGGCTAGAAAACGAGAGAGAGAGAGAGAGAGAGAGAGAGAGAGAGTGATGACAAAGCAAACGTTTTCTGTAACTCTAAACCTTGGCAGCATCCCCTCTCCCCCCCCCCCCCCACCTATCACACCTTGAGTGGAGAACTAATTAGTTCTATATTGTTTAGTTTTAGTAGTTTTAATCTATATATAAGTTGTGTCGACCTATTCACCTTTCAACTTTAAATTAAAACAGATAGTGATGGATTCTCCCTTTAGCAGTAAACCAAAAAGAGATGTTAATAATATATTGATCTGTGTCGTGCGGAGAGTCCTGGGAGATGCTCTCATCGTCCTTGAATTCCTGCAGTTAAAGGAAAAGAAACCGAACCTAACTCGAACCTTACGACCGAACCGAACCAAGCTCGAGGAAAACTGCTTGGTACGAACCGAACCGAACAAGCTGTTCTTACCCTAATCAAAGATGTGCAATTTTTAAATTTAAAATAAATTCATATCACATGAATAACAAAAGCGAAGACAAACTGAAATTCTTAACAATCTTCTTCCAGAGCGGGTTATTTTGAAATTTGTTTCTGATAATGGAAGTAATTTGAACTTCTCTTTTCGCTACAAATTAGCTGTCCAGGTCATACATTGAACCTAGCTGATGAAAAGGTTCTGAAACCCCTGGTGCTGATTTACTTCACAATATGGTCAAAACTTCAAAAGAAGCGGCGGAAATGTGAAATACTGGAAAAAAAATTGGGACCAACAACAGAATGTTAGTACTCTTTGGAATTTTTTTTTCTCTTGCAATCGTTGTCATGACTAAACATTTTGACAAATTTTAGCACCTAAACAATGTCAATGAAACATTGTAGTGTAACGTCATGTTAAAGTGCAGATAACCGATGATGTATTGTCAATGTTGTTGGTCTTCGATCAATTTGTAAAATCTATGGTTTAGATAGTGGACAGTGGCTCAGGCAGTGGCCAGTATGCGTGATTTAAAGGCAGCTTTTCTGTCCAGGTTATATGTATCATTAATCCTTTGTGACATGGTTCAATACTTATTGCGCTTTGTTATTAAGCTATTTGTCTTTTGTGAATGTAGGAAGATGAAATGCAGAAGATCTCGAATATGTTTATTGAGATGTGCATTATAAATAAAGTTTCCTTCAACTTTAAACATACCATTTATAGGCCTCCATGCAATGATGCTGTCCAAAATTTAAGAATGATCTTACTTCTATTTTACTTCTCACTTACTCCTGTACCTCTCAACCTCTCTCTTTTCTCTCTTTTTACTCACTCATCTCAAATTTCTTACTCTACTTTAAACTCACACTTTTTTCTCTCTTGCTTCTCCATAACTCCCCTCTTACTTGTCCATAACTCCCCTCTTACTTGTCCATGACTACCTTCTTACTTGTTCATAACTCCCCTCTTACTTGTCCATAACTCCCCTCTTACTTGTCCATAACTCCCCTCTTACTTGTCCATAACTCCCCTCTTACTTGTCCATGACTACCCTCTTACTTGTCCATAACTCCCCTCTTACTTGTCCATAACTCCCCTCTTACTTGTCCATAACACCCCTCTTACTGGTCCATAACACCCCTCTTACTTGTCCATAACTCCCCTCTTACTTGTCCATGACTACCCTCTTACTTGTCCATGACTACCCTCTTACTTGTCCATAACTCCCCTCTTACTTGTCCATAACTCCCCTCTTACTTGTCCATAACTCCCCTCTTACTTGTCCATAACTCCCCTCTTACTTGTCCATAACTCCCCTCTTACTTGTCCATAACTCCCCTCTTACTTGTCCATAACTCCCCTCTTACTTGTCCATAACTCACCTCTTATTTGTCCATAACTCCCCTCTTACTTGTCCATAACTCCCCTCTTACTTGTCCATGACTCCCCTCTTACTTGTCCATGACTCCCCTCTTACTTGTCCATAACTCCCCTCTTACTTGTCCATGAATCACTTCTTACTTGTCCATAACTCCCCTCTTACTTGTCCATAACTCCCCTCTTACTTGTCCATGACTACCCTCTTACTTGTCCATAACTCCCCTCTTACTTGTCCATAACTCCCCTCTTACTTGTCCATGAATCACTTCTTACTTGTCCATAACTCCCCTCTTACTTGTCCATAACTCCCCTCTTACTTGTCCATGACTACCCTCTTACTTGTCCATAACTCCCCTCTTACTTGTCCATAACTCCCCTCTTACTTGTCCATAACTCCCCTCTTACTTGTCCATAACTCCCCTCTTACTTGTCCATAACACCCCTCTTACTTGTCCATAACACCCCTCTTACTTGTCCATAACTCCCCTCTTACTTGTCCATAACTCCCCTCTTACTTGTCCATAACTCCCCTCTTACTTGTCATGACTCCCCTCTTACTTGTCCATGACTACCCTCTTACTTGTCCATAACTCCCCTCTTACTTGTCCATAACTCCCCTCTTACTTGTCCATAACTCCCCTCTTACTTGGCCATAACTCCCCTCTTACTTGTCCATAACTCCCCTCTTACTTGTCCATAACTCCCCTCTTACTTGTCCATAACTCCCCTCTTACTTGTCCATAACTCACCTCTTATTTGTCCATAACTCCCCTCTTACTTGTCCATGACTCCCCTCTTACTTGTCCATGACTACCCTCTTACTTGTCCATAACTCCCCTCTTACTTGTCCATAACTCCCCTCTTACTTGTCCATGACTCCCCTCTTACTTGTCCATAACTCCCCTCTTACTTGTCCATAACTCCCCTCTTACTTGTCCATAACTCCCCTCTTACTTGTCCATAACTCCCCTCTTACTTGTCCATGAATCACTTCTTACTTGTCCATAACTCCCCTCTTACTTGTCCATGACTACCCTCTTACTTGTCCATAACTCCCCTCTTACTTGTCCATAACTCCCCTCTTACTTGTCCATAACTCCCCTCTTACTTGTCCATAACTCCCCTCTTACTTGTCCATGACTACCCTCTTACTTGTCCATAACTCCCCTCTTACTTGTCCATAACTCCCCTCTTACTTGTCCATAACACCCCTCTTACTGGTCCATAACACCCCTCTTACTTGTCCATAACTCCCCTCTTACTTGTCCATAACTCCCCTCTTACTTGTCCATAACTCCCCTCTTACTTGTCCATGACTACCCTCTTACTTGTCCATGACTACCCTCTTACTTGTCCATAACTCCCCTCTTACTTGTCCATAACTCCCCTCTTACTTGTCCATAACTCCCCTCTTACTTGTCCATAACTCCCCTCTTACTTGTCCATAACTCCCCTCTTACTTGTCCATAACTCCCCTCTTACTTGTCCATAACTCCCCTCTTACTTGTCCATAACTCACCTCTTATTTGTCCATAACTCCCCTCTTACTTGTCCATAACTCCCCTCTTACTTGTCCATGACTCCCCTCTTACTTGTCCATGACTCCCCTCTTACTTGTCCATAACTCCCCTCTTACTTGTCCATGAATTACTTCTTACTTGTCCATAACTCCCCTCTTACTTGTCCATAACTCCCCTCTTACTTGTCTATGACTACCCTCTTACTTGTCCATAACTCCCCTCTTATTTGTCCATAACTCCCCTCTTACTTGTCCATGAATCACTTCTTACTTGTCCATAACTCCCCTCTTACTTGTCCATAACTCCCCTCTTACTTGTCCATGACTACCCTCTTACTTGTCCATAACTCCCCTCTTACTTGTCCATAACTCCCCTCTTACTTGTCCATAACTCCCCTCTTACTTGTCCATAACTCCCCTCTTACTTGTCCATAACACCCCTCTTACTTGTCCATAACACCCCTCTTACTTGTCCATAACTCCCCTCTTACTTGTCCATAACTCCCCTCTTACTTGTCCATAACTCCCCTCTTACTTGTCCATAACTCCCCTCTTACTTGTCCATAACTCCCCTCTTACTTGTCCATAACTCCCCTCTTACTTGTCCATAACTCCCCTCTTACTTGTCCATAACTCACCTCTTACTTGTCCATAACTCACCTCTTATTTGTCCATAACTCCCCTCTTACTTGTCCATGACTCCCCTCTTACTTGTCCATGACTACCCTCTTACTTGTCCATAACTCCCCTCTTACTTGTCCATGACTCCCCTCTTACTTGTCCATGACTCCCCTCTTACTTGTCCATGACTCCCCTCTTACTTGTCCATAACTCCCCTCTTACTTGTCCATAACTCACCTCTTACTTGTCCATGAATCACTTCTTACTTGTCCATAACTCCCCTCTTACTTGTCCATAACTCCCCTCTTACTTGTCCATGACTACCCTCTTACTTGTCCATAACTCCCCTCTTACTTGTCCATAACTCCCCTCTTACTTGTCCATGAATCACTTCTTACTTGTCCATAACTCCCCTCTTACTTGTCCATAACTCCCCTCTTACTTGTCCATGACTACCCTCTTACTTGTCCATAACTCCCCCCTTACTTGTCCATAACTCCCCTCTTACTTGTCCATGACTCCCCTCTTACTTGTCCATGACTCCCCTCTTACTTGTCCATAACTCCCCTCTTACTTGTCCATAACTCCCCTCTTACTTGTCCATGACTCCCCTCTTACTTGTCCATAACTCTCCTCTTACTTGTCCATAACTCCCCTCTTACTTGTCAATAACTCCCCTCTTACTTGTCCATAACTCCCCTCTTACTTGTCCATAACTCCCCTTTTACTTGTCCATAACTCCCCTCTTACTTGTCCATAACTCCCTTCTTACTTGTCCATAACTCCCCTCTTACTTGTCCATAACTCCCCTCTTACTTGTCCATAACTCCCCTCTTACTTGTCCATGAATCACTTCTTACTTGTCCATAACTCCCCTCTTACTTGTCCATAACTCCCCTCTTACTTGTCCATGAATCACTTCTTACTTGTCCATAACTTCCCAACCACCTCGACCCCTTACTCCCAGTGATAAAGTGGACGTAATCTACACCATACCTGTAGTGTAACGATGACAAGCCCGTAAGCCCCAGAGATAAATAGATATTGATTTCAATTGGGACTGATCACTGGAAGTATTTTGTTTAATGAAATTATCTCTAGCAGAATACATTGATTCCGGAAACATTTGATGGATTACAGATACACACGTACTTATAGATACACACGGATGTAGATACACACATACACATAGATACACACATACACAAAGATGCACACACACGGAAATAGATACACACATACACACAGATACACATTCATTGTTATGTGCACGTGATGTCCCCAGCGAGACTGCCATCGAGTTCACCTCCGGGTTTGTTGTTTGTTTTTGTTCAAGTTGAAACTTGACAAGATTTTGTTGTTGTTGTAATTATAGAAATATGAACCAATTAAACAAAAATGTGTTAATCAATTCCTTGTAATTAATTATTTTGTAAGGTGTGAAAAATAGGGAAATATAAGTGCTACTTATTGAGATATGTGGCTGTATATGTGGAGTTATTCCACATTTAACGTTTTGATCTCACTTCATCGGTTCAAACAGAAATGTTTGCATTATATTCCTAGTCGAGGACAATACAAGAATCAATTTTAAACAAATTAAATTAACCAACAAGTTTATCAATTAGTGGCAGTTAATATTTTTCTTATACAAAAAGGCAGCTTATTCTTAAAGCATTGAGAAATGTGGCAGTGATTTTGCGGTTCTTTACCTTAGATAAGCTCTTTTTTTTTTTTATTTTATATTTTGTTTGTATTTTTTTTCTTTGTTTCCAACAGTGGTCAACACAACAACCACTCTGATTCAGTTTTCCCCCAAAATGTCCAGTTTAAAAACCAAGAGCTTCAGTAAGTCTGGATGAAAAATAGAAATAAAGCAGATGAAAACGATGTATTAGAGAGTCCTGGTGGAGTTTCTAAAAATGACCTTGATATATGGATGAAAAACATTTATTAAGTAAACATTGGTCATTGTAGCTTCAAGAAATTAAGGCATTCTGTTTATTATTGATTATTATTATCATCGATTTTTCTGTGCTATTTTGATTTATGATATTATCTTTTAGATTACAGACGTTGTTTCAAAAACAGAAGATAATTAGGTCAATGTTGTCATGCATGTTAATCAATGAATTAAACTCTGCTAAGTCGTTGGTTTTCTTGCAGTTTCAGGCAGCCCATTCCATTCTCTAATGGCACTAGGGAAGAAGGAGCACTTGTACGAATTTATTCTAGCGTATGGAATAAGAAATCTTTGTGTCTGAGTATTTCATTAGGTTTTGTTTTTCTATTTGTAAGTTATGGTTTAGTGTTTTATGTATTGTAGGTACTTTACTTTTTATTCTTCTGTCATGAAGTATCTCTGAGTTTAGTGATTTTAATAATGGTGTTACTCTAATCAAATTTTTTTTTTCGTTATAAATCTCACTGCTCTATTTTGTGTTTGTTCTAGTTACTTTATGTTTTCTTGAGTTCAGGAATCCCTAATAGATGATGTATATTCTAATATCGGCCAAACTAAAGTTAAATAACATTGAAATAGTAGTCGCGTTCTGAATAGAAACAGCAATATTCTGGTGATTGGATTAATGACTATCTGGATCTATATCTCTTTTTCTGAATCATCCTCCCACTGTTTTAATTTCAATAAACATGTAGATCTATTTGTATATCCATCAAACGACCTGTTGTTATAACTTTTGTGTACTCAAGTGACGGAACGATTGCGAACAAACATGGTTCCGGTACTACTTTTATATTTGCATGAATTACTTTGTAACCCTACGCCTACATCACATCAAATAGATGACTGCATATACAGAAGACACATCACAATTTAGAAATGTAATATTTGTAGGTTTGCAAATGTGATGCAGAGACAGATTCAATAGATCTAATTAGTTATAACTATCATACACTAATCATTTTAATAGCCATAGCTCACACAAATAAGTAACATCACATTCACAGAGACTTCCATAACAATGATTATAACTGTAACACCCCCCCCCCCAAAAAAAAAGGAAAGAGGGGGGGGGGGGAGAACTGTCCAATCAGAATTCAGAATTCAAGTTCACTATATTAACTGAAAATTCAAGCTATCAATAAAATTTCGTGATCCAAAGAGACACGGCGTAGAGTCAATTATTCTGAATGTAGATTGAATGCCCTGGTTGACGCAAAATTTACTGAGACTACATATATCCTTGATTTCGTTTGACACGACACAAACAAAACATCATTTCTTCATCGTATTAAAATTGATATTTTGCAGGCGTGACATTCATTTTCCTGCATTCCATTATAAAAATGTGACATTGCCATGAGCAAGTCTGTTAACATTCAAGTTTTATTATCAGGCGCTACATCTATCTATCAGGGGGTTTCATTTCAATGGATCTTTTTTTTTTTTACAATCACATCCAGTGTGACAGGGGAGAAAGGAAGTCTCCGAATCCAATAGAATGGGTACATTGAATCATATTGACTGCTTCGAGTTACATGCTGTGTATTTACTGCTGTTCAATCCTACAACCAAGAACAGGTCCATTTTTAGACAAAGATTTCAATGTGATGTAACGTCCCCACTTTCCTCCCTTAGATAAATAACCCTTTCTCCCCATGTATTCAACTATAATAATAAGAATTATCATAGCTATAGGATTCTATATTTGCAAACCAATAGATGTAAAGTATAGAACATAAATACCGAGATGATAGACAGCAGAGACAGGTTCAAATGGTGCACAAGCAGGAGTGAGGTGGAAAACATTCTACTTTTCAAACTGTTGTCACACTATCTGTTCAGTGGTGAATGCCTACAGCTTGTCTTGCAGTATTTTCAGTGGTGAATGCATACAGCCTGTCTTGTAGTATTTTCGGTGGTGAATGATTACAGCCTTTCTTGCTGTATTTTCGATGGTGAATGCATACAGCTTGTCTTGCAGTATTTTCGGTGGTAAATGCATACAGCTTGTCTTGCAGTATTTTCAGTGGTGAATGCCTACAGCCTGTCTTGCAGTATTTTCGGAGGTAAAAGCCTACAGCCTGTCTTGCAGTATTTTCAGTGGTGAATGCCTACAGCATGTCTTGCAGTATTTTCGATGGTGAATGCCTACAGCTTGTCTTGCAGTATATTCGGTGGTGAATGCCTACAGCTTGTCTTGCAGTATTTTCAGTGGTGTATGCCTACAGCCTGTCTTGCAGTATTTTCGGTGGTGAAAGCCTACAGCCTGTCTTGCAGGATTTTCGGTGGTGAATGCCTACAGCCTGTCTTGCAGTATTTTCGGTGGTGAATGCCTACAGCCTTTCTTGCAGTATTTTCGGTGGTGAATGCCTATACCCTGTCTTGCAGTATTTTCGGTGGTGAAAGCCTACAGCCAGTTTTGCAGTATTTTCGGTGGTGAAAGCCTACAGCCTTTCTTGAAGTTTTTTCGGTGGTGAATGCCTACACCCTGTCTTGCAGTATTTTCGGTGATGAAAGCCTACAGCTTGTCTTGCAGTATATTCGGTGGTGAATGCCTACAGCCTGTCTTGCAGTATTTTCGATGGTGAAAGACTACAGCCTGTCTTGCAGTATTTTCAGTGGTGAATACCTACAGCTTGTCTTGCAGTATTTTTAGTGGTGAAAGACTCCAGCCTGTCTTGCAGTATTTTCGGTGGTGAAAGCCTAATGCCTGTCTTTCAGTGGTGTCACATCATATATTGATCATGGAGCACGAGATACACTAGTTTATGGAGAGTATGATGTTGCACGGGGGAATCAAGGGGCCACAGTTCCATTGTGGGCAAGAAATCTCGTTTTTTGGGAGTTGATCACATGATCAGTAATCGGCAGTAGACGCCACGTATTTTAAGAAGGTCGACATGTCTTATATGTTCAGGTTGAGTGTATTGAAGTATTATTAGCTGAGTGTTTAATGAAATTCTATTTGGATTATGTTATATTATTATGTGAACCATTTCAAGTATTCTCATTGATGTATGAAGTTGCCAATTTATTGTTGACTATCTTATTATGATGATTAAATATTTCGTCTGCTACGACAGTTTGTTTCTAAATATGCATGTGTTGTGGTCAAATTACTCAGCAGATCTAGTAGACATGAAGAAGGACATTTAATGAATACACCATGAACATTCTAATAATACCAGAAGAGGTATTATTGTAATACAAAGACCATTTAACATTTAAGGACTATCACAAGTGGGTCTCTTCATTTCTGGTACTTTGTTTTGGTAGTAATTAGTTGCCTTGATGAGTTGCTCTAAGGAGCTGCCTTTACCTTCAAAATAGGAAGTTCTCAATAGAGAGACCTCGCATCTTGACCTGGTTTTGGTCAATGGTAAACACGTAGTCTGAAATTATCCTTATCCGACTAGGGTACTTGGGGTCAAAGGTGGATTTTATAAATAACATGAAAAAAGAAACTTCAAGACATATAATTAGAGCATCTTTTTTTTCTTTGCTTCTTTATTTCCAATTTGCTTACAACCGAAATTGAAGTAACTTCATTAAGACCATTCCATTTAGTCTCTGTTTTGGGAAACTGTGTTTCATAGGTACATTTTAAAGTCTTTTGTACACTAGAAAAGGTTCTTCATTGAGCTGGTAGGACCCCAGTGGAGTGCCAGCAGTTTCCCCACCAACTTATTTAGTGGGCCATGGGAGTGCTGAAAGTAAAACGGCTCTTTTTTCGGTCACGCAAAGGTCGTCCTCATAACGATGTATCACAGTCGGACAAAAATGACCGTTCTGATAGAGTGCAGTGGAGACATTTTGAAACGACTTCTTCTTCCTCTACTTCAAAATAGGTTTGGGTTGATTTCTATAAAACTGTCTCCAGCCTAAAAAGTCTTGCTTACACACGGAATCGACGTCTCGTCATGTCATTATTTGACTTTTCCAAACATTCGTAATGTCATACTTTGACATGATAAATATTCAAAATTTGCATTTATGACTACAATGTAAATACAACTTTTATTCTCTTCAATAAGAAGTCCCCCCCCACCACCCTCAGCTTAGCAGAACGCTGATAATGGGTGATAAATACAAATTGGTAGCCATTGGTCGAATGCCTATGCCTCCCTTTTAGTTACTCAAACAGACACAGACACACATGGACATTTAAATTACAACACCGATTCATAATGGTCAAGTAACACAATCAGGACTAATGGAGTCTTCAAGGGGAGGCTAATGAGAAAGTGTTTCATGAAGAGAGTAGAGTCAGTGTGATTAGATAAGGTAGATATAGATAGATAGATAGATAGATAGATGGATAGATAGATGGATAGATAGATAGATAGATAGATAGATAGATAGATAGATAGATAGATAGATAGATAGATAGATAGATAGATGAGATATTTACTTTATATGTAACCACATCAGCGACAAGACTTTTGTAAAGGCTGTAAAACGAAGACAACATTAGATGTAATAAACACGGAGATAGAACCAAGAACTAGAAAATCTGATCTTATCTTATATAATACAGACGTTACTTGCGCTCTTACAAAATGCAATCTGTTTCATAAAGGAGAAATTGTCTTTAAAAAAAAAAAAACACTTTTTTTTTTTATGAAACTTATTATAGTTATAAGACTGGATCTATATCCCAAAGTAGAATCTTCTATACCATATCTCAAACTAGACCCAGTATTCTAGTCTAGGCTAACGTCTTTTATTATTACCATGTTTGGATCTATATCCCAAAGTAGAATCTTCTATACCATATCTTAAACTAGACCCAGGGTCTAGACTATACTTTCTTTTATTAACGGCTTCCGAAAGGGGAAAAGACGCTATTATCTTCTTATCTTATATAATACAGACGTTACTTCAAAAAAGAAGATGATTACGTCCTACGCGTCATGCATTTAGTCATGCATATTAACCAATGACTTAAATTCTGCCAAGTCACTGGTTTTTCTGGCTAGATCAGGCAACCCATTCCATGCTCTAATAGCACTAGGGAAGAAGGAGTATTTGTACAAATTTGTCCTAGCATATGGGACTAGGAATGTGCCTTTATTTTTGTGTCTTTCAGAGTATTTTATTAAATTTTGTTTTTGTATTTGAAGATTATGGTTCAGTGTTTTATGTATAATTGCTACTTTACTTTTGAGTCTTCTGTCCTGAAGGCTTTCTAAATTTAGTGATTTTACTAATGGTGTTACCCTAGTCAAATGTGAATATTCGTTTGTTATGAATCTCACTGCTCTATTTTGTGTTTGTTCCAGTTTCTTAATGTTTTCTTGAGTTGAGGGGTCCCACACGGTGGATGCATATTCTATTATTGGCCTAACCAAGGTTAAATAACATTTTAGTTTTATGTTCTTATTTGATTTATAGAAATTTCTTTTAATAAACCCTAATGCTTTGTTGGATTTTTTTATAGTTTCATCAATATGTGGATTCCATGACAGTTTTTCATTTATTATAACACCTAGGTATTTTGAGTTTTTAGTCTGTGTTACTGGTTTGCCATGAATAAGATAAGTGGAATTAATTTGTTTAATTTTTTTTGTTACTCTTAACAACTGACATTTTTCTGGGTGGAAAGACATGCTCCAATTTGATTCCCATTTCTGTAATTCATCTAATTCTCTTTGTAAAATATCTGTGTCTTGTTTTGTTTTTATTGTTCTATATATTATGCAATCGTCTGCAAATAATCTGACTTTTGTTCCTGAACTAATGCAATTTGGTAAATCATTTATGTAAATTAAAAATAGTAGTGGACCCAAGACTGTTCCTTGAGGTACACCTGAGTTTACTGTTATTGGTGTTGATTTAGAGCCATTTATTATTACAGTTTGTTCTCTCCCTATCAGAAAATCTTTAATCCACTGATGCAGTGGACCGTTAATGCCGAAATATTTTAATTTTTTAAGCAAACTATGGTGGTGAACTTTGTCAAAAGCCTTGGAAAAATCTAGTAAGATAGCATCTATTTGTTCACTATTATCTAAAATAATATGCTGGAGTGTTAAAAAACCCTTGACCTCTGTAACTAGTGTATGGGTATAATTTATCTATTTATCGTATTGTGTAACTAGAAGAAATTGTTATTTGAACACTCTTCGTGGCTTGTTGTCAGAACAATATCAAAACAGAACAATATCAAAACAAAACAATATCAAAACAAAACAATATCAAAACAGAACATTATCAAAACAAAACATTTGCAGAACAGAACACTATTAAAGCTGAACGGACATAACTATCGTATTTGTGCTGTAAAATAGGTAAATACATGACCTTCAATTAAGTCACTTCACTGAAGCTGGTGACACTAAAGTTCAGAACTCTACACCTGAAAGTTCAGAACTCGAGGCGCAGACATTGTTAATAATATCTAACGAACAGATCCCAAGAAAAATTTTTCAGGACATTTTGATGGAACAATCAACTTGGAAATATTATTTGTAAGTTTATTATTGACTCGCCGACGTCCTTTCTTTCTTAACTCCCCCCCCCCTTTAAGTTTCCAAAACAGGTCCAGACAGGTGATAGGATCATTGCGTATTGAGAAAGCTATAAGCATGAAATATCACTAAACAAAAACAATTGGTACATATTGTATTAATCGCGCAGATTTATTATTGTTGGTCTAGGATCTAATATAAATTCAATTACATGAATGATCCGAACTAATTGATAAAATTACACTTCGTATAAGCTTTGTTTTATACAAAGCTGATATCAACTCACTCTGTCTGTCTGGTAAAAAGTTTGTACATATTAATTTTCACTCACCCAATCTCGGATCAAGCTGAAATTTTCTACAATTATTTCTTTTACTAGACAACACAAGAATCAATGAACAACTTAACCAATTACTTAATTAAATATTTGTAATTAATTATTTGGTTTAGTATTTTGAACAAAGGAAAGAAATAGTACTTGAATGAAATGGCGCTATAAGCTGAATTAGTCCCCTTTATACTTGTCGTTCGTCTGAGTCTTAGTGAACACAGCATAAAAAAACAGAACGAGACTGTAGAAACAATAGATAACTATACAATCTTCCATGTTCATCAAGCTCTACACAAGTAGAGTGGTTATCGTGTTGCTTGAGCAGCCTCAGAAGATTTGAGCCATGAGTTCAAATTCAGGTCGTTCCCCTTATCTTTAATTTTGATACATGCTTTTGTTATTGTTAGTCTAGTATCTATTACACATTTAATGACATGACTGATCCAAACTCATTGATACATGCTTTGTTATTGTTAGTCTAGTATCTATTACACATTTAATGACATGACTGATCCAAACTCATTGATACATGCTTTTGTATTGTTAGTCTAGTATCTATTACACATTTAATGACATGACTGATCCAAACTCATTGATACATGCCTTTGTTATTGTTAGTCTAGCATCTATTACACATTTAATGACATGACTGATCCAAACTCATTGATACATGCTTTTGTTATTGTTAGTCTAGTATCTATTACACATTTAATGACATGACTGATCCAAACTCATTGATACATGCTTTTGTTATTGTTAGTCTAGTATCTATTACACATTTAATGACATGACTGATCCAAACTCATTGATACATGCTTTTGTTATTGTTAGTCTAGTATCTATTACACATTTAATGACATGACTGATCCAAACTCATTGATACATGCTTTTGTATTGTTAGTCTAGTATCTATTTCTAAATTTAATGACATGACTGATCCAAACTCATTGATACATGCTTTTGTTATTGTTAGTCTAGTATCTATTACACATTTAATGACATGACTGATCCAGACTCATTGATACATGCTTTTGTTATTGTTAGTCTAGTATCTATTACACATTTAATGACATGACTGATCCAAACTCATTGATACATGCTTTTGTTTTGTTAGTCTAGTATCTATTACACATTTAATGACATGACTGATCCAAACTCATTGATACATGCTTTTGTTATTGTTAGTCTAGTATCTATTACACATTTAATGACATGACTGATCCAAACTCATTGATACATGCTTTTGTTATTGTTAGTCTAGTATCTATTACACATTTAATGACATGACTGATCCAAACTCATTGATACATGCTTTTGTTATTGTTAGTCTAGTATCTATTACACATTTAATGACATGACTGATCCAAACTCATTGATACATGCTTTTGTATTGTTAGTCTAGTATCTATTTCTAAATTTAATGACATGACTGATCCAAACTCATTGATACATGCTTTTGTTATTGTTAGTCTAGTATCTATTACACATTTAATGACATGACTGATCCAAACTCATTGATACATGCTTTTGTTATTGTTAGTCTAGTATCTATTACACATTTAATGACATGACTGATCCAAACTCATTGATACATGCTTTTGTTTTGTTAGTCTAGTATCTATTACACATTTAATGACATGACTGATCCAAACTCATTGATACATGCTTTTGTTATTGTTAGTCTAGTATCTATTACACATTTAATGACATGACTGATCCAAACTCATTGATACATGCTTTTGTTATTGTTAGTCTAGTATCTATTACACATTTAATGACATGACTGATCCAAACTCATTGATACATGCTTTGTTATTGTTAGTCTAGTATCTATTACACATTTAATGACATGACTGATCCAAACTCATTGATACATGCTTTTGTATTGTTAGTCTAGTATCTATTTCTAAATTTAATGACATGACTGATCCAAACTCATTGATACATGCCTTTGTTATTGTTAGTCTAGTATCTATTACACATTTAATGACATGACTGATCCAAACTCATTGATACATGCTTTTGTTATTGTTAGTCTAGTATCTATTACACATTTAATGACATGACTGATCCAAACTCATTGATACATGCTTTTGTTATTGTTAGTCTAGTATCTATTACACATTTAATGACATGACTGATCCAAACTCATTGATACATGCTTTTGTTATTGTTAGTCTAGTATCTATTACACATTTAATGACATGACTGATCCAAACTCATTGATACATGCTTTTGTTATTGTTAGTCTAGTATCTATTACACATTTAATGACATAACTGATCCAAACTCATTGATACATGCTTTTGTTATTGTTAGTCAAATATCTATTACACATTTAATGACATGACTGATCCAAACTCATTGATACATGCTTTTGTTATTGTTAGTCTAGTATCTATTACACATTTAATGACATGACTGATCCAAACTCATTGATACATGCTTTTGTTATTGTTAGTCTAGTATCTATTACACATTTAATGACATGACTGATCCAAACTCATTGATACATGCTTTTGTATTGTTAGTCTAGTATCTATTACACATTTAATGACATGACTGATCCAAACTCATTGATACATGCTTTTGTATTGTTAGTCTAGTATCTTTTACACATTTAATGACATGACTGATCCAAACTCATTGATACATGCTTTTGTATTGTTAGTCTAGTATCTATTACACATTTAATGACATGACTGATCCAAACTCATTGATACATGCTTTTGTATTGTTAGTCTAGTATCTATTTCTACATTTAATGACATGACTGATCCAAACTCATTGATACAGGCTTTTGTATTGTTAGTCTAGTATCTATTACACATTTAATGACATGACTGATCCAAACTCATTGATACAACTAGGCTGAATAGAAGTTTTGGTTTGAAGTATTTTTTAAATATATATATTAGCGTTTAAAAAAAAAATGTTTGTCTTGTTTTTCTCCAGTTGGTATTGGATACAAATGTAGAGAAATATTTTGATTCACATCCGGGGAATCAGGAACCTAACTGCGTAAGCTTTTACGATTCAACATTGTGCCCCGATCTTATTTTTATTAAAATATAAATGTCGAATGACTTGAGCTATATAAATGTCAAATGACTTGAGATATATAAATGTCAAATGACTTGAGCTATATAAATGTCAAATGACTTGAGATATATAAATGTCAAATGACTTGAGCTATATAAATGTCAAATGACTTGAGCTATATAAATGTCAAATGACTTGAGCTATATAAATGTCAAATGACTTGAGCTATATAAATGTCAAATGACTTGAGATATATAAATGTCAATACTGCCTGGAGCTCACTCACATAGGCTGCGGAATACACATTGGAGATCAAAAGAAAATCCGATGCCGAGGACAGACGCAGGCGGAAAACAAAAAATCTTAATCGACCACCGGCGGACAATGGTAATGCTCATCCTGGATGTGGCAAATATGTAGGTCACAGCTGGGGCTGCGTAGCCACGTGAAATACTGCATTCCTCATTAATCTTCCGACTCGAAATCAAGCCTTATTATTATTAATGTAAATGGATATAGAATGTACAATAATCAATAAAACAGACTACACGAGAGATAGTCTTCGACCCAACAGACTACACGAGAGATAGTCTTCGACCCAACAGGCTACAGGAGAGATAGTCTTCGACCAAACAGACTACACGAGAGATAGTCTTCGACCCAACAGGCTACAGGAGAGATAGTCTTTGACCCAACAGGCTACAGGAGAGATAGTCTTCGACCAAACAGACTACACGAGAGATAGTCTTCGACCCAACAAGCTACAGGAGAGATAGTCTTCGACCCAACAGGCTACAGGAGAGATAGTCTTCGACCCAACAGGCTACAGGAGAGATAGTCTTCGACCAAACAGACTACACGAGAGATAGTCTTCGACCAAACAGGCTACAGGAGAGATAGTCTTTGACCCAACGGACTACACGAGAGATAGTCTTCGACCCAGCAGACTGAGGGTTAAGAAAAGGTGAAATGGAAAGGGGACATCAACGACTGTTTTTATCTCCAGATCAACCTCGTGATAGCATTCCATTAACAAGTTTAAGATCTACTTCGAATCTTTCTTACCTGTCCGTAGCACCAGCGACATCAAAGCAGTCAGCCAGACGATACTGTAGCGTGCATTTGGTTTCAAGAGTACAGTTAATGACGTCATCATTTTCGTAGCCGTGATCTTTCACGTGGGTACTCACAGAGGAATACTTTGCACACTTGAGATCCAGCTGTCACGGCAGGCATTATTTGCTTTAATTACTAAAGAGTTTTACATGAAACTTTTAGTCTTGTGACTTCTTCTTTATAACTGCAAGATAAGTGTTTTATATCTAGAATCCTGAAAAAAAAACAACGTATAATTGAGCAATGTTTGTCCTGTGTATAAAAACTAGAATTTCGAATACAAAATAAAAAAACAAAACACATACAAGACGAGTTACTGTACTTGATTTGTATAAGGTAGCATTAGACGAAAAGCGGAATTAAATAGGCAGCTGCCTATAATGTATTCCTCTTTGTGATTTGCGGCTTAATATATAGGTCAGAGATAGGTCGTTGTAAAATCGTATTATAATCCTTTCGTCTAGCTCTATAATCTCAGGATTCAAGGAAAATTTCTTAAAAATTGGTATCGTTCGCTTCAACCGTAGTAGATGACCCTGATTTACAAATGATCAATAGCTACCTGTGTAACCTTTTTTTTTATCAACTACTCACCTTGCAAACGTTTCCAAATTCGGAGGGTTCATCACAAGCAACACATTGAGCATAAACATTAAATCTTTCACACCATACACAATGATGGCGTTTGAGGGCAAAGAACAACTACCCGTACTAACTCCTCTTGTTAGTTGGTGTAAACTTAAGGAATAAAGACTTGATAGATCTCAGTTTGAGCTTGACGTATTTATTACGCTAATAGTGCACAAAAATTCAGAGAAATATTACTATTCGAACCCGGGTAACTACTAATTATTAATTAGCGTTCATTATCACGGACCAAAATTATGACACGCTCTTTTCCTTCTAAGATTTAAAACATTAAGTTCCATTTCAAATATTTACATTCCATTTTACAAGTTAGAAATCAAACATTTACTTAAATAGCTCTAATTTTCTGTCTTAATCTGAGAATTCCACTTTTTGTTTACCTATTAGAAGTACATAGCTAGAACTAGAAAGGAACATCACGGAACAAGTAAATGTCTCACTTCAGAACGGTTTTCACTGTTGCAGAATTGGCAAGCACTGAAAGGCCTCTAGCAGACAACAAAAACAAAAATGGCCACCAGCGATGGTAACGAGGCACAGAGCTATTCCAACAAAGAAAAACCGCGAGTCTCATTTAAAGCTGGCACTATCTGTTGTCTCATATACAAATAGGCAATCCTCATTCCACACGGCACCAGACAAACACACACACACGTCATTTAGAAACACATGGACACTAGCAGAACTCTGACGAAATTGTCCCCAGTTAGCATAAAGCGAATCAATATAATAACTGTCTGGATGCCTGGATACAATAGACACCAGAGCTACAGAGTACAATGTTCTAGTCCACAATACAGTCTGAAGATTGGGTTTTACGTTTTGTTATTTGGAGACATTTTAGCCTGCAGACGTGATGCAAAATAAATGGCTGCCAGTGACAAACAAAACAATGTGAAAATGTTGGTTGAGTTGTGTTGTCATTAGAAAGGACTTTAAGGAGATCTACTTTGACTTGATAAAAGAAGTACGTACCGATTTAGGAATTCGACTAAATTTCAAGAAGATTTAGCGATTTAAATGCAACTTCTGTTTATTGGCACGAATGCATAGCACAAATGTTAAATTAGATTTAATAATAATAATAAACTTTATTGTCCTTAAGGAAATTTGTCTTACATATTGTGAATTACACTCATGATTACTCCAAACAAAATATTATAACTATAACTATAAAAAAAAATGTACATTTACACCAGACTCACTCATAATTTACATGCGAAAAGTTTATAACAGATTGAATGAAATTTGTATTAACAAAGTGCTTTATACTCCGAGCGCATCCAAGTCAAATAAAGACAAAACACTATTGACTCTTGGTGTCGACTATAAAAGATAAAGATCCAGAAAACATAAAGAACACGAATAAACTCTAACGTTTTTTTTAAACGTATAACTTTTAGAACTAATTCGTATTGACATTGTTATGAATCTTTTGTTGTAGACATTTGAAATAAGAACTTAGTGGTTGAGTGGTTAAGCGTTTGGCTCCAAACCTGGGATTCGAATCTCAATGAAAACTGGGGTTATAAATCTCAGGATTTTTAAAGCACCCCTGAGTGCAGCCGACTCTAATGGGTCCCTGACTTTAGTTGGGGAAAGTAATGGAGTTTCATCTTTGTACAGGCCATATGACAACCTGCTCGTTACTATTGGCTCAAGAAATGGATGACCTTAACCTCATATGCCCTATAGATCGCAAGGTCGTCAAGGGGAACATTACTTTTTTGACCTCAATCCATGAGAACTTCACTTTCTTTAAATAAGAGGTAGCTGAATGTTAAGGAGTTTGTGTGTGGGGGCGTTTCTAAGGTAACAATCAGGAAAGCTAGTATTAATTTTTCCTGGTGTAGTGAGATGAAAGCACGACAGGGTCTGTCATATTGATGTTAAGTAGTCCCGTGGGTGCTAGTTAACGAGAGACAAGTCAGAGACGCCAGAGAGTAGCGACGTGTTTTTATAGAGAGTTAGATTTTGTCTAAATATCATTTCATAGTAGCACTATTAGATTATATTTCATCTAGAGTTCAATCTGTGTATATTACTAATAGAAATTATATTTCATCTAGAGTTCAATCTGTGTATATTACTAATAGAAATTATATTTCATCTAGAGTTCAATCTGTGTATATTACTAATAGAAATTATATTGCATCTAGAGTTCAATCTGTGTATATTACTAATAGAAATTATATTTCATCTAGAGTTCAATCTGTGTATATTACTAATAAAAATTATATTCAGTTTTTGTTCACTAAATATGTTTGTTACTTAAAGTATTAAACCTAAGCATTTAATACGCCTACATAGGTTCAGTATACTAGCTGTTAGGAGCAACAATCCAACGACTGATTAACGTTTCTGAATATTGAAGTTAATCTTTAAAATTGCCTTACCGAGAGAACACACAAACAGGGTTGTCAGAAGACAAATATGGTCTGTTTCAACATTCTCAAGGGTTGTCAGAAGACAAATATGGTCTGTTCCAACATTCTCAAGGGTTGTCAGAAGACAAATATGGTCTGTTCCAACATTCTCAAGGGTTGTCAGAAGACAAATATGGTCTGTTCCAACATTCTCAAGAGTTGTCAGAAGACAAATATGGTCTGTTCCAACATTCTCAAGGGTTGTCAGAAGACAAATATGGTCTGTTTCAACATTCTCAAGGGTTGTCAGAAGACAAATATGGTCTGTTCCAACATTCTCAAGGGTTGTCAGAAGACAAATATGGTCTGTTCCAACATTCTCAAGGGGTC
This sequence comes from Biomphalaria sudanica, assembly GCA_036873155.1. Taxonomy (NCBI): domain Eukaryota; kingdom Metazoa; phylum Mollusca; class Gastropoda; family Planorbidae; genus Biomphalaria; species Biomphalaria sudanica. Next base: position 374,524 of record JAZGLO010004451.1, on the reverse strand, counting down.
TCAGAAGACAAATATGGTCTGTTCCAACATTCTCAAGGGTTGTCAGAAGACAAATATGGTCTGTTCCAACATTCTCAAGGGTTGTCAGAAGACAAATATGGTCTGTTCCAACATTCTCAAGGGTTGTCAGAAGACAAATATGGTCTGTTCCAACATTCTCAAGGGTTGTCAGAAGACAAATATGGTCTGTTTCAACATTCTCAAGGGTTGTCAGAAGACAAATATGGTCTGTTCCAACATTCTCAAGGGTTGTCAGAAGACAAATATGGTCTGTTCCAACATTCTCAAGGGTTGTCAGAAGACAAATATGGTCTGTTCCAACATTCTCAAAGGTTTTCAGAAGACAAATATGGTCTGTTTCAACATTCTCAAGGGTTGTCAGAAGACAAATATGGTCTGTTTCAACATTCTCAAGGGTTGTCAGAAGACAAATATGGTCTGTTTCAACATTCTCAAGGGTTGTCAGAAGACAAATATGGTCTGTTCCAACATTCTCAAGGGTTGTCAGAAGACAAATATGGTCTGTTCCAACATTCTCAAGGGTTGTCAGAAGACAAATATGGTCTGTTCCAACATTCTCAAGGGTTGTCAGAAGACAAATATGGTCTGTTCCAACATTCTCAAGGGTTGTCAGAAGACAAATATGGTCTGTTCCAACATTCTCAAAGGTTTTCAGAAGACAAATATGGTCTGTTTCAACATTCTCAAGGGTTGTCAGAAGACAAATATGGTCTGTTTCAACATTCTCAAGGGTTGTCAGAAGACAAATATGGTCTGTTTCAACATTCTCAAGGGTTGTCAGAAGACAAATATGGTCTGTTTCAACATTCTCAAGGGTTGTCAGAAGACAAATATGGTCTGTTTCAACATTCTCAAGGGTTGTCAGAAGACAAATATGGTCTGTTTAAACATTCTCAAAGGTTTTCAGAAGACAAATATGGTCTATTTCAACATTCTCAAATTAAACGAATACAAATATAAGCATCCTAAAAAAATTTGGAATTAATAAGCTCAAAATATACTTTCAAAATACCACGAAGAGTTTTCTTAGACTACGGAGGAAAAACAAACAGTTTATTTGCTTGATCAGATTTGTTTGTGTAGATTACAGGAGTGTATTGCCCTTCCAATCTAGCATGACATGAAGAGTTAGAGCCCCTGCTGGATCAACATGTCTGCAAAATCAGCTCTCACACGAAAAAAATATCTTCCAAATTAGTCTTCATTTGTTGGCTAATGTTCTACAAAAACAAGTTCTTGACATAACCACCCACCAGTTTGTGTTCCTAGACCTGTAGCTAGAATCTAGTGAAATGATTTGTTTCGGTTCACCTTATTTTGTATGTAGTCTACAATTACATTGTAAAGATTGTTACAGTGAAAAGAAAAATTGTTTTGCCGTTTCGATTGTTAGTGAATCGAGATACATTTTATGATCTACTTTTATAATCAGAAAATTGAATCAAGTAAACTTTATTGAGTTTCTTGAAAAAAATTCACACACAGCTCATATCCCAGTCTAGATATTTAAATTGACGTCTGACATAACGGTTTTTATCTGCGTTGTTGTGGCAAAAGATATAGGTCATGGATGGGCCTACGTATCTACGTGAACTATTAAGAGAGAATGGGAGACAGTGTAATGAAAATAAACACATTTAGGTTAGATTTAAGTTGTTAGTTTGGTTAGCAAATGATGGTAGGTGGTAGGGTGCTACTCTCATGCTAGGGTGCTTTACTCCATGTAGTAGTATCTCGCATCCGTGTCTTAACTACCTGACATCATTTTGTTTTCTGACAATTATTTTGTCAGCGATATTCAAGACTATGAACACAGTTAAAAGATATATATCAGTTCACCAAAGCCACTAAACTTTCAATTGAACACTATACAACATGGTGTCTAGAAGTCTTCCATAGTACTTTATTTACAGAATTATCTGGTTAAACATTGTGTTTTCGCCATCAACTTTAAGGTCTGGTGTAATAAATATATTTTGTCACATCAGGCGCAAGTCTTTGTCTGCTGAGCTCGGATGTATACAGGCAAGAATAACACAGAAAATCAAAGTCTAAAATAGATGGATGTAATGAAGAAACATTATTTCTGAGTTTTTATCTATTTACCATCTCGATGAACGAAGAATCCTTATTTGAACATTTACTTAGGGGGGAAAACATTAACATTGCTTGTCAGTTAATCTCTAAAAAATGTTTCATCCTTTGTATTACAGAACAAAGTTAGAACTGTCAGGTAAACAAGGAATCACGAGTGAGTGAGGAATTGATTTAGGGTCAATGGTCACAGCAAAGACTTGATTTAGGGTCAATGGTCACAGCAAACAAGGAATCACGAGTGAGTGAGGACTTGATTTAGGGTCAATGGTAACAGCAAAGACTTGATTTAGGGTCAATGGTCACAGCAAAGACTTGATTTTGGGTCAATGGTCACAGCAAAGACTTGAAGCGTTCAGTGAAGTGTCCAGCGAGAAGATTTCAGATAGCTAGCATCCAGATCAAAGGAAACTGTGACACGTGAACAATCTTGGCGAAACGGATGTATCCTGAGTAGAGTCCGGAGTCTTGGTTCAATGAATGCAATCAGTGGGGGGGGGAACATTTCTTACTATCTACATCCCATAGTTTCATACACCTACAATACAATATAGCTCTCGATCAGTTGAGTTGAGTTGTGGTTCAGTGTAGGTGTAGTTCAAAATTAAGTTAAGTACACTCGAGTTTTAGTCCTATAAAGCTTTAGTTCAATATAGTTTTAGACCAATATAGCTGTGGTTACAATTGCTGTAGTCAATACAGCTGTACTTTAATAGTACATTCGTTTTTGTTAAATATCTTAGTAGGTCAATAGTTTTTTAAGCCTCTCGTTTAATATATCTAGAAGTTGATATAGCTGCACATATAATAGTAATTAGAAAAAGCGGTAGTTTTATAGAACTGTTTTTCCTCAAAGAGCCTGTTAAAATCACTAGCGACATTCGATCAAACGAAGTTTCCTATAACCGTCTTAGATCGACTAGGTTCTAGTGTTAATTAAATTCTAATGACAGTGGCATACTATTATAGCAAGATATTCCCACAGATTTATATATTTGTAAAAAAAAAAAAGAAGGAAACAAAATGATGACAACGATAGCGTCCACCTTTAGACAACGGAAACATCTGATTCAATTATTTTTTCCCTCGATAAAAAAGAACAGTTTATTTATTTTTCTAGCGTTGCACTTTCAGCTCTTGAACTCCAGCTCTTTGTCTTCAAGTTAGAGATCTTAGCAGGAACTATTCTCGAGATTAGAGCAGACTCGACTTTGGCCATCTTTTTTTTTTTTGTTCTTGCTTCCTGTTTTCTTTTTGGCTTCCACTAGTTCAACTTCTTTCTACCGATCCAAGGCTGTACTGCTTTAACTTTTTCTCTCCTAAATGAAGGCTGTACTGCTTTAACTCTTTCTCTCCTAAATGAAGGCTGTACTGCTTTAACTCTTTCTCTCCTAAATGAAGGCTGTACTGCTTTAACTCTTTCTCTCCTAAATGACGATACCAACGTTGATTCCACCAGAATGTGGTAAATAATTATGGAGAGAAAGAGTTAATTTGCTGTGAAGTCCATTTGGCCGAATGCAGCTTAGTACCTAGGGTCTAGGTTTGAATACTGGCATTCACAGAATCATTGAACTACACCTATGAAAGATAAACATTCTCAAACTTCACACTAGCAATTTAATTTGTCAATAATCTGGTCGCTATGCCCTTCTATGCTATGGACAGAAATAATTTTCTATCAATCTTTGTGATACTATTATTGCCTATGTGACTATGGAGGGGTAGGGTCTGCCCTTAAGAAATATATAACTTGATTGGCTTCAAAATGATCACTCTAGCGATATCAGTTACGATGTTTTAAGTGTGTTTGACATTCTAATATCAGTGTCTTTGGCTACCTGGAGTAAAACTAGTGTAAACGAATAATCAGATTCGCTTCTAAAAAATAAAAAGATACAATAAAATACAAAACACAATTTAAAAAGAAATACTCGTGGTATTACAAATGTATTTTGGTTTTAAAAAATGTGTAGGTTCAACTGTCATTATGTTTATGATGAACTATTAAGACCATTGAGAAGTAAGCATTGACTTTTGGAAATAATTAAATTCTATCTTGTCATTGACTAGATCAGAACTCTTATTGGTGAGCAGTTGCAATTCCAAATAGATCCGATGTTGTCCACTATTGTGACGCTCTAGTTTAAGAGTTATGATTCTTATAATGTCATTGTCCCTCACTAGAAGAGCAATACAAACACGCTCATGAGGTTAACACTCTACAGTGATAACAGTGACAACTTTGAGTTTGGTTTTATTCATTCAAAACTCAATTCAGCAGATTAAACAATATCATAACAATTGCATTGGATGGTTAATATCTTTTAGCATTTTCAGAAACTAAGTCTGATCATCCAATGTCTAAATATGCCGGTAATACTTCTTGGGGTGAAAAATTACAGAACTCCTAATTACCAACAAAAAATGTTCTTATATGGCACCCATAAAGTTCTGATTGACCCTAACTTCTCTAACTCGTCCTATATGTCTTCTGGAGCTGAAGCACCTTCTGCACTAAATTGTGAGCTGAGGGTATGAAAATCGGGTTCCAAATGAATGGCGTCTACAAATTAGCTTTCAGACTCCAAAATCAAGGAATCCAAATAAGTCTTGTACATTTTAACCATTTCACTAGAATTAGTTTCACCTTTCAGCAAAGGAAAATGACAAAAAACAGTTTTCACTTGCTTGCCTGGAGAAATTGGAAACCTTTTTTGAAAATATTAAATATGCACATGCATTTCATGTGCAAACAACCCATTATAGTATTTCTGATGTAAAACGTGAAGTCTGTCTTCTACTCTTCATTAGTAATGTTAGTAACAAAGTCTCAGTCAATGTCTTTCAAGGAGCATAACGATTTTCTTTCTTCAGATTTCAAATTCACCTTGCCGCCCATGTGAAACCAGCGGATATTACTGTGGTACTGTACATGGTACTGTACATGGGCATTTTTTTGTTTCTAAATCTTAAAGTACTTCCATGAACTGCCCGTGGTTAAGACCTCTAGCTCTGATAAGTTTGATCACTGAGATAATGGGGTAATTAATATGTTTACAATTCAATGCAGTTTAGAGTTAATGATTGCGATATTGTTCTTTAATTTAATTTAATGTTCTCAGTCAAAACTCGGACTTACACTTGCCGTTTTGTTCCATGCCAACTTAACACTTTCAACATAGTTCTTCATAGTAGTGAATAAATACTGGCCTGAGTTTGTGTCTTTGACTGAATGTTTTGAAATAATAATCTTCGTTTACATTAAACTTTTTAGAATGACTTGTAAAGACACTGTTTCTTTAGCCTCTTCATCATAAGTGATACGAGTCAGAAGTCTCTATAATTTATATAGATATTTATAATTATTTATTTCTAATATAATTGCATTCTATAACATGCGAACACACCTGATTTCTGTAGGTGTTCGCGAACCACATAAAAGATTCAACTGGCCGCATGTGACCCGCGTCTGTAATTTGCCCACCCCTCGCCTAAAGTATTAGAGCCTTCGACTCAACTTATACACTAACACAGAAGAAGATATAGTTCATGTCAGTAATACTAGTATTACACCGTCGAGTTTCTCTTATACACTTTAGAGAACTCTATCATGTAGCCGTCAGGAAAACAAACTATTACCTTGTAATTACAACAACAAAAAGAAGTGACTATCGCACGAACCCACGCAGTTCAACAACTTCATTTGATCAAATCTCATGTTTCTCCCCTGTCACCTCAATCTCGTCAAACTGTCAAGAAACTTCCCGTAGGAATTCCTACAAATGTTCAGAATATTGGAATTTAACTGTTTTCTTCTTTCACTCTGTTTTTGGCCTCAAAATGCCTGCAGACTAAATTGACTTAACAGTCGTCATGGTAACGAAACATTTTCTTCTTTAAAAAAAATATAAAGTATTTTTCTTCTTCACGGAGACATGTTGATTAATACGCCCTACGCACGTGCCCGCAGTGGCGAGTAACAAAAACGAGACCTCTGCTACACCCACCATTTATAATTCACAAAACAAATGACCTAGTATGCTCTGTTGTCCCCAGAGTAGCTCTCCAGCCACAGGTTATATCTTCGAAACCACAATTAAGCTTTAAGCTGCATGTTTTATATTAGGAATAGTTCTTCAAATATAGTGTCATGATGGAATTGACATAAAATATATTTAGATTTAAACATTCTCGTGGTTTTCAACAAAATTTTAATTGGCAATGTTTATTTCTTACAGTAGCAAAGCAAGTTACTTGAGATGAAATTACTTGAAGAGTAAAACAAAACATTTGGATTACTTTGGTAAAAAGATTAGAAAACACAATAGAAACGTAATAACAGATCAACTGAAGTGAAACCTAACGTTATCATAAAGTATGCCACATCAAACAAAATTGATGCATGTTTTTGTTTAGGTACGTTAAATAATTGTCTCAAGTATCAAGTTGATCGGAGAATACATGAAGAGACAAGAGCGATAACAATTATTAACGGGGGACTAAACCCAACAAATGTGTGAATACTGAAGTATTAGTTTCCCTTGTTGGTATCGAACAAAATAATTAATTACCAGTAATTATTGTCTAATTGGACAATTATATTTAGCAGCTTTATAATTACATATTTACTTCAAAATAAATATAATTAATACAATCATTACAGTCAGTGTAAGCTATAAACAATACTATTCAACAATGCCGCTAATAAAGCCAGCCGTTTAATACAAAAACTTGACCCTGTAAAAACGTCTATTTTTTTTTTTAAAGAATCATTGAGCACTTCCAAGTGAGGACCAACAAGAAGGGTGAGCTCACAGGTCATACAATTATCTTGAAAAGAAACAACATTGCTTTGAGAATTACAGCAACATAAAAGACAATTTACTATGGCGCCATGAGAGACGAAGTCCAGCTAACCAGCTACACGGCTGCACGGCTACGTGAGATCACAACAATAAGACAGTCCCATTTCTAACATTAAATCTCCTGGCATCAAGAATATAAATTGAGATTGAGTGCTGGAAATAAGAACAACTGTACCAGACAGGAACATTCGGTCAAGCACTAAAACACAATTTATCTACTACAATAGTCTACAGTGTCAATGGACGGCAATTTCGTGCCCGGGTTATGTCTTGCATACAATTATGCAAAGTAGAAAAAAAATGGCATGAGTAATATTACAAGATAACAATCTCTAAGAAGTTGTCTTTATTGAAATATAAACCATTTTAATGCCGTATATACCAGAAGAACTTCTAAGAGGATCTTGCTGATACAAAAAAAAGGCAAAATGATAATTAAAAAAAAAATTATATGAAGGGAAGAACCGCAAAATCAGTGTCATATATCTCAAAACTGCAAGGTTTAAATTCGTTTTTCTATTTTAAAATGATTTAATAACAACTAATCAATTAATTTTGTTGTTTTATTTTTGATGGATTATGAAAAATTCTGATAAACCTCTAATTTGATCAGCGTATGGAAAGTGGGAGAAATAACTTGTTCAAAATTTGTACCAGACAGACAGGCAAACAGATAGAGGAAGTTGATATAAGCTTTGTAAAAACCATTAATATCTTAGTACGTTGGAAATGTAGAATTTATAGAATTTTGGTTAAAGTGCACACAAAAAAACAACAAAAAATATACAAGCAAAAACGCTTTAACTTATCAAAGTATACGCAAAACATTTAATCACGACATTTAAACACGACACCTAGTGTCTCTATGCCTTGATGTCTCTCTTCTAAGTCACACTTTATCATCTGAGGCAGGCGACAGCCTCTTTAGGACCAAATCTAGACTAACCTACTGGAGTGTTTATCAAGCACAATTATATTCTTCTGAAAACAACAACAACAACAACAGTCTCACAGCTGGCTACAAAATGTTTACGATTGACAAGTTTATGTCTTTTTAAAATGTTTCCCTCGGTCCTACATTCTTTCTGTGTTTTCATGTTGCCTCTGTGTTAATCTGATCAGGAGTGTGTGTTTCCAAACGTTTTTCTTACCTATCTCTCTCTCTCTCTCTAACACACACACACGCACCCTCTCTGTTTCATATCTTTCTTTCCTGATGTTTTTCCCCTCGTGTCCACCATTTAATGTGAATCTATCTATCAATCAATCAATCAATCTATCTATCTATCTATCAATCAATCTATCTATCTATCTATCAATCAATCAATCTATCTATCTATCTATCTATCTATTTTCTATCTATCTATCACTATATCATCTATCTATCTATTATCTATCTATCTATCAATCTATCATCTATCTATCTTTCTATCTATCTATCTATCTATCTATCAATCTATCATCTATCTATCTTTCTATCTATCTATCTATCTATCATCTATCTATCTACCTAACATCTATCTATCTATTATCTAACTATTTATCTATCATCTATCTATCTATTTATTTTTTTATCTATCTACCTAACAACTATCCATCTATCTATCAATCTATCTATTATCTATTATCTATCATCTATCTAACTATTTATTTATTTATCTATCTACCGAACATCTATCTATCTATCTATCTATCATTTATCATCTATCTATCTATGTACTTACCTAACTTCTATGTTCTATCCCTATCTATCCATCTGACTTTAGCGTGATCTCTCTGTCTAAGTCCGTGTCAATCTACCCAACTGTCTCACTAGTTCCATTAAGACTTTCTATTTGTGTGTCAGGTCTCTATGAAACATTCAATTTCTTGTGTGTGTTTTCACAAGAGACTTCCAGCGAGACAGTCACGAGGGCGAACATTGTAAATAAACAGAGATTACGGACAACAGGAGAAGAAAAAAAAACGACTGGTGGACGATCTGAGACAGAACTAATGGATGTCTAAATGACTTTCGTGATGCCAGCCAATAATAGAACTGGTATGTCCAGACACGTACAGCGTTGTGCTAGGTCTTCAGGATCATGTGTCTTCATTAGATACAGACCTAAAGACAAATATATGAACTACTTAGGCGATACAAGTTTTACTCTATTTGACTGAAGTCAATACATTTAACCGATATAAAGTTACCATACAGCTATTGTTATTCTTAAAAAGCAAGAATCTTAAAATATTACAACCAGGGTAAGTATTATGAATGAGCTGGCTCTTTATAAATGTTATAATGTTTGTATTGGCTGAATAGGTTCTGATGTATGTGCATGTTTGTATTGGCTGAATAGGTTCTGATGTATGTGCATGTTTGTATTGGCTGAATAGGTTCTGATGTATGTGCATGTTTGTATTGGCTGAATAGGTTCTGATGTATGTGCATGTTTGTATTGGCTGAATAGGTTCTGATGCAACTATCTGCATAAAGAAGCTCAGTTACAATCCTTTCTTTAATGTTAGTATGTGGTTACTTCAACACTCTTTTCTTTAGTAGTATCTTTCTTTGGAGTAATGGTCAACAAACTGAGACGTCTACATGAGGATATTTACAGCCGACAGAAAATAGTATACAGAAACTCGCACAGAATACACTGACAGAGAATAAACGTTCAAAACGAGCCTATCAATCCGTCCAAGCGTTTGGTGAGACATATTGATTCAGTAAAGTGAGAGATGTATCATTTAGTGCAAGTTTTATACTCATAAAAGTGGGCTAGAAAGATCATGTCTAAAGAGGAAATACCTAATTTAAATGGTTTTGTAAATATGCGAAATGAATAATTTTTTTTATTGTACTATAATTGCGTGGACAATTTTAAAAAAAATATTTGTTTTATTGTTGGAAAAAATTTAAAAAAAAAAAAAAACATGTTTGACCACCAGGTCTAGATACATTTTCCCTCAAGCTGTACTTGACGAGTGCAATAATCTTAAATCTATCTGATGTTGGCCGTTGTGACAGAAGGATGTGACGTAATTTCATCATCAAGAAAATCATGAACAGTCCTCTGTGTATTATAGAGAGACTAGGAGATGTCTGCTGTTTTGCGGGGTGTGAGGTTACCCAGTACTCTTACAGAATTTGGTTATCTAGCCTCTGTGCCAACCAAGTGTTACGAAATCACAAACTTTTGTCTTCATCTTTTTTTTTTTTTTTATTTAGATAATAGACAGACAGAAAGATATATAGATAGATAGATAGATAGGTAGATAGATAGATAGATAGATAGTTAGATAGATAGTTAGATAGATAGATTTCAAATGGACTTTTTAAGTATTATCTCACTGACTTTAGGGCCATATTGTAAAAGGTCTTCAATGGAGGTGTAATTATTAGCTCTGTGACATAATGTTTAGGACATGAGATTCGCTTAATCTTTCAGGTCAGTAGCAGGTATTATCCAGTTTTGAAACTATGTTTGCAGGAATTGTCCTATTTTGAACTAATTGCAGGTATTGCCCTGTTTTGAAACTGTGTTTGCAGGAATTGTCCTGTTTTGAACTACGTTTGCAGGTATTGTCCTGCTTTGAAACTGTTTAAACGAATTGCCCTGTTTTGAAACTGTTTGCAGAAATTGTCCTGTTTTGAACTATGTTTGCAGGTATTGTCCTGTTTTGAAACTGTTTAAACGAATTGCCCTGTTTTGAAACTGTTTGCAGGAATTGTTCTGTTTTGAAACTGTTTGCAGGAATTGTTGTTTTGAAACTGTTTGCAGGAATTGTTCTGTTTTGAAACTGTTTGCAGGAATTGTTCTGTTTTGAAACTGTTTGCAGGAATTGTCCTGTTTTGCAACTGTGTTTGCAGGAATTGTCTTGTTTTGAACTAGGTTTGCAGGAATTGTTCTGTTTTGCAACTGTTTGCAGGAATTGTTCTGTTTTAAAACTGTTTGCAGGAATTGTTCTGTTTTGAAACTGTTTGCAGGAATTGTTCTGTTTTGAAACTGTTTGCAGGAATTGTATTGTTTTGAAACTGTTTGCAGGAATTGTTCTGTTTTGAAAATGTTTGCAGGAATTGTTCTGTTTTGAAACTGTGTTTGCAGGAATTGTTCTGTTTTGAAACTGTGTTTGCAGGAATTGATCTGTTTTGAATTACGTTTGCAGGAATTGTCATGTTTTGAAACTGTGTTTGCAGGTATTGCCCTGTTTTGAAACTGTTTGCAGGAATTGTTCTGTTTTAAAACTGTTTGCAGGAATTGTTCTGTTTTGAAACTGTTTGCAGGAATTGTTCTGTTTTGAAACTGTTTGCAGGAATTGTATTGTTTTGAAACTGTTTGCAGGAATTGTTCTGTTTTGAAAATGTTTGCGGAATTGTTCTGTTTTGAAACTGTGTTTGCAGGAATTGTTCTGTTTTGAAACTGTGTTGGCAGGAATTGATCTGTTTTGAATTACGTTTGCAGGAATTGTCATGTTTTGAAACTGTGTTTGCAGGAATTGTCCTATTTTGAACTAAGTTTGCAGGAATTGTTCTGTTTTGAAACTGTGTTTGCAGGAATTGTTCTGTTTTGAAACTGTGTTTGCAGGAATTGTTCTGTTTTGAATTACGTTTGCAGGTTTTGTTCTGTTTTGAAACTGTTTGCAGGAATTGTCATGTTTTGAAACTGTGTTTGCAGGAATTGTTCTATTTTGAACTAAGTTTGCAGGTATTGTCCTGTTTTGAAACTGTTTAAACGAATTGCCCTGTTTTGAAACTGTGTTTGCAGGAATTGTCCTGTTTTGAACTACGTTTGCAGGTATTGTCCTGTTTTGAAACTGTTTAAACGAATAGCCCTTTTTTGAAACTGTTTGCAGGAATTGTCTTGTTTTGAACTACGTTTGCAAGTATTGTTCTGTTTTGAAACTGTTTGCAGGAATTGTTCTGTTTTAAACTACGTTTGAAGGAATTGTTCTGTTTTGAAACTGTTGCAGGTATTGTCCCGTTTTAAAACTATGTTTGCGGATATTGTCCTGTTTTTATTCATTGTGTGGAAAAACGTTTTGAGGCACCGAAGATCACCTCGTCCAGGACCGGATATACCCTACGGCACCTAGTTTGAGCACTGATCTATGTAAACAAGTCCATCTTGAATGGTTAAAAAATTAATATATTTTAACAAATGGTTTGAGCGTAGCGCAACACCCTGTAACAACAGTTAGTGATAATAAATAGGAACGAAATGTTACGTTATTTTTTCCCCACAAGAAATTGTCTGTGAGATCATGACTAATTGATTCTGTCATAAATGATGTTAAGAAAGCCCATCGGAGAATAGAAACACAACAGGAGTACAGATCAATTAAACAGTAACAGTGGCAAGCGATCAAAAACAAAAAGAATCACAAAGCAGGCATCAAATTATTTCAATAGGAAGCAACAAAAAGTGTCTTAAGTTATGATTAATTCAACGTAACGTAGTGGACAATCAGGCTGGAGGCGCAGTGGCTGAGTGGTCCAGGGTTTAAATCCAGGTGAAGACTTGGGATTTTTAATTCGGGATATTTAGGCGCCTCTGAGTCCTATCAGCTCTAACAGGACATTAGTTGGGGAAAAGTAAGGGTGTTGGTCGTTGTGCTGGCCACATGACACTCTTGTTCACCGTGGGCTACAGAAACAAATGACCTTTACATCATCTGCTCTTTAGATCGCAAGGTCTTTACTTTTTAAACATCATGCTATGGTTCTGTCATGACTGTCATTTTAGTGAAACCCTTCTTGACTTGTCCCATTTTGTTTCTCGGTCTCTATGGAAGACAACGTCCCACTAGAGTCTCAATACAATTTCTTCTGCACACAAAACAATGTAAGAGTATAAACCCCCGGAGACACTTCATTACAATTGCTAATAACTGAAAACAAAGAACGTGATGGTGATTAAAACAATGTCCAACTTTTTAAATGATTTCTACATTTATTTCTTCCTTCCTAGTTGAAACGTTCACAATAACTACTTTAAAAAAACATCGGAATTTTTAGCTATTACGAAGCCTCTAGCATTAAGATGAAAAGAAAAACTCTAAAAAAACAACAAAAACATTTCTGACTGATGTAAGTAAAATGAAACTAAAAGATAACAAACAGATTGTATGACCAAGACAACAACAACAACAAAATAGTTACATTTTCTCTGGGAGACTTGAAATAGAACTGTTCTGATATCCGTCGTTCATCAAGAAGTTTGACATGAGCAACTCGACACGATTTCCCTGACACAGTCAACCCATTATCAAATGTAAGATTAATGTTAAGTGACGTATCAGTGTAAGACGCTTCATTAACTTTTTTTTAACTGAAGAGAGGCAGATGGACAGATAGACAGGCAGACACAGAAGGTGAGTAGGAAACGAGAGATGTACATAAAAAAGTGGTAGAGAGAGAGAGAGACTCTGAGAGAGCACAGGAATTGCGTATAGAGAGAAATGTGAAGATAGGAGTGACGATGGGTGAAGAGAAAGAAGAAGATGTAGAGAAAGAGTGACGATGGGTGAAGAGAAAGAAGAAGATGTAGAGAAAGAGTGACGATGGGTGAAGAGAAAGAAGAAGATGTAGAGAAAGAGTGGCGATGGGTGAAGAGAAAGAAGAAGATGTAGAGAAAGAGTGACGATGGGTGAAGAGAAAGAAGAAGATGTAGAGAAAGAGTGACGATGGGTGAAGAGAAAGAAGAATATGTAGAGAAAGAGTGACGATGGGTGAAGAGAAAGAAGAAGATGAAGAGAAAGAGTGACGATGGGTTAAGAGAAAGAAGAAGATGTAGAGAAAGAGTGACGATGGGTGAAGAGAAAGATGCAGATGTAGAGAAAGAGTGACGATGGGTGAAGAGAAAGAAGAAGATGTAGAGAATAAGTGACGATGGGTGAAGAGAAAGAAGAAGATGTAGAGAAAGAGTGACGATGGGTGAAGAGAAAGAAGAAGATGTAGAGAAACAGTGACGATGGGTGAAGAGAAAGAAGAAGATGTAGAGAAAGAGTGGCGATGGATGAAGAGAAAGAAGAAGATGTAGAGAAAGAGTGACGATGGGTGAAGAGAAAGAAGAAGATGTAGAGAAAGAGTGACGATGGGTGAAGAGAAAGAAAAGATGTAGAGAAAGAGTGACGATGGGTGAAGAGAAAGAAAAGATGTAGAGAAAGAGTGACGATGGGTGAAGAGAAAGAAGAAGATGTAGAGAAAGAGTGACGCTGGGTGAAGAGAAAGAAGAAGATGTAGAGAAAGAGTGACGATGGGTGAAGAGAAAGAAGAAGATGTAGAGAAAGAGTGACGATGGGTAAAGAGAAAGAAGAAGATGTAGAGAAAGAGTGACGATGGGTGAAGAGAAATAAGAAGATGTAGAGAAAGAGTGACGATGGGTGAAGAGAAAGAAAAAGATGTAGAGAAAGAGTGACGGTGGGTGAAGAGAAAGAAAAGATGTACAGACTGAGTGACGATGGTTGAAGAGAAAGAAGAAGATGTAGAGAAAGAGTGACGATGGGTGAAGAGAAAGAAAAAGATGTAGAGAAAGAGTGACGATGGGTGAAGAGAAAGAAGAAGATGTAGAGAAAGAGTGACGATGGGTGAAGAGAAAGAAAAAGATGTAGAGAAAGAAGAATATGTAAAGAAAGAGTGACGATGGGTGAAGAGAAAGAAGAAGATGAAGAGAAAGAGTGACGATGGGTTAAGAGAAAGAAGAAGATGTAGAGAAAGAGTGACGATGGGTGAAGAGAAAGATGCAGATGTAGAGAAAGAGTGACGATGGGTGAAGAGAAAGAAGAAGATGTAGAGAATAAGTGACGATGGGTGAAGAGAAAGAAGAAGATGTAGAGAAAGAGTGACGATGGGTGAAGAGAAAGAAGAAGATGTAGAGAAAGAGTGACGATGGGTGAAGAGAAAGAAGAAGATGTAGAGAAAGAGTGGCGATGGATGAAGAGAAAGAAGAAGATGTAGAGAAAGAGTGACGATGGGTGAAGAGAAAGAAGAAGATGTAGAGAAAGAGTGACGATGGGTGAAGAGAAAGAAAAGATGTAGAGAAAGAGTGACGATGGGTGAAGAGAAAGAAAAGATGTAGAGAAAGAGTGACGATGGGTGAAGAGAAAGAAGAAGATGTAGAGAAAGAGTGACGCTGGGTGAAGAGAAAGAAGAAGATGTAGAGAAAGAGTGACGATGGGTGAAGAGAAAGAAGAAGATGTAGAGAAAGAGTGACGATGGGTAAAGAGAAAGAAGAAGATGTAGAGAAAGAGTGACGATGGGTGAAGAGAAATAAGAAGATGTAGAGAAAGAGTGACGATGGGTGAAGAGAAAGAAAAAGATGTAGAGAAAGAGTGACGGTGGGTGAAGAGAAAGAAAAGATGTACAGACTGAGTGACGATGGTTGAAGAGAAAGAAGAAGATGTAGAGAAAGAGTGACGATGGGTGAAGAGAAAGAAAAAGATGTAGAGAAAGAGTGACGATGGGTGAAGAGAAAGAAGAAGATGTAGAGAAAGAGTGACGATGGGTGAAGAGAAAGAAAAAGATGTAGAGAAAGAAGAAGATGTAGAGAAAGAGTGACGATGGGTGAAGAGAAAGAAGAAGATGTAGAGAAAGAGTGACGATGGGTGAAGAGAAAGAAGAAGATGTAAAGAAAGAGTGACGATGGGTGAAGAGAAAGAAGAAGATGTAGAGAAAGAGTGACGATGGGTGAAGAGAAAGAAGAAGATGTAGAGAAAGAGTGACGATGGGTGAAGAGAAAGAAGAAGATGTAGAGAAAGAGTGACGATGGGTGAAGAGAAAGAAGAAGATGTAGAGAAAGAGTGACGATGGGTGAAGAGAAAGAAGAAGATGTAGAGAAAGAGTGACGATGGGTAAAGAGAAAGAAGAAGATGTAGAGAAAGAGTGACGATGGGTGAAGAGAAATAAGAAGATGTAGAGAAAGAGTGACGATGGGTGAAGAGAAAGAAAAAGATGTAGAGAAAGAGTGACGATGGGTGAAGAGAAAGAAGAATATGTAGAGAAAGAGTGACGATGGGTGAAGAGAAAGAAGAAGATGAAGAGAAAGAGTGACGATGGGTTAAGAGAAAGAAGAAGATGTAGAGAAAGAGTGACGATGGGTGAAGAGAAAGAAGAAGATGTAGAGAAAGAGTGACGATGGGTGAAGAGAAAGAAGAAGATGTAAAGAAAGAGTGACGATAGGTGAAGAGAAAGAAGAAGATGTAGAGAAAGAGTGACGATGGGTGAAGAGAAAGAAGAAGATGTAGAGAAAGAGTGACGATGGGTGAAGAGAAAGAAGAAGATGTAGAGAAAGAGTGACGATAAGTGAAGAGAAAGAAAAGATGTAGAGAAAGAGTGACGGTGGGTGAATAGAAAGAAAAGAGAAAGAGAAAGAGTGACGATGGGTGAAGAGAAAGAAGAAGATGTAGAGAAAGAGTGACGATGGGTGAAGAGAAAGAAGAAGATGTAGAGAAAGAGTGACGATGGGTGAAGAGAAAGAAGATGTAGAGAAAGAGTGACGATGGGTGAAGAGAAAGAAAAGATGTAGAGAAAGAGTGACGATGGGTGAAGAGAAAGAAGAAGATGTTGAGAAAGAGTGACGATGGGTGAAGAGAAAGAAGAAGATGTAGAGAAAGAGTGACGATGGGTAAAGAGAAAGAAGAAGATGTAGAGAAAGAGTGACGATAGGTGAAGAGAAAGAAGAAGATGTAAAGAAAGAGTGACGATGGGTGAAGAGAAAGAAGAAGATGTAGAGAAAGAGTGACGATGGGTAAAGAGAAAGAAGAAGATCTAGGGAAAGAGTGACGATGGGTGAAGAGAAAGAAGAAGATGTAGAGAAAGAGTGACGATGGGTGAAGAGAAAGAAGAAGATGTAGAGAAATAGTGACAATGTGTGAAGAGAAAGAAGAAGATGTAGAGAAAGAGTGACAATGGGTAAAGAGAAAGAAGAAGATGTAGAGAAAGAGTGACGATGGGTGAAGAGAAAGAAGAAGATGTAGAGAAAGAGTGACGATGGGTGAAGAAAAAGAAAAAGATGTAGAGAAAGAAGAAGATGTAGAGAAAGAGTGACGATGGGTGAAGAGAAAGAAGAAGATGTAGAGAAAGAGTGACGATGGGTGAAGAGAAAGAAGAAGATGTAAAGAAAGAGTGACGATGGGTGAAGAGAAAGAAGATGTAGAGAAAGAGTGACGATGGGTGAAGAGAAAGAAGAAGATGTAGAGAAAGAGTGACGATGGGTGAAGGGAAATAAGAAGATGTAGAGAAAGAGTGACGATGGGTGAAGAGAAAGAAGAAGATGTAGAGAAAGAGTGACGATGGGTAAAGAGAAAGAAGAAGATGTAGAGAAAGAGTGACGATGGGTGAAGAGAAATAAGAAGATGTAGAGAAAGAGTGACGATGGGTGAAGAGAAAGAAAAAGATGTAGAGAAAGAGTGACGCTGGGTGAAGAGAAAGAAGAAGATGTAAAGAAAGAGTGACGATGGGTGAAGAGAAAGAAGAAGATGTAGAGAAAGTGTGATGATGGGTAAAGAGAAAGAAGAAGATGTAGAGAAAGAGTGACGATGGGTGAAGAGAAAGAAAAGATGTAGAGAAAGAGTGACGATGGGTAAAGAGAAAGAAGAAGATGTAGAGAAAGAGTGATGATGGGTGAAGAGAAAGAAGAAGATGTAGAGAAAGAGTGACGATGGGTAAAGAGAAAGAAGAAGATGTAGAGAAAGAGTGACGATGGGTGAAGAGAAAGAAGAAGATGTAGAGAAAGAGTGACAATGGGTAAAGAGAAAGAAGAAGATGTAGAGAAAGAAAGACGATGGGTGAAGAGAAAGAAGAAGATGTAGAGAAAGAGTGACGATGGGTGAAGAGAAAGAAAAAGATGTAGAGAAAGAAGAAGATGTAAAGAAAGAGTGACGATGGGTGAAGAGAAAGAAGAAGATGTAGAGAAAGAGTGACGATGGGTGAAGAGAAAGAAGAAGATGTAAAGAAAGAGTGACGATGGGTGAAGAGAAAGAAGAAGATGTAGAGAAAGAGTGACGATAGGTGAAGAGAAAGAAGAAGATGTAGAGAAAGAGTGACGATGGGTGAAGAGAAAGAAGAAGATGTAGAGAAAGAGTGACGATGGGTGAAGAGAAAGAAGAAGATGTAGAGAAAGAGTGACGATGGGTAAAGAGAAAGAAGAAGATGTAGAGAAAGAGTGACGATGGGTGAAGAGAAATAAGAAGATGTAGAGAAAGAGTGACGATGGGTGAAGAGAAAGAAAAAGATGTAGAGAAAGAGTGACGGTGGGTGAAGAGAAAGAAGAAGATGTAAAGAAAGAGTGACGATGGGTGAAGAGAAAGAAGAAGATGTAGAGAAAGAGTGACGATGGGTGAAGAGAAAGAAGAAGATGTAGAGAAAGAGTGACGATGGGTGAAGAGAAAGAAGAAGATGTAGAGAAAGAGTGACGATGGGTGAAGAGAAAGAAGAAGATGTAGAGAAAGAGTGACGATGGGTGAAGAGAAAGAAGAAGATGTAGAGAAAGAGTGACGATGGGTAAAGAGAAAGAAGAAGATGTAGAGAAAGAGTGGCGATGGGTGAAGAGAAAGAAGAAGATGTAGAGAAAGAGTGACGATGGGTGAAGAGAAAGAAAAAGATGTAGAGAAAGAGTGACGATGGGTGAAGTGAAAGAAAAGATGTAGAGAAAGAGTGACGATGGGTGAAGAGAAAGAAGAAGATGTAGAGAAAGAGTGACGATGGGTAAAGAGAAAAAAGAAGATGTAGAGAAAGAGTGACGATGGGTGAAGAGAAAGATGAAGATGTAGAGAAAGTGTGATGATGGGTAAAGAGAAAGAAGAACATGTAGAGAAAGAGTGACGATGGGTGAAGAGAAAGAAAAGATGTAGAGAAAGAGTGACGATGGGTAAAGAGAAAGAAGAAGATGTAGAGAAAGAGTGATGATGGGTGAAGAGAAAGAAGAAGATGTAGAGAAAGAGTGACGATGGGTGAAGAGAAAGAAGAAAATGTAGAGAAAGAGTGACGATGAGTGAAGAGAAAGAAGAAGATGTAGAGAAAGAGTGACGATGGGTGAAGAGAAAGAAGAAGATGTAGAGAAAGAGTGACGATGGGTGAAGAGAAAGAAGAAGATGTAGAGAAAGACTGACGATGGGTGAAGAGAAAGAAGAAGATGTAGAGAAAGAGTGACGATGGGTGAAGAGAAAGAAGAAGATGTAGAGAAAGAGTGACGATGGGTGAAGAGAAAGAAGAAGATGTAGAGAAAGAGTGACGTTGGGTGAAGAGAAAGAAGAAGATGTAAAGAAAGAGTGACGATGGGTGAAGAGAAAGATGAAGATGTAGAGAAAGAGTGACGATGGGTGAAGAGAAAGATGAAGATGTAGAGAAAGAGTGACGATGGGTGAAGAGAAAGATGAAGATGTAGAGAAAGAGTGACGATGGGTGAAGAGAAAGAAGAAGATGTAGAGAAAGTGTGATGATGGGTAAAGAGAAAGAAGAAGATGTAGAGAAAGAGTGACGATGGGTGAAGAGAAAGAAAAGATGTAGAGAAAGAGTGACGATGGGTAAAGAGAAAGAAGAAGATGTAGAGAAAGAGTGATGATGGGTGAAGAGAAAGAAGAAGATGTAGAGAAAGAGTGACGATGGGTGAAGAGAAAGAAGAAAATGTAGAGAAAGAGTGACGATGAGTGAAGAGAAAGAAGAAGATGTAGAGAAAGAGTGACGATGGGTGAAGAGAAAGAAGAAGATGTAGAGAAAGAGTGACGATGGGTGAAGAGAAAGAAGAAGATGTAGAGAAAGACTGACGATGGGTGAAGAGAAAGAAGAAGATGTAGAGAAAGAGTGACGATGGGTGAAGAGAAAGAAGAAGATGTAGAGAAAGAGTGACGATGGGTGAAGAGAAAGAAGAAGATGTAGAGAAAGAGTGACGTTGGGTGAAGAGAAAGAAGAAGATGTAAAGAAAGAGTGACGATGGGTGAAGAGAAAGATGAAGATGTAGAGAAAGAGTGACGATGGGTGAAGAGAAAGATGAAGATGTAGAGAAAGAGTGACGATGGGTGAAGAGAAAGATGAAGATGTAGAGAAAGAGTGACGATGGGTGAAGAGAAAGAAGAAGATGTAGAGAAAGAGTGACGATGGGTGAAGAGAAAGAAAAGATGTAGAGAAAGAGTGACAGAAGAGATGCAAGGGGATAGAAATGCTTTTAAAAAGAGAGAGGGGGGGGGTCAAGTGGCTAAATAAAACAAATAGAATGAAGAGAGCAAGAGGGGGGGAATGAAAATAAACACACACACACAGAGGGAGGGGGGTAGCCAATAGATAGAGTGGGAGGAAGCTTACGCAACAGATTGATCGCCATCTATGTTTTGTCTCAAGTTTTTTTGCCTGACACATCAACACATCATCTACCTCTCAATGTTTTTAGCGGCCCCCCGAAAGGGAAAAAGACGCTATTAGTTTTGTGTGGCCTGTCTGTCCGTCCGTCCCGTTAATATCTCAGAAACTAGAAGAGTAAATGAAAATTGGACATCATAATATTTTAGATCATTCAAAGTTCTGATGCAACGGCTACTTATTTCTTTTCCGAAAGTGAACCGTCTAATTTTTTAAATTATATATGCAAGCAGATTTTTAAAAAAATTACACAACTTTTCAATGAAAAACTTCAGGGGAGGTAACTTTTTTAAAAGGTCATGGACTTCTTCATTAATAACTCAAGCTTCATTCATAGATTCGCGTATTGGTTAAAAATTTTGCAATTAAGGTCACAATGGTGAAAGTGGCCATGGATCATTCTAAAACATATTTTCCATTTATTAACTAACTTATTGAATAGAATACTGATTCAAATGTAGTTTTTAAAAAAGAATTTTGATAATAACTACTTCTATAGCGCACAGTTTAGACATATCTGCATTATAGGGGCCTACACTTGACAGTCTAAATAGAGCCTAGATCTAGATATATTTATAATAAATGTATTAATTATTTGAACAAAATTTTAATTATTAAGGCAATAACTTATCTTCTGACAGCTTTAGGGTGTAGATTTATTTATTATGAAATGAATCGGATACGAAAGGCATAGTACACCATTAGTAATGGCATTACCCGGTAACAAAAGGCCTACTATTCATGATCACAACATTGGCCTAGTCTAGTAATTTTAAGATTAAACGTGTAAATTCATACGAGTTCTAGTCTAGATATAAAAGATTCTATCTCAAGATTCTAGATCTATAATTAAATCTACACTTAGATCTAGATCTAGACTTAGATCTAGACTTAGACTAAAACTAGATCTAGCTAGATCTATGTCTAGTTTGTAAGACAAATGACAATAGAGATTTTAATTTTTATTTTGCGAGGGGAATGTCTGGTCCCAGTAGACGTACTCCAAGTCTTTCAAGTCATTTCTAGCTAGCTCACTACCTAACTAAAATTGGTCACGAATTTTTTTTTCGTGTTGCCAATTTATCTAATTTTGTAAGAAGAATAAATCTTTTGTAGTTTCTCTTTAGTACGTGTTCTATGTATGGTGGGTTTGGCACAGAACAAACTAAATAACATGACGAAGGCAACTCGTAGGACGATTCCAAACTGTTTATTATACATTAAAGACTTGTAAACGTCTACATCTGGTTGTCACTGTCTTTGTTTCGGTTGTCAGGAAGCAGATTCTGAGACGTCTTCTGATCCCACAGTGTAGTCTCTCTTCCTGACCCCACTCGTGCTACCAAGTTTCTGTGGTGGGTTTGGCACAGAACAAACTAAATGACATGACGAAGGCAACTCGTAGGACGATTCCAAACTGTTTATTATACATTAAAGACCTGCCAAAGGCAAACATAAAACATAATTACAAATGAACATAAACTAAACATAATTAATAGGCCTAAATAAACAGACCAATTTGTAAACACAACATCAGGTAAAAATACTAGATCTAGCAAAAAAAAAAAAAAAAAGAAAATCTTATAGTGTGAACCAATCATCTCTTTTATAAACACAAGAGAGATATGGACACACCACCAAACAGTATACAAATAAGTGACAAAGTAATTTACATAAAATAAATCCACTAGTTCTACTTAAAACTAACATACGTTGAAGAGCTTTGCTATTTCCTTTTCTTACAAACACTATAACAATTAAATAGAACTAATCTAGACACTCACAAATATACTGTTTCTTAAAAGCCAGTATCTAAACAATAGTTGTAAAAATACATTTTCAAGATGGACAGTTAACGTTCTATAGAGAATACTACAGGTACGCATTTCAATAAATGAATTCATCTACATGCTGGCTTCTAAAAATAAGAAAAGTCCAACATGAACAAAAACCGCGGTAGTGATATTCTATATAAACTACTAATTAAATTTACAATCTAATATGAATAAGTAAAATGTGATTACCTGCAGCCATCCATAAACACATGGTGTAGAACCAGGCACAAACAGGGAGTGGAGACGACGTAGGTCCAGTAACGTACGGACACTACAGCGACAAGAGATGCCGGTCGAATGGACAGTGCCTACGTTGGTCTGCCTTGTTATGCGCGGACACAAGGTGCCATCTAGGGGGAAGGGTCACGTGGATATCAGGGTGGCGGTGTTTTCTGAAAAGGTATCCACTCCACTACATATGTTATTAATTTTCAATGTATGGATAAGGTTAATAATTATTATTTTAAAAAAATAAGTGTACGCTAAATGAATATATGGAGATGCCGTGGCTGAGTGATAAAGCACTTGGAACCAGAAGTCCCGTGTTCTAATCCTGGTAAAGACTCTAGGTAGACCACTTCGGGGGCCGATTTTGAGTTAGTGTTTACACGCAAACTGTCTTTGTAACCTTCTTTTAATTTACTTTAAGGAGGCTTCTTTAATATCCAATGTATAAACTCATAAATCTGAGCTATTAGCTTAAAGTACATTCCACAAATCAGACTTTGAATATTTAATACATACACACATTTTAAGATAAAGCTCGAGAGACAACAATGTGGGATGCGTGGCCGAGAGGCTATCCACGATTGAACTTGGCTTGGCTATGAAGGGGGCTTGAGGTTCGACACCCGACTCGAGCAGAGTTGTGTTTAATGAGTGCCTAAAGGCAGCACGGAAAAGCTTATCCGAGATGCCCCACTGATGCACAAATAAGATAAGACCATAGCACTCTGAGCATGCTATGAAAGCAAGAGAGTAGAGCTATATAAAAAGCTATAACTAATAGCAAAAGTTAATTTACTTTTCAAAAGGCCAATTATTTGTTAAAAAGATATTGCACCACTCAATAATGTGAGTATTTGTGCTAAAAGTTTCGATTCATTATCACAAATTTGAAACGAAAAAAAAAAAATTATCTGAAACGGATAGGGTAAAAAAATATTTTTTTAAAATCCAACCCTTACAGCATACAATCGAATAGCGTGAGAAGGTTTTTTTTTGTGTGATGAGACGCGAGTTTCTGAAATCATGAACCCCTACAAATAAAATACAGAGATTAGGGGAGGGAAGAGTGAGGAGGGGGTATATCATTGTGTGGTGTGTGAAGTTATAGAGTACATTGAACTTTAGAATGGGTGGAGATATAGAATGACTGGAGCTATAGAATGACTGGAGCTATAGAATGAGTGGAGCTATAGAATGAGTGGAGCTATAGATTGGAGATATAGAGTCGAGCTATAGAATGAGTGGAGCTATAGAATGAGTGGAGCTATAGAATGAGTGGAGCTATAGATTGGAGATATAGAGTCGAGCTATAGAATGAGTGGAGCTATAGAATGAGTGGAGCTATAGAATGAGTGGAGCTATAGATTGGAGATATAGAGTGGAGAATGAGTGGGGTTTTAGATTGGAGCTATAGAATGAGTGGAGCTATAGAATGAGTGGAGCTATAGAATGAGTGAAGCTTTAGATTGGAGATATAGAGTGGAGCTATAGAATCTAGCTATAGAGTGGAGCTATAGAATGAGTGAAGCTTTAGATTGGAGCTATAGAATGAGTGAAGCTTTAGATTGGAGATATAGAGTGGAGCTATAGAATCTAGCTATAGAGTGGAGCTATAGAATGGAGATATAGTGTGGAGCTATAGAATGGAGCTATAGAGTGGAGCTCTAGTAACAGAAAGACGAAGTGGTTACTTGCTTTGAGCTGAGAATTAAAAAAAGAAAGCAATTTAAAAGAAGCCAAATTTCAGTCTATTCTGCTTGGGCATATTTCAAGAATTGTTGAAACAATCAAATAATTTTGCAAATAATAAACAAAACGTATTCATTACCCTCTAGTTCGTCATTTGTATGAGCTAGACCGTCAGTTAGACATTTCCTTCCGTTTGCAGCTCTGTCTGAGCACATTGGTTTGAAATAGGTTCATGGACAGACTAAATGTTTTTTTTTTGTGTGTTTTTTTTGCTTAGAAGAAATTTTAGAGAAACGGATTCCTTTATATCAAATTTCCGAAACATACAAAATCTAATCAATACAACTGTGTACCTCTAAGTAGAACAGGATAACAAATGGAAAGTAAAGTTAGTGCTAGGGTTCAAATCCCAATTTTTAATATCTTTTCAACTAATTTAAAAAAGAAACGCTTGCATTACTTTCTCTTGCGCTAAATATTTCCATGCCACACGGTGCCACGGAGTCCTAAAAATGATGGTCTCATTACAGCATCATTTAGATAGTCAATATTTTCCCATCTTTTGATTTCTGTAATAACAATGCTCGAGTCAACTATGGGTTCAGACTTGATCACTGCAGGTCCTCTGAGGCCAGCACTCATTAACACATATATTGGATAGCCATCTACTGGAGCGAATATAGTATTCATATGTTATATCATCGGGTAGTGACTACGTGCTAATGCGGCTGAGTACCATAAATAGTCATGACATCACATTATGTATTTTATACCATTTTTATAGCTTCTGGGACGTTAGTCTTGACTTTTCAATTCAAGGCACTGTTTAATAATAATAATAATAATAATAATAATGGCAATGTCTTCAATTCCAAAGGTTAAGGATGAGTGCAGTGGTTCACATGACTACGCAAACATAGTTATGAGTTGCGACCTACATATTTTTCCGCATTTCGTGCAGACAAAGCCGTTGTCAATCGGCGGTCTATTTAAGTTTTCTTTCCGTCTTCTGCGCCTGTTTATTGTTCGTTAAAATCTATAAATGTATTCATAATTCGACTCACATTAACAAATAGTGGCTCTTGCTGTTTACTGATTTATAATGGGCAAGATTTTCTGCCCAGATTAGGCAACTAATTAATGAATGAATTGATATTTATAATTCCTCTTCTTAGTTTGTAAACTCTTCGTGGAGGGTTGGATACGGATTTCAAAAGATCGATTTTCATTGAAATTTGTTTATTTTTCTCTTTAGAAAAACAATGACTACCTAACTGGCAACGTGGTGAAAACTCTGGTTTGACCGTTATAGTTTTTCTTTACAATTAAATAACTATTATTAACAAGCTTTCGGTATTTATCTCTGCAAACGACGCAATGTTTCTTTGTACTCATTAGTGTTGAAACATATGTGGACTTTCAGAAATATTTTGCGCCCCTATGTAGACTTACATGAACATTCTAATCACCTATGTCGACTTTCATGAACATTTTGAAAACCTATGTAGACTTTCATGAACATTTTGCCCACTGTCTTATGCAGAAATGAGCTAGACTGTAATAGAAGAACTTATTTGCTCAAGCCCACTGGAAAGACTCATTGCAATATCGAAGCACTGCAAGAAAAAACGGAAATTATAGAGCACCATGGGGGGGGGGGGGGCTTCATAAACGAGGAATCGACTTAGAAAAAAAAGCAAAACACTTTTGAATGTTACTCGTTCTGTGTTCAGACAGAAATCATGTAAAGTGGCAGCGTATAGTATCTGTCCAATAATACAAGAATCAACTGAGAGAGGGCAGAGATTTCTTCCTGTCTAGATAAAACTGATTCAATTGAAAATGTCAAACTTTCAATACCTTTACAACGTCGAATAGCATTGACACCAATATGACACCAATATGACACTAATATGACACCAATATGACACCTTAATGACATCTACCTGACATATTTCTAACACATTAAAATTGTTTTGGAAGCGGTTTATAAACATTTCACACCCAAAATAAAAAACAAAATGTGATCATCAACTAACTTTGTTGAACGATGCTTCCTTTATTCCCACCACATTAATGACGTCACAGGAGAATGGACAAAAGGACAAGAATTTAGAGCTGAAACACGAAGTTTGTGTGTGTGAGAGAGATAGACAAAGAGAATGAAAGAGAGAGCGAGAGAAAGAAAGAATGAAGAGAATGATAGAGACAATAATGAAGGAGAGAGGATAAGTCAAAGAAAAATAAAAAGGAAATTAAAGAGCAAAGAAGATTTGGTCTAAGAGATGTAACCCTTCCTCTAAGAGATGTAACCCTTCCTCTAAGAGATGTAACCCTTCCTCTAAGAGATGTAACCCATCCTCTAAGAGATGTAACCCTTCCTCTAAGAGATGTAACCCTTCCTCTAAGAGATGTAACCCTTCCTACAATGAGGAGACAACTCTTGTGTGTTTGAATGTCCGTTGCAAAAACAAAACACTGAGGAACAGATATAATTTGTGGTCATTTGATTGAATTGAAGTTCCCGCTTGATCTAGAAACTTTTCGTTGTTTCGTGTCATAAATGAAGTCATTTTCTTTACGTTCCCTTTACTGTACGAATGCGCCCCTGATCTAAATCACTGTAGTTTTATTTTTAAAAATTAATTTTTATGATGAACATCAACTATTATTAGAAATTGAAAAGATAGAAACATTGACTTAACAAAATCTTATCAAAAATATACACACAAAAAAGATGAACCTTTATTAATGCACATAGAGTTTTGATTATTATTCCACACACAGTCTTGTTTATTATTGCATACTTTTATTCTTTTACTATATACGATTAACCAATTCAAGATTGAGGACGTATTGAGAGCCAAGTTCTTAGTGTGAAAAAAAACCGATACATTTGCTTACGGTCAGTGACAGATTGACCCTTAGGCAACACAAGCTATAGCTGATGTTTAACCCACTTTATATATATTTTTATCTTTATGAAGAAAGAACAAAGAAGAATTGACTTCTGTTGAATATAAAAGGCCCCATATCTCAAATAGCTTAGGCATTTTGAAATCATAATCCGGTCGTTCTTAGGATAAATGAATTGGCTTGCATCTAAAGTGTTCCTTACCGACTTGAGAACTTAAATAAGTGATTTACAGAAAGAACATTTTCGATATACTTTCTCACTGGAAATGTATTTTTATTTACATTAATGAAGACAAATGAATGGAATTAACATTAACAGAATGGTGAATATTTATAGACAGCCCTAAAGTTAGGGTTACAAGACACATTCATGCCCAAAGGGGGAACAAAAAGGAGGACAAAGCCTTACAAAGGAGCACACAAAAAAAAGACAAACTAAACTGGACATTTAATTTTGATTAAACATTTATAGAGAGGTTATATATACAAAACAAAGCAATGAACTTGCGATGAAGCTATATATCTTTTAATCATTACGATAATGTAATTTAGTCATTCCGATAATGTAATTAGTGTTTTTAGCGGCCCCCGAAAGGGGAAAAGACGCTATTAGTTTTGTGCGAAATGTCTGTCCGTCTGTCCCTCTGTCCCGTTTAGATCTCGTAAACTACAAAAGATATTGAAAATCCGACATCACAATATTTTAGACCATTCAAAGTTCTGATGCAGCGGCTACTTTTTTTTTTATGAAAGTGAAAAATCGTATTTTTTAAATCAGTTATGCAAGCAGTTTTTTTAAGAGAAAATGCTAGTTAGTATGCATTATAAGTTGGACCTAATTTAAAACGAATAGTAATCTTGTAAACTTCATTTTCCTGAATTATTTACAATGCGCTGCGCGCATCGGATTCGGGATAAATGATTAAGCCTTTTCATAACAATAAGATCAATTATAAGACATCAGTTAGGGCAGGGCAGGCGCGCTGGCTGAGCGGTAAAGCGCTTGGCTTCCGAACCGGGGGTCCCGGGTTCGAATGCTGGTGAAGACTGGGATTTTCAACTTTGGAATCTTTGGACGCCCCTGAGTCCACTCTGCTCTAATGGGTACTTGACATTAGTTGGGGAAAAGTAAAGGCGGTTGGTCGTTGTGCTGGCTGCATGGCACCCTCGTTAACAGTAGGCCACAAAAATAGATGAACTTTACATCATCTGCCCTATAGACCACAAGGTCTGATAGGGTAACTAGTTAGGCCTGGTTCACATCTAACTTTACATTCACTTTCACCTATCCTTAGATCTGCGGGACCGTTGGGGCACTACACAAGATCTGTTAATCTTCTTTCTCCATTCTTATCTCTCATTTGTCTTTGGCATAATTTCATTCGGATGTTCTTTCTGAAAATATTGAAGCCTGCCTAGGTCGACCACTTTGGGGGCCGAGATTGAGTTTGTGTTTCCACACAAACTGTCTTTTGTAACCTTGTTTTTTTTTTATATTAGGTACACAACCATTCTTCCAATTACATGTAGTGATATATATCCATGCTAAATAAAGTCTCATCTGTTGGAAAGAAAATAGCGGACTCTTATAAGCCCTTCTTCTCTAGTTCAGCAAAGTGGATATGCATAACTTCATTATTTATGCACGTGAGACAGCGCAAAGAGAAAGAGACATTTTACTATTCTTGGCCATTTTGTTCACTTCCTGCGAAATCTTAGCGACGTGCATGATGGGAAAGATGAACGATTGCATTCAGATTTCATGTAACACCAGAGTGTCAGCAGATGGGATGCAAATCTGATGATTGATTGATGATACGGCTGTATATAAAATGAACCTCACAGTGAAACTCCAAAAGTAACAAGAAATCTGGTGCATATAAATAGTGTCCTCAGAACGTATAGTTTGTATTATAAGTTGAAAATGAGATATTGCTTTGTTGTTTTTGCTGCTGATATTTTGTGGTTGATGAAAGTTGTTGTATTTTATTTTATGTTATTGTTTTTTGTATTGTTTTGTTTTGTTGTTAATGATGTTGTAGCTAGTTGCTGATGTAGTCTAGTTAAGTCTCTAGTCATTTCTTAATCGATTCGTTTTTGTTGCTGCTGTATCTTTTTTTTTTCTTTTTTTTTTTTCGGGTTGTAGTTGTTGTTATTGTAGAATGGGAAGGGTGGTCTGTGGTTCAACAAAGTTTAAGGTGTTACAAAACAATAGAAATATTTGACATTCAGCTGTGACTCAACTGACCCAAAGTTATTTGACATTCAGCTGTGACTCAACTGACCCAAAGCTATTTGACATTCAGCTGTGACTCAACTGACCCAAAGCTATTTGACATTCAGCTGTGACTCAACTGACCCAAAGCTATTTGACATTCAGCTGTGATTCAACTGACCCAAAGCTATTTGACATTCAGCTGTGACTCAACTGACCCAAAGCTCGTCAAAAACTAAAAGCAGATCAAGGTAGATAAAAGTTTTATTTTCAGCGCAAAGACCACAATGTCTGCGACGGTTTCAACAATTAACACTGGTTCTTTAATTCCAATTGAGAACGAAATATATTTTTTTAGAGATTTTCTCCATATTTAGAACAACACAATTTGAATTAAATACAATTACAAACTATAATCATTCCTTTTTTAAAAAATTCATCTCGTAGCAATAGAACAGTCTTGGAGATGTTGAAACATTGAGGCAAATTGTGATCTGTGAAAGACTTCGTAGCGGAAAAAACTCAAGATCATGCGACAACCCCACTAGGCCAATAAGAATTCGTATGTGACCGGACATGTCATCTATAGGACTTGGACCGTTGTTGTTGATCTCTTTAGAGGTACATGTTTGTAAAATATTTTACATGTTTTGAATGTTCCTTCCGAGTTGAAGATAGTTTACTTCCTGCAGGACGACGGGGGATGGGAGCGGGCAGGGTTTGAACCCGGGACCATCGATAAATCCAAACGACAGTCCAGCGTGCAAACTGCATGACCAGGCATCCATCCATTCATTCATTCCACTAACGTCGAACTCTATAAGGAATAAAGGACTAAAGTTTCTTGTTTATCGTTGAGTCTGTATAAGCAATTGACTTCGACTAGAAGCACTATATACGGATGTAGGGTATTTACGACAATGTTTTAGACTTTTATTAGATTTTAAAGTGTATAAGACAGTGTTGTTTGTTTTAATCACGACGCTCAAAGTGTTGGTTCTAAAAAGAATAGTATAAAATCTCAAAATAAATTACTGTCATTCATTTGGCCCTCTCGGTGGCCCTACCAACCCAATCGGGTATCGGCCCAACGGGCATTGGCCCGAATGCCCATTATTGCCCATATACTCAGTCCGCCCCTGATAAGGACTTGTTGAGCTAGAATCCTTCAAAGATATCTTATCTCTACAAATAAAATAATGAAATTGGTTGTTGTTGTTTGTTTGTTACTTGACTATTAATTAGATTTACGGCCGCCTTTAGTGGCAAAGGGATTAATGATTATCTTATGCTTACAACTATGGCTAAGTAAAAGGTAGAGTTTCCATTTCAGCCTCCGCATACAAATATAGTACATAGGGAAATGAGCAGGCTCATTTCAATGTGGAAAATTTGAATCAGAATTTACTCATGACATATATATCTACACTAGCAGCCCATTTATTTTTTTAATTTCAAAATGCTTTTGTAAATATTACAATATGCACATCTTAGAAGTAACTTGACGAGCTGAACATGTATTACTCCATTGTTTAAAATCTTGAAACAAAAAAAGTTTAAAATAGAAATATTTTACAACATGAAACAGCATTGAATTTTAAAAAGAATATATAGTAGTTTATTACTTACCACAGTCGTTAATTACTGTACATCTAATTGCGAAACATGACTCAACAACCACATAGTTTAGTATTGTAAAAACTCATGTCAAATGTCTTTCAAGTTTTGTCTGGATGTTTAGGTTGAGTTGTGCGTGTGCGCGCGTTTTGTCCGTTTCTTAACGTCGCATCGATCTTTCATTTCCCACAGTAGACATTGGGCTTTGTCTCGCCTGGCCCCTCGCTCATCGCTCGAGACACAGATAACGCTGGACGCTACTCCGGGATATTGCCGGAAACTTGAGAGTGATACGCATTGCGATGTAATTTCTCCATCGCGAGGGAAGATTAAGAGATACGATTTCTGGACGCATTTTTATGTCTCTGTTGATAACAGAGTTTTCAGTGTGAGGCGAGGGGTGTGATGGCAGAGGGGTGTGATGGCAGAGGGGTGTGATGGCAGAGGTCATGCTGATGGGGAATATTAAATTTCAACTGTTTTTGTCCCCAAGGTCCAAAAGTCTAAAGCCAAAAAAAAAATCGTAATGTGTTCACCTTCCCCTATCCCTTAGTCTGTTGAAGCGTTGGGGCACCACTCAAGATCTGTTGACCGTCTTCCCCCTTACCTCTCTCTGTTGGATAGAATTTCTTTCAATTACAGGCCTCTCTATTCTTTTATGTTGTCTTACAATAGCTTTTTCCGCCTGTTCTTTTTCCTGGTACTGTTCCCTGAAAGAAGATTTTTGCGAGCCCTGAGGACATTTTGATATCGCCATAGATTTAACGTTTGCTTTTTTTGACTGTAGTTAGCAGATCATCCTATTTATCCGGCTTTCTAATCTCTTCATTTGTGATGCGGTCTTTGTAAGTGATACCTAGGATCTTCTGTAGCATCTCAATTACATTGCTAGGATCCTCCTTCGCAAGCATGTAAGAATGTGCCCGTGACCAGGGAGCGCATCAGTCTATTTTTAGTATCGAGGGCTATGTCTTTATCTTTCTAGATTGTAATTAATTTTTGGCAAGTGCTACTGTCGACTGTGCAATTCTGGCCAGTACTTCAGGTTTGGTTCCATCCTCTGAGGGCAATAGCTCCGAGGTATTTAAAACTACTGACACTTGTCAGCTGTTCATCTCCAATACTGATTTCCTTTTTAAAGCCCTGTTGGCTATTGGTCATATTTTTTTTTACCATTGATTTGCATAGCAAAGTCTTGTCTACGCATATCACCAAGTCCGCTAATTCTTCTTTTGTCCCCATGTCGCCCGTAAAGCGCAAGTAAGTAATTCTTCTTCCTGTAAACTTTCGTAGCCTTTAAAGAAAGATATTGAAAAGAGTAGGTGAAAGTAAGCAGCCTTGTCTCACTCCAACTGTGGTTTTAAAGCAGTCTTCAATCGGTGTTGAAGTACATGGCAATAAATGCCTGCTTCTGAGTTACTTTTATTGTTGTTTTTTTTACATTGTACTTTTCCATCGTCGCCCAGAGTGCTTCATGCCATACTCTGTCGAGAGTTTTCTTGAAAGCAATAAAGACATGAGAAAGATTCTGTTGGTGTTAAAGAAATTTTCCACACAGTATCCTGAGGTACTAGATTTGTTTTGTGGTGCTATTATTTAATGTATTGTAATTGTTCTAGTTTACAGCCTTGTAGTAGTTGGGGTGGGTGTTTGGATCGAATCTAGATAGCGGCCAAACACAACGGTGCTCTTTTAGAAAAGAGGTTGGCGTCAGTTAAGATGGCGCCTCGTCGTGCGATATATGCTCTGGACTGTTGTTTGGAATTCTCGATGGTTGTCGTCCAGTGGGAGGTGTGGACTAGGAAATAAATGATCAACTCTGAAAGAACATAGGTAACATGTACTACATGCAAAATAAAGCTTTGTTTACATATGTGAAGCTTATAACGCCCTAATTTAAACTTCCTGAAGGACAGCAGGAAAGTCTGCGGGTAAGATTTGAACTCGGGAATGTTTTGAAGGCAATACAAAGCGCATACTAAACAAACAGAAGGCTAATAAGAGTCAGTATTCTGCCAGATACTAATATATCTTTTTTTTTTTGTGGGGGGGAGGGGGGTACATTTTAGGAATAATTTATTTTGTACACTTCAGGGCCGTGGTTAGGAGAGAATCTGCTGAAGATTAAAACTTCAGGGCCGTGGTTTGGAGAGAATCTCCTGAAGATTGAAACTTCAGGGCCGTGGTTTGGAGAGAATCTTCTGAAGATTGAAACTTCAGGTCCGTGGTTTGGAGAGAATCTTCTGAAGATTGAAACTTCAGGGCCGTGGTTTGGAGAGAATCTGCTGCAGATTGAAAGTTCAGGGCCGTGGTTTGGAGAGAATCTGCTGAAGATTGAAACTTCAGGGCCAAGGTTTGGAGAGAATCTGCTGAAGATTGAAACTTCAGGGCCGTGGTTTGGAGAGAATCTGCTGAAGATTGAAACTTCAACGCCGTGGTTTGGAGAGAATCTGCTGAAGATTGAAACTTCAGGGCCGTGGTTTGGAAAGAATATTGAAATGCAATCTTAAGGAGATTTGGAGTAAAATGAGATTTCTAAAGCTAATCATTGTAATGATATTATAAGAAAAATGTAAAGAATTTCTATGCCAGTAACATCAGATACAATAAAACAATGTACACATTAGGCACCTACGTATCGCGCAGGCATTCAAAATAATGTAGATCCGATACATTAACGCGATTCGATTCTACATTCATATGCAGGTCAATGTACTCGATAAACAAAATGGTACGCTTTCAGAAGACCACGAACACAATAATAGCTATTCTCTACTGGAGCAGTTTAAACACATTTAATAAACAACAACTCAGTTTTAAGAAACATGTTTTGTTAATAAATGAGTAAAGACAAATCTACACCATAAGAACAGAAACACATGCGAGGGTTAAACAATAAACATAGGCCTTTGAAACTCAACCAAATAGAGGAAGGTCTATAGAAAGTGCTATTTTTTCATGGAACTGAAATTCTTATTAAAAAAAATATTTATTTTTTTTTGGTTTCTGATCATTGCGTTGATTATATTGTCCGTTAGAATAGTTTTTTTTTGTTTTCAAGTAATTAGAACAGATGCAGAAGCAGGCAAGACATTGCTATCAAATTTTAATGGAGCTCAAGGATTTTTTAAATGTTTTTTTTTATTTTTAATGATTTGTTTTTAAATGGTTAATGAAGTGCTCAACAAAATGGCTTTAGTTGAGCCGTGACACCAAAATTAATTACAAGATGAAAATAGCTTTTGTAACCTTTTTTTTTTGGAGAAGTGTGTGTTAACGTGTGCTTATGTGTGTGTGTGTGTGTGTGTGAGTGTGTGCTCGATAGTGTGGGTACGCTGAGTGTAACATGGCGATGGAAAGAAGGGGTCGGATAAAGCCTCACATAATGTGTCTTTAGAAACTATTTCAGGCAAACATTAGCTGTACATGCGTTAGTAGAATTCAATGTAGTATATAAGTGTTAGGATCTTTGTTTTTAGAACAAAATAAGAGGCCAAATTAAGTCCTCGAGGAGTAGTATTGTCATAGATTTTAGTAAAATCATAGAATGTAGTTAAGTCATAGAATATAATACAGTCATAGTACATAGTAAAGTAGTGAAGTCATAGAATATAGTTAAGCCATAGTATATAGTAAAGTCATAGAATACATGTATAGTAACGTTATAGAATATAGTAGTCATAGAATATAGTAAAGTCATAGTACATATTAAAGCCATAGAATATAATAAAGTCATAGTACATAGTAAAGCCATAGAATATAGTAAAGTCATAGAATATAGTAAAGTCATAGAATATAGTTAAGTCATAGAATATAGTAAAGGTCGTAGAATATTTGTTTCCCAAATCTTTGTCTTGTAAAGAGATGCGAAGTGATTTTTGGTGGCCCCGAATGAAATAGAAAAATAAAAAATATACAGTGAAACAAACTAAAATACTCAATTTATTTAAAAACCTAGTGCACTCCAACAATAGTATTGAGGACAAGTTTCGCTATTTTTTTTTTTTCAAAAAAAACTTGTTTAGAGTCATTAGCGGAGCCCTCAAATCGGAAGTCCTAGGTGGCTGCCTAGTTTATTTATGCCTAAGGCATAGCTGTCAAGTCTGTCAACCTACAATGCACACCAATATGGGGACCTGTCGGTAACCGTCTCTGAATTTGTCAGAAAATATTGATTTATTATTATTATTATTATTATTATTTGTTCTTTTTTTTTTTTTTAAATCTACTATTTACATAAATTTACCCATATTTATCATCCTAGTCTCCTCTTTAATATTACAAATATTACATTTTTAAAAAATGAAGATAGCAACTATATTTTGTAGATTTTGGTGTTTTTAGGTGTACATATGTGGCAAGGGAAATAACTACATTAAGTCAACATACCAGAACTTATTGCTCGTGGCTGCTAACTTAGATCTTTATCTTAGGTTATAATCTCACCATCATGTTCTAGAAGTTTGGTCTCCATAAAAATCTAAGATGCTGATAGAAGAGACCACCAGGCTTGACAGGCCGCTTGCTGCAGTAGAATGAAGTTCAAACCCGTTGAAATGGAGCGAACCAAGAGGAACCAAACGAATAGAAGAACTGTCACGTGGTCCTAAATGTTTGTATTTACACATGGATATCACAGAGTCTAATAGTGAAAGTATTTTTAAAATGCCACAAACACAAACATACACACTCACACATTCAATTGAGCCGAAGTAATATACAATGTCAGTCTTAATAAAACGCTGAGAAATTTTCAGTAGCAATCTGACCGATTAGGAAACATGTAGGCGAGTTCCAAATGACTTCAAGTCCTGACTTATAGTGCATCATAAGGTTTCATTTTCATTAAGCTTTTTTTTTAACGATTCTCAACTTTAACTGGACATGATGTACGCTTGATTCGCACTGTACGTGTCAACTAACTCGGAGAGACGTTGAGACTCTGCCAGAGGCATTCTCATTACGTAACAATTCTCTCTCTCTCTCTCCCTCTCTCTCTCTATATCTGCGTTGTCAACAGCTTATACACAACATCTGGATTCTATCTTTTTCAAGTTCAGATATCCTGTGTGTGTCAGTCACTAAAGCGACTTGCAGCACGACCAACATTTAATAAACAACTCGGTACACTTGCTGTGAACGATCGTTGACTTGTAGCACCAAACTGCTGGTAGACATCTAAACCGCTGTAAGACTTGAAATAACTTGAATTACTTCCTTTGTGAACAATCATAAATATGACTTTATTAAAGTTTAGACAAAATCAACTTGTGATGTGATGAAATGCAACAAATGTAGTAG
Source organism: Biomphalaria sudanica (assembly GCA_036873155.1). Taxonomy (NCBI): domain Eukaryota; kingdom Metazoa; phylum Mollusca; class Gastropoda; family Planorbidae; genus Biomphalaria; species Biomphalaria sudanica. The sequence continues at coordinate 338,401 of JAZGLO010004451.1, read as the reverse complement.
ACTTAAAAATCATAATAAATAAATGATATTTGAAACAAAACCTAACTCACTACAAAAAACACTTCTTTTCAGTCTGTCCAAACTAGGATCACTGACGACAATGCTATTTTTCTTACATCCTTCACAACCAATCGCTAACCTCGCCCCACAGTCACCATAGAGACACACACATGCACACTCCATAACAACACTACGGCTCGAGATATACATCAAGTGTTACATTTTTAGGAAAATAGTTAGAGCCATTTTTGAGATCAGCGTCCAGGTTTAGACTTGAATAGAGGTATTGTAATAAGAAAATAGTCGATGTGGCGTTGTGAATATTCGTGTTTGTGTGTGTGTGTGTGTGTACGAGGGTGTAAAAAACCTTCTTGGGTTTTAGTTCTATACTCTATATAGCTCTTGTAGGGGTATAACTCAATCAGTGAGATGTCAGTTTATTGAAGGAATGTTACCTAGATTCATCGCTTTGTAACAATCTAGTATAAACTACGTAGATACAACACAGAAACACTGAGTTATAATAGGTCCTAGACTTTATCTACAAGACCATTATGTGCACTATACATTGTTCTCAATAATTAGTGTTAAATAGGTTTAAAATGAACCAATACATAAAGCTAGACATAGCTAGGTAACATAAGTAAAAAGTAATTTGTCAATGAGAGCTAAGACATTATCCCAATACAATACATGAAAAATGCATCCCCCACAAAAACACAGTTCTGACCAAGACCAGATCAGCACACCAACTGACTAGACTGACCACTAGATACTCTATCAACCCCCCTGAAAAACCCTGATAAAAACAAACACACACACAATCTCACATCCCACACACCCCCGCTCTTGACAGAGAGGCCGGATGTCACCAGGTTACGGGCTGGATATGGACATCACTGACTCTCCAGCCCTGGTCTAGTGAAATTTCTGAATCCATTTAATGAAATCTTAGTCAATTAATTGAATGTGCCATGATACATTTACCTTACCCAAACATAAAACAGATTTGAATAATACTAAAAACAAAGATATTATCCCCACAAACCAGCCACATACATTCACAAAAACTATTTGTTATTCAAACACTAGGTTGGTCATGTAACTTCGCAACTTTTACACAATATGTTTTATTTTTTTCTTTTATTTTTCTATTAGTTTTTAATAATTAATTTTTTTAAATTTTGAGTTTATCATTAAGAGCTTCAGCATAAGAGGATAAATATTGTCATTGCAAGGCCGATGTCCGAGGGGCCAAAACAGAAGAGGCTTGAGTTTCAAAAATAATTGAACTGAATTTTTTTATTTAATGTAGACCTATATTATACTTTCTTTTTTTTTTTTTTTTTTTTTTTTTTTGATATATCACAAAAATTTTAAAGCAACGACTGCAGTCTTCACTCTTATCTTATCTTATCTTATCTTATATAATACAGACATTACTTCAAAAAAGAAGATGATTACGTCCTACGCGTCATGCATTTAGTCATGCATATTAACCAATGACTTAAATTCTGCCACTGAGCTAGCTCAGGCAACCTATTCCATGCTCTAATAGCACTAGGGAAGAAGGAGTATTTGTACAAATTTGTCCTAGCATATGGGACTAGGAATGTGCCTTTTTTTGTGTGCCTTTTAGAGTATTTTATTACTAGACGTTTCCACTACTAGACGTTTCCACTACTAGACGTTTCCACGGAGACGTTTCTACGGAGGTGCCACGCTGAGGCGATGGGGGGGGGGGACTGAATCCTCCAAAAACCAAATTTGAGTTCTCTGGGATGTGAATGCCTCTGAGTTGACAACCACTTCCACGTCAATGTTCTTGTGTTACATTCATTGTGTATTATTAGTAGGATAAAAGATGTCTTGATATTACTGGAGTCCTTGCATTACTTCCTATCTCGCTTGACTACTGCTAGAGCACAACAGTAAATAATAATCACATATTGAGTAAGTCCATGTTCAGCAGACAATATATGTATATTTATTGAATAAGAAATAAAATAACAGTTTGATGGCAATTCCAGCCATCAGGATGTACATATCAAATCCAGTGAAACACTCCTAGGTATACAATTTATATGAAATACCAATATCATTTATATTATACACTATTACAGTGGAGAAAATACATACATCTCCTTACTCCGCAGAGGCCCAAAAATAACTGAGGTTTTCACTTCGTGGTCAGTTACAGACCAATAATTTTCTCATGAAAAAAGCACGAGAAAGTCAAATGATTACTAAGTCACTTCATGTCACAGTGAGTCTCAAACGAGTGTGTGACAACTCCCCCACCAACAGCTAAAGAAAACAAATATATTTTCTTAATGCCAAAACACATTTATACACTTTGTTGAGATCTCACAAACTTAGTGCTATTGTGGGTAGTGTGGATAGTGTGAGTAGTGTGGGTAGTGTGGCCATTTGGTTGTCTTTCTAAGCGGTTTGAGTTCGAATTTTGACTTGAGCTGTGTGTTTGCTTCACCCCTAAGACATCAGAGAAACCTGTCCCACATTCCCCACTTCCCCAAGCATCCACAAGTTTTGACCCTAGCACACTGTGTATACTATAACATGATAGATGCACTCTATACAAATTACTTCCATGTATATATATAGGCAGGCAAAAATGAGATGATATATATCTCTACTTATCCGCCATGAATGCAAACCTCCAATGGTATTTAGTTTGAGGCCTTCATGTTGATTTTTTTCTTTATTCAGCTATATACCCAGGTATCTCGTTGTTTTCTTGCTACTAACTTTGCTAAAGTTAGCTAGCGGAAATTATTCCTTCAATATTTAAAACATAATGAACATCTGGTGTTCAGGCATCTAGAAGTAAAACAATATACAGGGAGATCATGGGACCAAAACAAGCTCAATAACTCTAAGCTCAATAACTCTAAGCTCAAAAACTCTAAGCTCAGTAACTCTAAGCTCAGTAACTCTAAGCTGTATGCAGAGCCAGGACATCTGACCTTCTAAATCATCCCGCGACATGGCCCCCACGACCTTTCCCCCCCACCCACACACACACACACCCAAAATTATCTCGAAGACGTATTTCTGATAATATTTCTTGCGCTATATATCTGACACATCTTTCAAGGTCAACTTGGAATAAAAATCAAACAGTAGTTCTCCGAGGCGTAGCTAGGCTGAATCCAAATTTGAAAATCCCCCTGGCCCCCACTTGAGGGTGATCCCAAATGACTGTCCGAAATTTTTTTACATTAAATATCAAGCCATTATCTAATATGATGTCTAATGTCAAAATGCAGGGGCCCTTATTGAGGTAAGGCTCCTCCCTCAAATCCTTAGCTACGACACTGGAAGTTTTCTTATGTTTCATGTTCTTGTTCCTTGCTTGAAGTGTATATGTGTGTGTGTTCAAGTTAGCGCCAAGGAAAGAGGAGTCGTTGTTTCTGTGGAAACCATGAGTGGGTCTGCCATAATGAATTTAATACACCTATATCAGTTTAGTTGTAACTATTTGGAGCTACAAACCAACGACCGAGCTACATATTTTATGTAGATGTAATGGTTTCCTAAAACCACCAATGTGTTTATTTAGAACCCAGACCATTTTTTTCTAAATAGACCAGGGGTGGGCAACCTTTTTGTATCGAGGGCCGCATTTGCATAAAATTTGGGAATGGCGGGCCGCATATATATATACAATTTAGAAAGATAATCTAGCTAACTGTATAGAATGTCTTTTAATTCAAATATCTACTCTGTATTAAATTCACGTATCTTTTTATCCACACTCCACTGTAATAAACATAAAGATAAGAGAGTCGAGAACCATGTCTGTATAGTATGGCTTTAATACACTGAATGACTACACAACACACATTTCGTGAACACATTCTCACGGACGAGTTACAAGCACATGTAAACATAAGAACGACAACCGATACAGAGTATAATTTTTATAACATTCACCCCCGGTTCAAATAATGCTAACTAGTATTATAAACAATAGAAGAATTAAGTAAGTGCAGAATAATAATAGAGATTCAAGTAAACAAACAATGTAGAATAGCATGACATAATGTTACATGTTGATATAAGTAAGTGTAAATCAAATAGCTTATTAAAATATATCATGATAGATCAAATAGATCAAATATCTCATTAAACGCAAGTCAACAAAACCAAATGAAAGTAGTAAAATAAACAAATGTCATTTTGGAGACAAAACTGAATGTCAAAGTAAGAGTTCTAGTAAGCTGATGAGCTTTTACACTTTGTAGTTGGGCCTAGTTCTCCTTACTCTAAGATTGTATGTATGTGTAGTTTCATCTGCTTGAGTTTCGGACGGTCTGGCTATGTCTTCAGTGGTGCTGGTGGTTTCTTCAGACATGATAGAATCAGTAGGTTGATTCCTGGGAGGTAAGCTTTGGATGGGGCAGCCAATATCAAGCTCTGTTCTACTCTGATTCTCATTTTCTATAACTTTTTGTTCCTCCCTAGGGGCTAACATTCGTAATGAGACAGTTTCCTCTCGACCGGTTGGTGTTCGGATTACAGCGTACTGAGGGTTGCATGTTACCAATTCAACTTCCTCTGTTATGGGATCGTATTTAGATGATCTAACGTTCTTCTTCAGCAGGACAGGACCAGGACTGGTCAGCCATGTTGGCAAGGATGTCCCGGAACCACTTCTTCGGTTGAACCCAAGAAATCGTTCATGTGGTGTCCTGTTAGTTGCAGTGCATAGTAATGACCGGATGGATTGAAGAGCATCATTTAGTACTAGTTCCCATTTAGCTATGTCCAATTTCTTAGAATGTAGAGCCAAGGTGATGGCTTTCCATAAAGTCCCGTTAAGCTTCTCTATTTGTCCGTTTCCTCTCGGACTGTAAGGGGTCGTTCTACTGGTTGCAATTCCTCTCTCGTGGAGGAAATGCTGCACCTCTGTAGACATAAACGAAGTTCCCCTGTCAGTGTGGACGTACGCTGGAAATCCAAATATTGCGAATAAATCATTGAGACATTTAACAACTGTAGAGGAAGACATATCGGGACATGCAAATGCAAATGGGAATCTAGAGAATTCATCTATAATGGTAAGTAGATATCTATTTCTTGAAACAGTAGGGAGAGGTCCCTTGAAATCCATACTAATTCTCTCAAAAGGTTGAGTTGCTTTAATCAGTTCTCCGGTCGGCTGTCGAAAAAAACGGGGTTTTAGTTCTGCACAAGCTTGACATTGTTCTATTACAGTTCTGACGTCATCACAGGAAAATGGAAGATTTTTAGTCCTTACGTAGTGCAATAGTCGAGTAACGCCCGGGTGGCAAAGACTAGTGTGCAGCAATTTAAGGTCATTGCGAGTGATGGCAGATAGATAGTTTCTGGTAAGTGTATCAGCTACAGTGTTCTGCTTGCCAGGGCGATAGATGACGTCATAGTGGAAACACGAGAGTTCTAGTTTCCACCTCTGGATTTTTTCATTTTTAATTTTTCCTTTGTTTGACCTGTTATACATGAAAGAGACAGATCGCTGATCCGTAACAAGTGTGAACACTTTACCAACTAAGAAATGTTTCCATTTTCTCAGCGACTCAACAATGGCATATGCTTCTTTCTCAACTGAAGAATGTTTTCTTTCACTTTTTGTTAATGAGCGAGAGAAGAAAGCAACGGGCCGGCCATCTTGGTTGAGGGTAGCCGCAATGGCTATATCAGAAGCATCCGTCTCAACGGTTAAAGGGCGATTCGGATCAATAGTATATACGGCGGCTTTTTCAAGCTCATTTTTCAAACTTTCAAATGTTCTTTTGACTTCTTCGGAGACAGGAAATTGTTGATTTCTTGTTAACAGGCTAATTTTTGTTGAGAAGTTAGGTATCCACTGTGAGTAGTAAGCCAGAAGACCCACTACTCGTTTCTGTTCATGCATGTTCACTGGTACGGGTAATTCCCTTAGAGCGCGAAATCTCTCAGGATCCGGCTTAAGTTGTCCTTTGGAAATCTCGTATCCTAACAGTCTCACTTTAGCAGTGCTAATTTCACTTTTTGTTTCATTTAAAGTAATTCCATACTTTTGAGCACTATCAAGAAATCGCTGTAGGTTTCGGTCGTGTGATTCAGAGTCCATACCGCAGATGGTCACATTGTCCACATAAGCAAAAGTGTCAGTGAGTCGTTCGTCTTCGATGATTTTGTCAATCGTTCGCTGAAAACAGGCGACTCCATTCGTAACGCCAAACGGAATCCGACGGAATTGATACAGTTTCCCACATGCTTCGAAGGCTGTGAACGGCCTTTCCTCTTCTTTTATAGGAATCTGATGGTATGCACTCTTCAGGTCTAAAGTGCTATATACAGAGTATTGCGAAATCTTCTCAGCCAGTTCGTCAATTCTGGGCATAGGGTAGGCGTCTAGTAGAGTGAATCGGTTTATGGTTTGGCTGTAGTCCACAACCATTCTTTTCTTATGTCTGTCATTTGTTGTGACTAGGACTTGTGCACGCCAGGGAGATTTAGATGGTTCAATAATTTCATCCTTTATTAGTTGTTGAATTTCCTTCTCTATAAACTTTCTATCTGGAACTGAGTATCTGCGAGACCTTGTAGCCACTGGGGTACAGTTTGGTGACAGATTACTAAATGGGCTAGGAGCCTCTACCTTCGCTGGCTGGAGAGTACTCAGGCATAATGATGGTTTCTGACCATCGAAAGGAATAAACAAGTTTTGGTGCAAACTTATAAAGTCAAGTCCAAGTATTACGTCAGAGCATAAATTGTCTAGTAGAGAAAGTCTAACTCCCTCGTATCGTTCATTTTTGAGACGTATGTTAGCGTAGATATGTCCTTGAGTGATCCGAGATAGATGGGTGGATGCCATTAGGATTCTGTTGCCTGAGGAACATGTCTGCCATTTGTGCTTCTTAGCGATGTGCGTTGAAATATAGCTTTCACAGCTCCCAGTGTCTACTAGGGCTTTCAATGGCACGTTGTTGATGCAAATTGGTATTGTAGATTTGTTTAAATTCAAAGGCTGCATAGTAGCAATAGCCGAAACTGTTGAAGATCTAGATTTGCAAACTCTTTGAAAGTGACCCTTTTTGAAGCACTGATTGCATGTCACTTCCCTTGCAGGACATTGAGAGCGGGGATGCTTAACCCTGCCGCAAAAATAACACTTCCTAGCTAATGCATTTATTTCATATGTGTGTGAATTGCTTGCACTTTGAGGAATCGTTACGTTTGGCAAGGGTGAGGCCGAAGAATTGGTGAGAGTAGTTGCCGCGCAATTAGTTTCCGGCTGTGATGATTCATACTGTAATGAGTGCTGATAAGCATGTTCTAGTAAGCGAGCCTCCTCGAAGGCGTCCTTTAAACTTAAAACAGTCTTTTCGAGTAGACGTTTTCGAATGCTGTTGGACACTAGTCCATTGATAAACGAATCTCTAATAGCCTCTTCTCGGTGTTGTTCAGCAGTCACCGCTTTGAAGTTGCAATCTTTGGAAAGAATTCTTAATTTCTGCATGTAGGCGTCTATCGTTTGACCTTGCTCTTGTTTGCAAGTAGCTAACCTGTGCCTAGCAAACACCTCATTCTTTGGTTGAATGTAGATGCCATTTAGAGTCTGGATAGCTTCATCAAATGTCTCTTTATCAAGTATCATTTGATATACAGCAGGAGATAGATAGTTTATCAGTAGTTTCTTAGTATCAAGATTGTCTACTGATATTACCGATATAAAATTTTTAAACGTTTCATACCAGTGCTGCCAATGCTCTGCTGCTTGAGGTGCTGTGGGCTCGATGTCAAACTTCTCTGGGCGAAATATCCTATCCATTTCGAAATTCTAACAACTTCACAGTTTTGGATTCAGTGTATTAAATTGTAAAAAACATAAAGATAAGAGAGTCGAGAACCATGTCTGTATAGTATGGCTTTAATACACTGAATGACTACACAACACACATTTCGTGAACACATTCTCACGGACGAGTTACAAGCACATGTAAACATAAGAACGACAACCGATACAGAGTATAATTTTCATAACAAGGAATTACAACAAGAGTTAGCAATTTTTAAAATCAATTTTACGATTTTTTTTTAAATTGCCGTCGACTTTTTATATAACAATATCCCCACACAGTTGTACTTATTGTGCAGTATTTTACTTTTTACACTCGTGCATAATGTTCCTGAACTGTGAAACTAGCTTACTAGTTGTTACCCTTGTGACTGCTCTCAAATTACAGTCATTCAAATAGACAAGTAATTATACTTGTTTAGTTTCCACAAAAAAAGAAGTTTGTTCACTGAATGAGACAATATATGTTTCGCAGTTAAATGTCTGTAAGAGCGAAACTTGCCCTTGTGTAGAATCATCAGAGGGTGCTGACCATGTCCTTCAATGGTGCATACTAAATCAAGCGACCCGAACAAGACTCTAGCCCCAAAGCCCTCCTATAGAACAAAAACTTTTCGGAGAACTGCCTGATTTGGAGACCACTGCGCGGTTCATCTCAGATATAGGATTACTGATCTGAATCCTCCAACATATAAAATGAGAACTGAGAAGAAGAAGAACAGATGTATGTGTACCCAAATAGTGTGAACACCAGCACATTTTTTAAAAAGTGCTGAAACTTCTCTTTGCTTGGAGTTATGTCCTCTGGAGCTGAATCAGCTTCTGCGATAAATGGTGAACTGATGGTATTGAAAACTGGTTCTTGACATTTTAAAATTTGCTTTTATAAATTGCACAATTAAGGAATCTAAATAAGTCTTGTACTTTTAATCACTAGAAATAGTTTCACCTTTCAGCAAAGGAAAATGACAAAACCTTTTTTCTTTTGTTAGCTTGTAGAAATGTGAAAGCCTTGTTTGAAAAATTTAACATGTATTTAAATTTCCCATGCAAAAAGGCCCATTGCAATTGCAATTATGAAACACATGAACTCTGTCTTCATTAGAAATATTGGTGACAAGGTCACAGTCAATGTCCTTCAAGTAACATAATTTCTTCCTTGAGATTTTATATTGTTCTTATTTGCCTTGCCCATGCTAAGATAGCGGATACATTAGACTATTTTGTTTGTAAGTCGGAACGATTTGTGGTTAACAACACTAACACTTGTAAGTTTGATTACTATGCAATAGTGACCAATAATATATTAATATTTTATGCAGCTTTGTGCAAACTTTCCTGTTTAGAGTTTATGGTTGGGATATTTTTTAATAAAAAAAAACAACTGTTTTACTCAGTCAACGATCGAGCTCCATCAGTTGTTACACTTGCCATCTTGTTCCAAGCATACCCAACATTCAACACAGTTCTTCATAGCATTGAATAAATACTGATCAGAGATTGTGTCTTGAAGTGTATTGATGTATAACCATTAAGCATATTCTTCTTTTACTTGACATTTTTTATAATGAGACAGTTTCAATAATTTATATAGATATTATTTTTAATATATTTGCCTTTTTATATGTAGATACTGTGGGCACACCTGATTTATGGATTCGATGATTCCAAATTAGTTCAACATCAACAAGAAACACTTCTCGATGGTGTGATTGTTTTATTGTAAATAAAAAAAATTGTTTACATAAGATTTTGGTTATGAATTGTTTGGAACAACTTTTGAAGAATGACAATATAATATTTAAGATAAACAAACATTTTATGGATATAGGGATTTACTGTATTTATTACATACATATTTAAAATTAAAATGACAAAAACACAACCATATTTAGTACCAGAAAGCGGTTAAACTAGGTGTCAAAATCGGCCTTGCCATACGATTGGTCCCATAAATTGATTGTATATATGTAAGCGTAGGGTTCTATAACCTATTGTATCTTTTACATGTTTACATCTGAATGATTGTGGATATGAGTTGTTGTTGCTTCTAACGGTGCATGATCTCCCCAAAAAAATGAAGTTGTAAATGTTCCTTTGTGAAAGTTATCTTGAGACTCAGCAACGTTTCTGAAGTGTGTGCCGAACTGGCGAGAAAATCAGTCATTTGACTTCATCTCCTGGCAGAGCTTTCTACTTATTTGTTATTACAACTTCTAAGGACTATCAAAAGAAAATATAAGTCTTATGTTGTTTGTTAATCTCTTTGTGTCTAAAGAGATTTGAAACTCACAGAAGCACGGTTTACGTGTTTAAGCGATTCCATTATTTTGAAATATGTGGCTAGTAGTACACAGTGAAATCTGTAAACATCCTTTAGAAATAGTAAGGCGAGTCTAATCACGTTTACGGGACACTGACATTTAGTATGGCCCATTTGGTAGCCCCACCGGCACAGTTGGGCACCGGCCCACCGGGCATTAAGTCCGCCCCTGACGCCAACATAGATCTACACTGTGGTCAATACTGAGCATGCGTCACATTGATATGTCATAGTCGAATGTAAGATTAATTCTCGTTTCATTTTGACATCACTATTACATTTACATGTTCAGCTGCTAAATGATCTCAAATTTAAATGAACCAATAGATAAACAATAATATTAATAATAACCTAAACAATACTATTGTTAAAGAATCAACGTACTAGAACCAGTATGTTTGAACTGTAGCTAATAAACTTCTTATGGCTTTAGTATGCTTTCTCTAAACTGTAACTATATCTACGTATATTATATTTTTTCCTCTCCTTTACGGCATTAATTATCCATCTTGTGTGTTAATAATTTGAATACTCAGAGATGCAACTATGAATGGGCTCAAACGAAACTGTCGCCATTTTTGTAAAAACTTCATCCCGACTTCGTATAGCTCGAAGATGTCACAGAAAATGTCATCCAAGGGAGATTAGCGAGTAAAAAACAGCGATTGAGATCTAAAGAGAAGTAATTGAGTAATGAAATGTTTTAAAAGTTGTACTTGTATGTTCTTTGGTTTCTGTCGGTAGAGTTATCTGTCAAACAAATCATGTTTTGTTTTATTTGTTTTTTAAATTTGAAATGGTTTTAAAGGCTCAGAAGACACGGCTTCTTGTGATATAGCACAGTCTGCGTGTACTAAACTAATAACTATTTTCACTCCTGCAACTTTTTCACTAAAACATTTAGTTTGCTTCTCGTCATATCAAATCGCAGACTATGATCAGATAGTGACAAATTTGCTAGCGAAGTGGCAATTAGCAACAACGTTTGAGTGCACGCGTATCTTGAATACTTCTCTGGCAAAGCTACGAACCAACATCAATAACTCCTAGCAGAAAAAATGTAATGCCAACTTTGAATGAAAGACGGAGCCCCAGTTTTCTTGCGTTACGTCCCTTTCAAATAAAACAATGTTGTGGCTTCTGTTTCAACAAGAAATTGCTTATTGACTCTTTACTGAGTGAGTTTTTAACAGCTGAGTCATAGGTAAATAGATGGGTCAAGGTCCTACTGCTAGGTAATTGGTATAATGCGGATCTACTGATCTACATCATGTAATGTGCTTTTTTTTAATGCAGTGATCTTTGAGTTCATAGGAAATGTGATTGTGGTAATTACCACGAGAGAAGAAGCTTTTGATAGAGATAGATAGATACACTAAGCTACAGCTGAGCCTGTATTTCATAAATTTGGACTTTTGAAAAAAGGCTTCTATCAAATGTTAAATTATCAATAAGAAATGTTTCATTTAGAAAGAGTATTTGTTTGGCTCTGTTCCCAAACGTCCAACAGATTGGTATTGGATGACCACTGACGAAAATCAAGTTGACAATCCTGAGTCAGTCACTCTCCAAGTTCCGATGTCTACCCACTCAGCATAAACTAGCACAACATACACTGCATACAGTTGGGTACATTCAACTTAAGCCTACATGTTTTATGTCACTGTGGACGTAGATCATATCCAGGTTTTACTTGCATTGAGCTTATCAAACAATCAATCACGTATAGGTCAAAGGTCAGCGTGATTGTTAATGAAAGATTTACAATTTTCCCATGAGCTTATCCCTAGTTTTCCCAGTCACTCACTATCAGAATTAAAGTCCTATACACATTAAACTGATCATTACAGTCACAGCATTTCACTATACTTCCTTCCAGGAAACGGAGTGCATCGGTTTTTGTTTAACTTAGATAGATATCCAAAATAATCCTCAGAATTGCGAATCCTCAAAATGGAAGCTTCAGTTTTGGTTCGACTCTGTTAATATTTACAATATATATGTACTTGCTACACCTCCATACTTTGTAGCCAGATTTCTCTGATTGGCTAGAACGCAGTATAAACTCCTTGGGCCTGGAGAGACGATAGCAACACATAGATGACCCATATGCCCAACGGCACAACTCCAGTCAAATATTTTTCTAGTTTTGGACCGCCCAGCTCGGCGAAATGAAATCTGGCCATGCGTCTTCTGACGACTAGTACAAGAAGTACTAAAGTGGCGCAGATGGTGAAGAGTGTCACACTTAGTCCGACTGTTCCAGAAGGATGCTTAAATTCTTTTCCCTGGTGAAAAAAAAAGACTAATTATTAGTAACAATACAAACATCAATGTATGTTAGAATCCTAATTCGAAAATACATCGAGAATAGGGTGTGTGCAGCTGAGTGGTAAAGCGCTAGGTTCTCGAGCAGAGTAGTCTCGGGTTCGAATCAAGGTGAAATCTAGAATTTGGAGAGTTATTAGAAAAGTTGTCGAGTCAAATGGAACCAAGCCCCTATCTATGTGGCAAGATGTTCAGTCTGGACCATGTGATGAAGATCGTGTCAGATTAAACAATATTCGTAATTTCTAAAATATATCTGCGGCCAATGTGTTAAGTGCCCAGACAGAGTTGCAGCTGGAACTGGTTGACTTCAAATTTCAAGTGATTCAGAAAAATGATCTCTCCATCGTGTTGCTTGCAGAAATTTTTCTAAATCTCCAAAAACAAGCGTTTACAATGATCACAATAATTGCAATCACTTATTTGTGTGGACAAACCTTTTCAGTGATAAATCGTGCGAAACCTAGTTTACGTAATAGTCTCACGATGAGCATTTAGAATACTAGATTCAGTACTTCGACTGGGTGTCTTATCTAGGCAGCCGGATATTTAAACGTTGGTTTAGGATAAACTTCACATGAATTTTTATACACACTAGATCAACGGGTTTCTAACAAATATGGTTTATTGACCATTTCCTTTATTTAAATTTTATATTAATGTGGTCCGAGACACGAGTGTCGAAAGTTTGTACGATTAGTAGGCAGAATAAGTGTGGGCATAATTAAAATAGAAATGCCCTAAATGGTCTGGGCACTCACAATGTTTGGCACATTGAAAAGAACACAAATATTAAAAGCACATCAAGTTTGGTTGACTCACCTGGAGGTTCCAGTATACAGACGCCAAGAGCCAGGGGAGGCCCAGTCCAAGAAAAACATTCACACTATTACTTCCGTTGATGTTCCCAATGGATGAGTCGGCCCATTTTTCGTTGATGGCCGCGCATCTGGAGGCGAAGGCGTCGGGCATGCTAGTTCCAAGAGCAACAAAAGTAATGGCTAAAAGTACAGGAAACAAGCATCTAGTCACTTTCTTATAGAGACATCCGTGGTTTTAAGAGAGGAGAATGTGAGATAGCCAGGAAACAAACATCTAGTCACTTTCTTATAGAGACATCCGTGGTTTTAAGAGAGGAGAATGTGAGATAGCCAGGAAACATCTAGTCACTTTCTTAAAGAGACATCCGTGGTTTTAAGAGAGGAGAATGTGAGATAGCCAGGAAACAAACATCTAGTCACTTTCTTAAAGAGACATCCGTGGTTTTAAGAGAGGAGGATGTGAGATAGCCAGGAAACAAACATCTAGTCACTTTCTTAAAGAGACATCCGTGGTTTTAAGAGAGGAGAATGTGAGATAGCCAGGAAACATCTAGTCACTTTCTTAAAGAGACATCCGTGGTTTTAAGAGACTAGGATGTGAGATAGCCAGGAAACAAACATCTAGTCAATTTCTTAAAGAGACATCGGTGGTTTTAAGAGACTAGGATGTGAGAGACCGACCATAAAAAGAACCTAAAATCAGATAAAAATAAATGCGGACAAAAATATTACAATTTGTAAGCTCAACTCACAATAAATACTTGATCGGTTTACGCAGGGATGTGAAGAAAATGTTAACCCAGTTTAGGCTCGAACCATCAGCTTTTCGGTTAACAGCTGAACGCGTTGGCCGACAGCGCTCAAGAGACAAATACAAATATGCAGCACTCTTTATCAATTTTGAAGCTAAAACTAAAAGAGCACATAGTTGAATCTATCATGTACAGCTTGTAGCGGCTCGCTCTCTTGTAGCCCGGGGGGGGGGGGTATTTCCTCTCTAATTACATCTATAGATTTTTTTTTTCACATTTACTTATTGTTTTTCTTGTTTAAAGTAGTCAACATCTTATCTTGTCTATCGATCAGAAAATTAAACTACAGTAAATTTTGTTATTGATTTCTTGTAATCAAATGAAACTTTGACCTGCTTACCTGTGATGTAATCGGATAGGCCAACCAGGCAACCAAATATTTTGGCCATGTCGCTGACTATAGCGGTCAGTAGTGCAATCACAGCTAGAGAAGATAAAAACGTGGGCCAGCCCCCTCCCACTGAGGGTGGAGGTAAACAAGCAAACAGAACCTGCAGAAATAAGATTGAGACCAAACAAAAAAAGAGAGAATATAAAATGAACAGAAAAACAAACCATTGTTTGATCCACGCCTTCATTATTTAGTTAGTTACTCATGGTCTTTCTAATGACAAACGGGCCAGACAGCATACCTTTAGGATTTCAAATGAGAGTAAACTTTGGTGATCACAGCAGTTCGCAGAGATAAAGAATAAAAAGAGGACTATTGGTATTAAAGTAGACCTGAATATAACCTGTGGCAGGGACTGTGGCTGAGTGGTACTATGCTTGGCTCCCGAACTGGGGGTCCCGGGTTCAAATCCTGGTGAAGACTGGGATTTTATATTTCTGGATCTTTGGGCGCCTCTGAAATAAAATCCCCCCCCCCGGAATGAAATCCCCCTCCCGCAGGGGGGGGGTGTCGGAGTTTAGTGACTGATCTTTTGCTTTAATTTTGTTTATTTTAGGTGAAATTTTAATACTAAACCATCCTTACCCTAGCACAGTCAAGGGGATTTTGAGTTTAAAAACCCCTACCAGGGGGTTTTGAGTTGGAAACCCCCTACAAGGGGATTTAGAGGGGTTTTGAGTTGGAAACCACTACCAAGGGATTTTGAGTTTTAAACCCCATGATAGGGGGTTTTGAGTTTAAAACCCCCTACAAGGGGGTTTCGCATTTAAATCCCCCTCTTCTATAAAAAAAAATGCAAACGACAATTCCAAAATTCCAAGAGCACACCTAAGAAAGATTTTGATTTTAAACCCCTCTCCAAAATTTACGATAAACCCCTCTTCAAAATACAAAAGCAAATTACACACTCAAATTTGTATGAGCGTAGCCAAAGGGGTTTTGAGTTTAAACCCCTCTTCGGCTGGGTTTGAAGCTAAAAATACCTCATCAATATAAAAAAAAAGCAAATTACGCACTCAAAATGCTATGAGCATAGCCAAAGGGGTTTTAAGTTTAAACCCCCCAACAGCGTGGTTTGAAGCTAAAAAATAAATCTTCAAAATTTCGCAATCAAAATGCTATGAGCGTAGCCAAGTTTATTGGGTGTTTTGAGTTTAAATTTCCCTTCAGAGGGTTTGATGCTAAAAAAATACCTCTTCAATATAAAAAAAAGCAAATTACACACTAAAATTCTTTGAGTTTCAACCGCACTCCTCCAGATGGCTTTTGTAAAAGTTTAAAACCCCTCAAGATAGTTTTGAGTTTAAAATCCCCCTACAGAGCGTTTTAAGGTTGAAAGCCTCTCTTCAATATTATTTCTAAAGCAAACTACAGTCACCAAATTCTATGACCGTATCTAAATGTGATTTTGAATTTTTTAAAAAAATTCAGATATATTTTAGTTTAAAAACCCCCAACAGATGATTTTGACGATAAAACTTCCCTTTACGATATAACTGCTAAAGCAAAATAGTCACCTAATTTTAAAATCGTAATCAAGAGAAGTTACACGTCTACCAGTGGCTGGGCTCCATTAATAAAGTGTAATGAAATTGAAAAGCACTGAATGTGGCTCTAAAAAGATGGCTAAGACAGATTTTAGGAGTCAGTTATAGAGACCGGGTCTAAATCAAGGAAATCCTATGCCGAAATGGGAATCGACCCCTTAGTAAGACAGAGCGTCGCATGAAGTTTGCGGGACATGTTCTCTGACAAAATGAATTACGCATAATAAGAGTTCCGATGACATCCTAGTACAACTTGGCGCCACACTTTCATTAAGGTCCACAGAGCAGGTGGGAAGAGTCTTCGGACATTGCCAGTGACAGATTTTTGTGGAAACAACTTGCCAGCAAATGCGCCGAACGGCGAGGGAGGGTGTAAGTCAGTAAGAACAGCACATTAGGTTTTTGAAATAAAACTTTTAAATAGCAAAATAATGCACTGTAGATACCTCAGAATATGCATTTAGTTGGCTTTCAATAACAGAAATAGTGCTTGGCGGGGGGAGCGCAGACCTCTTGCTGGCAAGGGCGAGGAGTCTACAATTTTTTCACTAACTCCAGGAAGAACCTATTCTTGGGCACAATAAACGTCTTCCAAAAGAATAAAAGGGTCAGAATGTAGTAGAGATTAATTATGTACATACACACACATACATCCATACAAACATATATATATATATATACATAATTTTCTTGCGGGGGGGGGGGGGAGCGGGGGGGGGGAAGAAAAATTCAATGCGTTAATAGTTATTTCCCTTTTTAGATTTGAAAATTAATTAATAACCACTATTCATTTGTTTATTATTCGTTTTAATTGATTCGCTTTCTATTAGGATCAATACATAATAGTGCAAAGTTTCATCTTGATTCGAGAATGGGAACATGGGAGAAATAACGTGTACAAAATGTGTACCAGACACACAGACACAGAGAGAGAGAGAGTTGATATTAGCTTGGTAACAGACATTTGTATGATGCATGGACTACTTGCACATATTTTGTTTCAAAACTCATATTTTTATTTGGGAAGTCAAGACATTGGAGTTGGTTATTACCATTTCCTTTGGGCGCTAGACACACCACAATAGTCTCACTAATGTCTCAGTAGCAGAATACATTTGCTTTGCAACCTTCAGCTTTTAACCAAATGACCAGAAAGAATCGCACGCGATGTTATTTATTTTTTAAAGCAAACATCGGACTCGAAGACTAGCCTTATTCTTATTATTTGTTATTTAAAGCAACATCGGACTTGAAGACTAGCCTTATTATTATTATTTGTTATTGAAAGCAAACATCGGACTTGAAGACTAGCCTTATTATTATTATTTGTTATTGAAAGCAAACATTGAACTTGAAGACTAGCCTTATTTTATTATTTGTTATGAAACACTGGACTAAGACTAGCCTATATTATTATTTGTTATTGAAAGCAAACATCGGACTCGAAGACTAGCCTTATTATTATTATTTGTTATTGAAAGCAAACATTGAACTTGAAGACTAGCCTTAATATTATTATTTGTTATTGAAAGCAAACATCGGACTTGAAGACTAGCCTTATTATTATTATTTGTTATTGAAAGCAAACATTGAACTTGAAGACTAGCCTTAATATTATTATTTGTTAATGAAAGCAAACCTAGGACTTGAAGACTAGCCTTAATATTATTATTTGTTATTGAATGCAAACATCGGACTTGAAGACTAGCCTTATTATTATTATTTGTTATTGAAAGCAAACATTTTACTTGAAGACTAGCCTTAATATTATTATTTGTTATTGAAAGCAAACATAGGACTTGAAGACTAGCCTTAATATTATTATTTGTTATTGAAAACAAACATAGGACTTGAAGACTAGCCTTATTATTATTATTTGTTATTGAAAGCAAACATCTTACTCAAAGACTAGCCTTATTATTATTATTTGTTATTGAAAGCAAACAAAGGACTTGAAGACTAGCCTTAATATTATTATTTGTTATTGAAAGCAAACATCGGACTTGAAGACTAGCCTTATTATTATTATTTGTTATTGAAAGCAAACATTGAACTTGAAGACTAGCCTTAATATTATTATTTGTTATTGAAAGCAAACATCTTACTCAAAGACTAGCCTTATTATTATTATTTGTTATTTAAAGCAACATCGGACTTGAAGACTAGCCCTTATATTATTATTTGTTAATGAAAGCAAACCTAGGACTAGAAGACTAGCCTTAATATTATTATTTGTTATTGAAAGCATACATCGGACTTGAAGACTAGCCTTATTATTATTATTTGTTATTGAAAGCAAACATTGAACTTGAAGACTAGCCTTAATATTATTATTTGTTATTAAAAGTAAACATCTAGGACTTGAAGACTAGCCTTAATATTATTATTTGTTATTGAAAGCAAACATAGGACTTGAAGACTAGCCTTAATATTATTATTTGTTATTGAAAGCAAACATAGGACTTGAAGACTAGCCTTAATATTATTATTTGTTATTGAAAGCAAACATCGGACTCAAAGACTAGCCTTATTATTCTTATTTGTTCTTCATGCTGCTGATATGGGCATGTGAGAAACAACGCGAGAAGTGTGGGGAAGGAGGGCGTGGAAGTGGACATGGGAGCTGTGGGAGGGGGGCGGGGAACGAAGTGGACATTGGAGCTGTGGGGAGGGGGGCGGGGAACGAAGTGGACATGGGAGCTGTGGGGAGGGGGGGCGGGGAACGAAGTGGACATGGGAGCTGTGGGGAGGGGGGGCGGGGAACGAAGTGGACATGGGAGCTGTGGGGAGAGGCGGGGAGTGGACATGGGAGCTGTGGGGAGTGGGGGGGGCGGGGAACGAAGTGGACATGGGAGCTGTGGGGAGTGGGGGGCGGGGAACGAAGTGGACATGGGAGCTGTGGGGAGTGGGGGAAGCGAATGTGGACATGAGAAGTGTTAAAAAAAATTATCATTTATGCGCACGCTGTAAATGCCAAATGCCGAAGACTTAATAGTTAACTCAGAGCTCAGACTGTCTCGCTATGTGCAATAGTGCTGTTCCGACCCGGATGTTACGTCAAGATGAAACTGCTGCATTATTAATTAAGGCAAAATAAGCGTCTGTTGTAATATTATTGGAACATTAGACAGCTGCCTTTAAAATAAAGGAGTCAATAAATGATTTTTTAAATTTGCTTCATGTTCGGTATTGCGAAATTCAAGTCATACATCAAATAATTAAGCTATTCAAATAGTGCCAAGTTGTGTCATGCATGATTGAACATATCTTCAGTAGTCAGGATAGATTTCAGCAGATACATTGTTTCCCATCGTCAACATATTTAATATATATTATATATATATATATATATATATATATATATATATATATATATATATATATATATATATATATATATATATATATATATATATATATATAATATATATATATATATATATATTAAAATTTATATATACACATTTAAGCAAAGAAAAAGTCTGAGAAAAGAAATTATAAATACTTGAATATACTAGATCCCAGAAGAAGAATATTTGCATCAGTTAGGTTCACAACACTGAACACATATAAATAGATTTGTTAAACCAAAAAAGTGAAATAAGTTAAACGAAACAATTAAATCTATAAGCAAATGAACCTCGACAGACGGCTTGAGATCCGTTAAAACTGTTAAGCACTGATTAAAATGAGAAAACTAGATACATCTCGAGGGCACATAAGGGCATCTCGAGGGCACATAAGGGCATCTCGAGAAATTTATGGGAGTTCTTTCTATCGTCACCGGCTGTTGCGTACCAATCTATTTGTACAAATCAGCTCACTCTGTCTGTCTGTACATTTTGTACACGGTATTGCTGCTACTTCCCATACTCGGATTAAATTTACACAAATGTTCTTTGTACCTAACAACATATGCATCAACCAAAAATTAACCAATTAATAATTTAATGTGCAGTTCTTCCCATTCTATACGATTTAATTTTTTTTAGTTTTTTTTTTTTTAATTGTGCTTGTTTTTCTTGTTAACATGAAAGGAAAATACTAATAGAGGTTATATAAAGTAGGCGATCTTCAGAATTTCCTCACCGCTTAATATCTATTGGTTAATGTGATAAAATTGAAAGAAAAGAGCGTATAGTCTACAATACCACTCGTACATGACAAGCCAAGACGTGGTTTATTATCTCCTATATATTGATATTGCCATGAACTAACAAAGAACTTATTGTTACAAATCTTCTACCTTCCAGAAAAAGGTTACAAAATGTAAAATATAGTCAACATAGTTGGCAGCTTCCAGGTTTCCTCCGTTGACGTTCATGGCAGACTGGAATTGCTCTCCCCAGGTGCTGGTGTCTAACTTCAGACTGTCCAGATTCTTTTGAGTTTTACTGGCGATACGAGCTACCATTCGGTCGAACTCTGAAAAAAAAAACTAAATCTGTTTTTCTTCTTTTTTTTTTCAAGACATCAATCTCATTCATAGAAAGAAAACTGTCACGTACACTGTATCTATATTTAGCCAAGGTTACCAGAACTTCAGCCACCTCGGGAATTTTACATCACGTAGCAGAATTATGTTTTGGGATGAATGTGATTGGTTGGAGGTATTAATTATTGTACATTGAGCTGCATTTATTGATCAGATTTTGACCAGGCGGCAAAGAGATATTTCGTCACATGACAAAACGCCCAAAGCTTTGTAAGCTGAGAGATATTACCGCCAGTCTTGTGCGGAACGTGTTAGAGTGAACATGTACTAGAGTCTAGTGTTAGAACTCAAGAAAGAAGACATAATTATATTATTGTGTAGATCATTTATTCTTTCAAGTACATTTAACCATTGTAATTATTTGTGAATACATTTTTCTAGTTCTGAATTAAAGTATTTGTTTTAGACGAAGAGAAGTTTCTTTATTGAATATACAATAATATACTTAGATCGTCTTGTCAACTAGTAACTTCTAGATGATCCTCTTATAAACTGGCAACTTCTAGATGATCCTCTTATCAACTAGCAACTTCTAGATGATCATCTTATCAACTGACGATTTCTGAATCCTCGGCAACCACTATCATTGATAATCTTCAACGTGACATTAGCACTATTGATGATTCGTGACAAAAACAAACTACACATTGAATATATACTTCCATATTTCTCATATAATTTTTTAAAAGTGGCCACATTTTTGTAACTTCTTGGTCAAAGTTTTCCTAATCTCAGTCCACAACACTCATTGCGAGAGAAAAGAAAAAGACTTACAGCGTAGATTTAAGAAAAAAAAAAAAGCAACAACATAAAAAACTTGAAGTAACAACTTAATTAATCAAAGAAACATAACTTAGACAAAAAATTTAAAGAAAAAGTTTAAAGAAACATTTAATAACGAAAAAAAACTTGAAGGAACAGCTTGAAATAAACACCTAGAAGTACCAACTTGAAATAAACACCTAGAAGTACCAACTTGAAATAAACACCTGGAAGTACCAACTTGAAATAAACACCTGGAAGTACCAACTTGAAATAAACACCTAGAAGTACCAACTTGAAATAAACACCTGGAAGTACCAACTTGAAATAAACACCTAGAAGTACCAACTTGAAATAAACACCTAGAAGTACCAACTTGAAATAAACACCTGGAAGTACCAACTTGAAATAAACGCCTGGAAGTACCAACTTGAAATAAACACCTGGAAGTACCAACTTTAATTAAGAAGAAAAAAAAATGGAAGCTACAACTTGACGTAACAACCTGAACTCACAACTTGAAGTTACAACTTGACGTAACAACCTGAAGTTACAACTTGAAGTTACAACGTGAACTCACAACTTGAAGTTACAAATTGACTTAACAACTTGAAGTTACAACTTTAAGTTACACCTCGAAGAAGCTAGTAAAACACATAATGAAGGCGGACAAAAACTTTGCACAAAATAACAACAAGTCTGGATGAAACTGTAATTGTACAAGATAGTAGATGGAAGTCCTAAGACATTGTACTCGAAGTAACGTTAATTAGTTCTGTACGTCAACAAGACACAACATGACTAGTTCAGCGGTGTATCTATTAGTTCCATGACTAGTTCAGCGGTGTATCTATTAGTTCCATGACTAGTTAAGCGGTGTATCTATTAGTTCCATGACTAGTTCCGCGGTGTATCTATTAGTTCCATGACTAGTTCAGTGGTGTATCTATTAGTTCTATGACAAGTTCAGTGGTTTTACTATTAGTTCCATGACTAGTTCAGTGATGTATCTATTAGTTCCATGACTAGTTTAGTGATGCATCTATTAGTTCCATGACTTGTTCAGTAATGTATCTATTAGTAACATGACTAGTTCAGTGATGTATCTATTAGTCCCCTGACTAGTTCAGTGGTGTATCTATTAGTTCTTTGACTAGTTCAGTGGTGTATCTATTAGTTCAATGACAAGCTTAGCGATGTATGTATTAGTTTCATGACTAGTTCAGTGGTGTATCTATTAGTTCCTTGACTAGTTCAGTGGTTTTATTATTAGTTCCATGACTAGTTCAGTGGTGTATTTATTAGTTCCATGACTAGTTCAGCAGTGTATCTATTAGTTTCTTGACAAGTTCAGTGGTGTATCTATTAGTTCCATGACTAGTTCAGTGGTATATCTATTAGTTCCATGACTAGTTCAGTGGTGTATCTATTAGTTCCATGACTAGTTCAGTGGTGTATCTATTAGTTCCATGACTAGTTCAGCGGTGTATCTATTAGTTCCATGACTAGTTCAGCGGTGTATCTATTAGTTCCATGACTAGTTCAGCGGTGTATCTATTAGTTCCATGACTAGTTCAGTGGTGTATCTATTAGTTCTATGACTAGTTCAGTGGTGTATCTATTAGTTCTATGACTAGTTCAGCGGTGTATCTATTAGTTCCATGACTAGTTCAGCGGTGTATCTATTAGTTCCATGACTAGTTCAGCGGTGTATCTATTAGTTCAATGACTTGTTCAGCGGTGTATCTATTAGTTCCATGACTAGTTCAGCGGTGTATCTATTAGTTCCATGACTTGTTCAGCGGTGTATCTATTAGTTCAATGACTAGTTCAGCGGTGTACCTATTAGTTCTATGACAAGTTCAGTGGTTTTACTATTAGTTCCATGACCAGTTCAGTGGTGTATCTATTAGTTCCAAACTCAACAATACTTTTTTATTCCTTTTTTTTAACTAGGGAACAGCTCATGGGAACAGTGTCCAGCTTGTTGAAAAAGTGACTAGCTTGTTGAAAAAGTGACCAACTTGTTGAAAAAGTGACCAGCTTATTGATACAGCGACCAGCTCATTGAAACACTGTTATGGGATGTGTGTGTGTATGTGTGTGTGTGTGAAACGGTGACGTTTGAAGAGGCTAGCGATCGGTTGTGAATGATGTAACATAGGTGACGTTTGAAGAGGCTAGCGATCGGTTGTGAATGATGTAACATAGGTGGCGTTGTCGTCACTCGTCTTCATTTAAAAAAGGCAACTCCAGAACTTGTTAACAGAAAGGTCGTGTTATTCTAGTGAGTGAGATTTTGTTAAAAGATATTATTACTGAAATCTAGTACATTTATTTTATTCCATATTAACTTGATTTTGTTACTATTATAATAAAAGTTACATTTAGTATTGTTCATAAAGAAGCTACTCAAGTCATTGTAAGCCTATCAGTTAAGATGTAATACTCCTACAGTGGTTTAGTTGTCTACCAGCAGCTTGGTGCTACAAGTCAATAACCGAACGACCGTCAACAATAAACAGAGAACAGCTTGTTGAATTATTACAAACTAAAATGTAGTGAAATCATTCTAACGTTCATCTCTGATTACCCTACTACAGACTAAGTTCCAAATATCTGTAAACAAAGCGATGTAAACTAAGATCTATATCATAGCCGGTTGAGCTCAGATAAGAACTGTATAGTCAGTGTTATGGTATGTGTGTGTGTATCGACTGATGTTTTTTCTAGAGGCATGTGAGTGTATACAAGAGCATTGAAGATGGAAAGGTTTGAACTGATTTGAGATTTGTCATTTAAATTGTGTTGTTGTTGTTTTTTTTGTTAGACTAAAAACCTGCAAATATTTGTAAATAAAGTTTATTTTGTTTAAAAAGGAAATCTCCAGCGTTATTTACATTCGGGTGACAGATTTATACGCCTCAATGAGTTGTTAGGCCCTTCCGCACAGAGTCCTATCAACGGTTAAGGAGGTAACACTAAAATTACAAAATCAACCAACACAGGTGAAAGGTCAACAGAATAAATTAGTCGACACTGATAGTGAACGTCAAACAAGAAGTTGAATAATAACGAAAGGAGCGCCGTCCAATGTCATCAAGCTAAATCTCTACGTTCCTAAAACCTGCCTCTCTATAAAGCCATCAAAAGCAGTCTGTTTTTACTAGTCGCCCGTCATTGTCTTTAAGTCAAAACTTTCCCTCTCTATGAAACAAATAACTAACTTCTAATCGTGCCATAACAAAGTACATTTTAAAAAAAACCCAGCCCTATTCAACATTCATGTCAATTATCAATACGCAAAAGAGGGGGATAATGTCACGGAACTAAACTTTAATCCCACATTGCTTGACTCATTGTGTGTGTGTTTGTTTGTATGTTTGCAAAGGCTTGAGAAAAAGAAGACGAGATGGGACACTTACCTTCATCATTTATCAACGTCACCACCGCTTTTGTTATCTTTCCCAGGTCAGCGCCACCTATTGGATTGGACAGCTCAACCTGAAAACTTAGTTCATCTTGTTTGGTCTGATTCAAGAGAAAACAATCATAAAGTCACTCTGACTGGTCAATGCTGAGTTGGTACACTATTATTAAACCAGTACGTTTCCTACAGTAGATTAAATCTTTCCAATATATTGAGTTTTCAAGTTTTAAAAGTAGATCTATGTTACAAAAAAAATAAAGATTTCAAAGAGAGCTATTGTGGAAACACAAACTCAGAATCGATCCCCGCAGTGGTTCACCTAGGCAGGTAAAAAGGCAGGTTTCAATATCTTCTGCATGAATATAAGAGGTTAGAGACTACAAACTATCAACAACAATCCAAACCAAACATAGATGTGTGCAGGTTATATTGTGATGCCAACTGACGTTACGATACCGCAATGTACGAAGATATATCAATGTTATTATAATGATTCGGTGGCTGGTCTTGTAGTATGTGCTTTAAACTGTCATCTCGATTATCCCGGGTTCGGGCCCAGCCCTCAGCCCCCCCCCCCCCCCCGCCGTCCTGTTGGAAGTAATAAATCATCAAATCTGAAGAAACATCTGAAACTTCTAAACAAAAACAAAATGAGATTTTCGTGCTATTATTTCAGTGTTCAACTCCTAGGTGATCAATAAACTGATTGTTATTTATATATGGGTTTTTTAATGTGAGCCAAGCCAAACGATGTTGTTGAATGATTGTCCTATTGATGGTTGGCGAAGGACCAATCTCTCGTTCAATAATTGAACATAATGAGTCCTGATGTGGAGACTCTACTAAGAGATTACATTTAACACTGCTTAGAACACTGGTTAAAAATATAACTTATATTAGTTATATGCATATAAAACGAAAGTAGACGTTTCAGTAGATTTCCAGTAGCCTGTATAATAGAAAGCCCATAATTCAGTAATATAAATAGTGTTTCAAAATTTCAAACATTACTTAAGGACAAAAACAAATCCGTCAGCATAAATGTGATAACAGATATAAATTAAAAATTACATTATAGTTTTTACATAGCGCTACTTTCATGCTTATAGCATGCTCACAGAGCTATGGTCCAATCTCATTTGTGGACCAGTGGGGGGAAGGGGGTATCTGGGAGAAGTTTTTTTTCCGTACTGCCAACTCTACTCGAGTCGAGTGTCGAAGCCCCTTCATAGATAGCCAAGACAAGCAAAGTTCAATCGTACTTAGCCTCTCGAGCACGCATCCCACATATACAGAAAAATTCCCCTCCCTTACTTGATATAGCCTCCCCAGTTTTTACTATTAACAGTAAAAAAGTTTTTAAAATAGTGTACTTTTATGGAAAAAAAATCGCCTTCATTTAGTAAGGTTGAAAACCAAACGTTTCGCTGAGAAGATCTAAGTTCAAATAACCTTGTGTACCACGCGGCAAATTCAGTAGTGCAGTCACTTATAGAATGAAACGCGATGTGTTGTAATTGTATTGAAAAGTAAGTCACTGGAGGATGTCATAGATCTTAAAAATAAAGTAAACACATATGAAAGTAAACACATATAAAAGTAAACACATATGAAAGTAAACACATATAAAAGTAAACACATATGAAAGTAAACACATCTTATCTTATCTTATCTTATATAATACAGACGTTACTTCAAAAAAGAAGATGATTACGTCCTACGCGTCATGCATTTAGTCATGCATATTAACCAATGACTTAAATTCTGCCAAGTCACTGGTTTTTCTGGCTAGCTCAGGCAACCCATTCCATGCTCTAATAGCACTAGGGAAGAAGGAGTATTTGTACAAATTTGTCCGAGCATATGGGACGAGGAATGTGCCTTTATTTTTGTGTCTTTCAGAGTATTTTATTAAATTTTGTTTTTGTATTTGAAGATTATGGTTCAGTGTTTTATGTATAATTGCTACTTTACTTTTGAGTCTTCTGTCTTGAAGGCTTTCTAAATTTAGTGATTTTACTAATGGTGTTACCCTAGTCAAATGTGAATATTCGTTTGTTATGAATCTCACTGCTCTATTTTGTGTTTGTTCCAGTTTCTTAATGTTTTCTTGAGTTGAGGGGTCCCACACGGTGGATGCATATTCTATTATTGGCCTAACCAAGGTTAAATAACATTTTAGTTTTATGTTCTTATTTGATTTATAGAAATTTCTTTTAATAAACCCTAATGCTTTGTTGGATTTTTTTATAGTTTCATCAGTATGTGGATTCCATGACAGTTTTTCATTTATTATAACACCTAGGTATTTTGCGTTTTTAGTCTGTGTTACTGGTTTGCCATGAATAAGATAAGTGGAATTAATTTGTTTTAGTTTTTTTGTTACTCTTAACAACTGACATTTTTCTGGGTGGAAAGACATGCTCCAATTTGATTCCCATTTCTGTAATTCATCTAATTCTCTTTGTAAAATATCTGTGTCTTGTGTTGTTTTTATTGTTCTATATATTATGCAATCGTCTGCAAATAATCTGACTTTTGTTCCTGAACTAATGCAATTTGGTAAATCATTTATGTAAATTAAAAATAGTAGTGGACCCAAGACTGTTCCTTGAGGTACACCTGAGTTTACTGTTATTGGTGTTGATTTAGAGCCATTTATTATTACAGTTTGTTCTCTCCCTATCAGAAAATCTTTAATCCACTGATGCAGTGGACCATTAATGCCGAAATATTTTAATTTTTTAAGCAAACTATGGTGGTGAAGTTTGTCAAAAGCCTTGGAAAAATCTAGTAAGATAGCATCTATTTGTTCACTATTATCTAAACCTTTTGAAAAATCATCAATAAGTCCTATTAGTTGTGTTTCACATGATCTATATTTCCTAAAGCCATGTTGGTATGGGGTGAGGACATTATGTTTGTCTAAGTGGTTTATGATGTTGCTACATATTATGTGTTCTAGTATTTTACATGTGATGCTGGTAAGTGATACTGGTCTGTAGTTTCCTGGATCAGATTTTTCTCCTTTTTTAAATAGGGGGGTGACATTAGCTTTTTTCCAGTCCTTTGGTACTCTGCCCTGGTTAAGCGATGCCTGAAAGAGTATTTTGAACACTGGGGCTAGCTCATTGCTTAGTTCTTTGAGTAATCTAGCTGGAATACCATCAGGTCCAGACGCTTTATTTGGTTTGGTGTTGGCTAATAGTTTTTTAATTCCATTTTCTTGTACTACTAAATCTTCTATGTTGTCTACTTGGTTCAAATTAAGAAATATGTCTTTGTCTCCTGGGGCTGAGAATGCTGATGCAAAGTATTTGTTTAGGATGTTTGCTTTAGTTTCATTATCATTATGTATTATGTTATGTTCATCTTTTAATGGCGCTATGCCTGTTGTTTCCATTTTCTTAGACTTAATGTATGACCATAGGTTTTTGTTGTTATCTTTAGATATTACACTGTTTATGTATTCACTCTGCAGCTGTCTGCTTACTTTTTGGGTTAGGTGTTTAATTTTTATATACTTTTTGTAAACTCTTTCTGCCTTGGTTTCTTTAAATTTTCTATATAGGTTTTCCTTCTGTTTACAAAGCTTCTTTAGTCTATTATTAAACCAGCATTTATTTATTTTGTTTGATGTGTATTTAGTTGGTATATGATTTTCTATAATGCTTTTAAGATGGTTTTTAATGAAATTCCAGAGGTCATCGACTGGTTGGTTAATGTCTTTTTCTAATAAGAATGTTTGTTGAAAGTTTAATGCAGCTTGGTGTAGTTGTGTTAGGTTACATTTATTCCACATATGAAAGTAAAAACATATGAAAGTAAACACATATGAAAGTAAGTAAAGAAATATTAAAGTAAACACTTATGAAAGTAAACACATATGAAAGTAAACACATATGAAAGTAAACACATATGAAAGTAAGTAAAGAAATATGAAAGTAAACACATATGAAAGTAAACATATATGAAAGTAAACACATATGAAAGTAAACACATATGAAAGTAAACACATATGAAAGTAAACACATATGAAAGTAAGTAAAGAAATATGAAAGTAAACACATATGAAAGTAAACACATATGAAAGTAAACACATATGAAAGTAAACACATATGAAAGTAAGTAAAGAAATATGAAAGTAAGTAAAGAAATATGAAAGTAAGTAAAGAAATATGAAAGTAAACACATGAAAGTAAACACATTTGAAAGTAAACACATATGAAAGTAAACACATATGAAAGTAAACACATATGAAAGTAAGTAAAGAAATATGAAAGTAAACACATATGAAAGTAAACATATATGAAAGTAAACACATATGAAAGTAAACACATATGAAAGTAAACACATATGAAAGTAAACACATATGAAAGTAAGTAAAGAAATATGAAAGTAAACACATATGAAAGTAAACACATATGAAAGTAAACACATATGAAAGTAAATACATATGAAAATAAACACATATGAAAGTAAACACATATGAAAGTAAACACATATGAAAGTAAGTAAAGAAATATGAAAGTAAGTAAAGAAATATGAAAGTAAGTAAAGAAATATGAAAGTAAACACATGGAAGTAAACACATTTGAAAGTAAACACATATGAAAGTAAACACATATGAAAGTAAACACATATGAAAGTAAACAAAGATTAACTAAAACTGAAACTTTAAATATCTATGCAAGAGACTGGACTTAAGAGATTGATTTATTTTAAAATCTGTTTAACGCAACCTTTGACATAGACTTTCGTATCATGAAGAATGAAAACTTCCACGATGCCAACGTTTTAGTCAGAACCATCTTAGAACTCTGTATAGTTTTAAAATTAGCCAATCATTGGACAGACCTTAAATGAGACAGCCTCAAGATAACGTAATGCAGTGAATAGCTCGAGACGAAAACAATGAACCGAAAATAGATCGAATAGAATTCAAACATGACTATAGCTCTGCATCCGATTTTAATCTGTATCCCATAATCTTTGACTGATTGGGAATCTGCAAGCATTGTTCTCATGACGTGAATCGCAGTCATTTCTCAGATTTATAGCCGGCATGTTGAAACTGCTTCTAATAACGTCGGTGCGTGAGAGCGTTCAATAACAATTATTTTTGGACCTCAAGTTGAATCACACGAAACGAGTTGACAAAAGGTATCTTCGTACTTTTTTTTAAGGTAAATACTTCACATATTTACAGAGAATGATGGATCGCCATTAATCAAATAATCTTCTTGGATTATATATTCCTAAAATCTCATCCATCTGGATCACTTTGAAAAAAACCCCAATAACTTTATTGCTTTTCAAATAAATAATAGAATTATCATTAAGAAGATGTTAATTTTTTATAATACCTCTATTCCAGTCACAACTTCATGGAGGTACCTGGACGCTGATTTCAAAAAAGGCTCTAACGATTTTCCCTACAAAATGTAACAGTGAATGTATATCGCTGAAACAAGAAAGACTAGCTCGTTGGCCACACGGGGAAAACTCTAGTTTGACTTGTTATACGTTGAGCGAATTATAATAGAAATACATTTTAATTTGGCTATAGATTGGGGTAAAAAAAACTTGGCGCAGTTAACCGTAGTGTACCTATAACAGAGTTGTTATTAAATTTAAAATTTCTTTAAGTTTATTGATAGATTATCTGAATTTTGCTATTGTACGGAAATCTAATATAGATTATGTCTATATTCTTGACCTAGAAGTAGATCTAGATATAGACTAGATATTCAGAGTTCTAAATCAGAAGTTTAAATCTGGCGCTCCTAGATCTAATTTTTGACCTAATTTTATTTTAATTTGTAATTTATATAGGCCAGGGCTATGATGTTTGTAATTTAGTGTCTTTTTAGTTTATATAGCTCAGTGCTGAGTATATTGTAATTTCCGCTATTTATAACTTTCTGCTAATTTTAGTCTTTTTGTGTTATTCGTGTTTTACTCGAAGAGGAAAAGTAGTTTTTAAAATAGTTAACTTGCCTTAGAGCTGTGGATGTTCTTTCCTATTTTTTGTCCCTGGTTAGTTCTGCTTATTTTTGTCTTTGGCATTAGCGTTGGATTGGTTGTTATTTTTTAATATCAGTTTATGTGCAGGTCTGTAAACGGTATAGAGCCCCCATATGAGTTTAGAATAGAAATAACTTTTTATCTTCCTTTTTGTATTTTTGTAGAATTTAAATTTTTTAAGATTCTCTTTTTAATGCTGTTTAATTTGGTATATAATGCTGTGTAGTCCGTATCTTTAGTAATTTGCTAGATTTTATTGTTGTGTACGGCTAGGTACAAATTAGGGAAATCGGTAGTCCAGTTTAGTTTTAGAAAATTATCGTGACGTCATGCTCTCCGATATCTTCGCGCTGACCAGTTATAGCTAGCTCCGCAACCACGTTAAGCTCTCTTTTGTCTTGACCAGTGGTCAGTGGTGCCTGTATAAAGTTATTTTTGTGTAGTGTAATTTCAGCTGGGACCGCCTGTAAGTTGGGAAATGTTTTTATTTTTACTTTTTTTAGTTAGGTTTATATTAATTGTTCCTACATCTATTGCTATAGCCTAGATGTAGACTGATTAGTGTAGTGGCGTCACTGGCTAGTTAATTAGCCATGATTACCTCTGATGGAACCGGAAGTTCCGTAGACTTGGGTAGCGTCACCCCCTTGCGCCATCCTTAATGCTTTTGCTTTCCTATACTATGTGTAAATATTTTAATATATTATGTCTTCAAAAAGTATTTTTATTAATATTATAATATTGTTAGGACAACGGTTCTAACAAGTTGGCATGTAGCCGATTTTAATTTTTAATGTACATAATGGCTGCGTCCTACTCAACGCTCCATGATGGCGGCTTTGTTAAGCCAAATCTAGAATCTAGCTTATGTTTATTGTAGTCTAACCTGACCTGTGTTGGTTGTGGCTGGGACTTTAATAACTCATGTATTGCTTTTTATTAGCTACATGCAGGTAATGGTATTTACCTCATGCATTTAGGTATGTGTATGTGCTAGACTAGGTCTAGTTCATTATTATTTTGTTATATTATGTCTTATGTTTATGTATTTGTAATTGCAGGCTATAATTCCTGCCTAACTGTCTGCCGCAGTTATTACTTTTGCCTAGCGCCCTAACTGTCTGCCGCCGTTATTACTGCTGCAGTAGTTCGGCCAAAAAGCTGCTTTATTGTTGTAAATATTATTGGGTTTAGTGTTTGTTGTAATTTAGGTGATTTGATGGTTGGTTTACTTAGTAACAGTTGAGTTAGTTTGTTAGTGCTTGTAGTGTATATATTTAGTTTCTGTAAAGTTTATTGTCATTTTCGTATTCACCTATATTTTTATTGCTTTGTAAGTTGGTTGTAAATAAAGTGTATATAAGTTTGTTTTATAATTGTAGTTGGTTATTTTATTTTTAGTTAGCTAGTTTAGTTTAGTTTACTTTAATTGTGCTGTCTGGTTGTTTAGGCTACTCTAGCCCCTTGGTCGCTTTATAAACTCTATAAGTATCATGTCGTGGACCTTCTGTTTGCTTTATAAACTCTATAGGTATCATGTCGTGGACCTTCTGTTTGCTTTATAAACTCTATAGGTATCATGTCGTGGACCTTCTGTTTGCTTTATAAACTCTATAGGTATCATGTCGTGGACCTTCTGTTTGCTTTATAAACTCTATAGGTATCATGTCGTGGACCTTCTGTTTGCTTTATAAACTCTATAGGTATCATGTCGTGGACCTTCTGTTTGCTTTATAAACTCTATAGGTATCATGTCGTGGACCTTCTGTTTGCTTTATAAACTCTATAAGTATCATGTCGTGGACCTTCTGTTTGCTTTATAAACTCTATAAGTATCATGTCGTGGACCTTCTGTTTGCTTTATAAACTCTATAAGTATCATGTCGTGGACCTTCTGTTTGCTTTATAAACTCTATAGGTATCATGTCGTGGACCTTCTGTTTGCTTTATAAACTCTATAAGTATCATGTCGTGGACCTTCTGTTTGCTTTATAAACTCTATAAGTATCATGTCGCGGACCTTCTGTTTGCTTTATAAACTCTATAAGTATCATGTCGTGGACCTTCTGTTTGCTTTATAAACTCTATAAGTATCATGTCGTGGACCTTCTGTTTGCTTTATAAACTCTATAAGTATCATGTCGTGGACCTTCTGTTTGCTTTATAAACTCTATAAGTATCATGTCGTGGACCTTCTGTTTGCTTTATAAACTCTATAAGTATCATGTCGTGGACCTTCTGTTTGCTTTATAAACTCTATAAGTATCATGTCGTGGACCTTCTGTTTGCTTTATAAACTCTATAAGTATCATGTCGTGGACCTTCTGTTTATCTACTAGGAGAAACACAGTCTGGAACAATGTTTTTAAGGGGAAAGATTGAAATCTAAACATTGAGTCTTAACCTGAAGCATTTGTCGCTGATGTAGCTCTCAGTGACTTTTATTGATTTATACTTTGGCCACGAATAACACGAAATCAACCAGGCTACCGAGGCAATATAGAACAATCCAAAACATTAAGGCGGGGAATTCCAGCGATATAAATAAAAATCTCAGCACAATTTTAGATTTGAAGAAAAAAAATGTTTTTCTTTTTTTTTTCTAGAAAACTTTGTTTTAGTTGTTTTTTTTTAAAGAATTTTAGGATAGCGTAAAAAAAGTTATTTAAGAGTTTCGAAATAGTTTTATGGTAAATCTATTTTAAAAATCGTGGAATCATTTCAAGGACATAACTAGGAAAAGGAGGTGGAGTTTAAGCAAGTGTGAGGCCATTACATGTTTTTGGGCATACAGGAGAGTGGGAGTCGGATTCGAACCATCAAACGACAGTCCAGGGCGATTCCCACACGACCAGACAGCCTTTTTAAGGAGGAATATTTTTTGGAATTGAAACCAAACATCGTTTTATTCCCAAGCGAATGAAAACTTTTCTTTGCGTATTTCTACCTTGTTGCTGTAAATGTCGATTGAGATGGTGCTGCTGGTTTCTCCGTGTCTGAAAAGCACTTTGCCTTCACCGCCAGCGTAGTCAATTTCAGACCTAGCGGTGATGTCAGTCGTTGTCCAGGTGACCTGAACCTCGCCGTCTGCTCCGTTAACCCTGTTGATAATCAAACTGGCATTCAAAGCGCTTTCCTTGACGATATAAATTGGCTTGCTAAACTCCAATTTACCTGGCTCTGAAAAATAATCAGGGATCACGCTTGACTTAAACAGTTTAATCACATTGTTTTGTTTTGTTTTGGTTATATTTATAAAGAAATATTCTTACTGAAGAGATTCATAAAATGTAGGGAAATCCATAAATAGCAAGCTTATTGGTGTATCCGGCGTAGAAAATAGGAAAAATATAGATAATTTATACACTTTTTTTAACCCTGTAGTAATTAGTGTGAACTATTCTAAGACTGTATATTTTACTTAAATCTCAATATGTAAATACAGAACAGATAACTGGGAATAACATTTGGTATAAAAAAAAAATCTCCAATGTCGTGATTTACAAAAAAAAAAGTTAAAAAAATTAATAAAACACACATACACTGATAAACCATAAACCATAAAAGTTACCTAATATCAGGTTCATAAAAAAAAACATTTTAAGTAGTAAACTTTTTTTTTTTGTTTACTTTTGTAGCTAAGTACAAATTGTGAGTGAATATCCACAATAATACAAATATTTTGTTAACTAATGTGGAGAGAGTGATAAGACAGAGAAAGTAAAACATATGAAGGACGTACAGACAGACAAACAGACAAAGTTGATAAAAACTTCTTAAAAAACATAAGAAAGAAGGACAGACAGACAAGGTTGATAAAAGCTTCGAAAAAACATAGGAAATGGAGGGACAGAGAAATTACACAAAACTATTAGCGGCTAAAAAGCTATCCTATCGGTGTGTCTATGTCAACCTACCATCATCATTAATGATTGTGACCTTGTTGGTGGCTACCTTGCCTATCTCTACATCTTCCTCAGTGCTACCTGGTGTCGGGTGGAACAGCTTGACGTAGAAGAACTCGTCCGGCTCCCAGACGTTGTCATCAACAATATCAACGTAGAGCTCCTTCTTGCTTTCTCCAGCTGCAAATATCATCAGCTGCTTGGTGGGCTTGTAGTCTTCCCCAGCTACAGCTGTGCCATCGAGAGTCTCCACTCTGTCAACATAAATTATGAAATGATCATTTTATACCCTTGTGCCCTGAAGGATGCCAGATTTAAGTTAGAGATAGGAAAGTGGGTTACTAGTTAAAAGGAAGGTTCCGTATGTTCTATTGTACAGAATAAACTAGATCTATGTAGTTTTGATTAGGGACGTATTGAAGAATTATTTGATGTGCAGTGATCAGGCAGCTGGTTAAGCTCGATAGTGTTCTAGACCAGCCGAACGGATTATATTTCATAAAATGTTAAAGGCCTTTCAAATTTCGATTTTTTTAAAATTCGTGCATTACGCACAAAACAGGGTCCAGAACAATTGCAAGAAAGGATTTGAACCTCTCGGGTGCTCACTCACATGGAGTTTGATGATCATGCTGATTGTATTTTCATATGAGAAATAAAGGGCGGTGGACAAATGGTTTTTACCTGGATTTATCTCTAGTCTTTAGCTCTAGCGCTTACCCAATGGTCACTTGTCTGCTTAAGTCCCCTGTCCGTCTCACTCCAATTCTGACCATTCCCTCATTCTCCAGGACACTGCAAGAAGCGGATGTAAACTCTATGACAGATTTTTTAGGTTGTAGATTGACGTCTCTAGACGAAACAGCACCGTTGACTCCATTGGCGAGATGATCATTGAGCCGAGTTAAATCGGCAGATCCAGCATGGACTTTCTCCAGCAGCTAACCACAGCAAGAACGAAACAAAGTTAGTCATTGACTGGAATGATGGACGAGATATATCTTGGGATTGCGGAATGATTGAATTTCAAACTCCATAACAAGGTACGTATTCACATGTAATAAAATATATTGATATTGAGAAAATTTTGAGAAAGGATAGTGCATTTTAAAGTTTTATGGGTCATGTTTTTGTGCGTGTGTACACTTTGTGACAATTGTGATGTGTTTGGAGTTAAAATGTATATAAAATATTGCACCTCAGATTTAAGGTTACAGAGAGAGAGACAGTGAGAGAAAGAGAGAGACAGGGAGACAGAGAAAGATTTGAACTCGAGCCTGACGATGGAAGGTCGACATGTTTGCCACTAAGATATTCATATACTTATAAAAATAGAAAGTTTTATAGTCTGTTGTTAGTTTAGAATTTTTAGCGAACGACCTGATTCTCTTCATAATGCTTATCTCCCATTAGCTTAGTACGTTATCTATATACTTTCAATGACCGTTTGCGTGACTTCCTTTATACGAGCAACAAGTTTCGTTGTTTGTATCTCCATTCTCATTGGATTTTGAAAATACTGCTGATAATGTGCAACTAGAGCTGATAGAAGAGCAGATTCTTTGTTGAAATCGAAGTAAGTCGAATCGGCTATGGCAAAATGTTAGAGTTATTTACCCTGAACACTACGTTGAATTGCGGAAATTTGCAGCCAGAATTCGAGCTATGTTTGCAAGCACTGGTCTCTGTGAGCAGTTCTTTTCCGTAATAAAAGCTATAAAAGCACCTCACCCTTCGAGATTATCTGATTAAAATTTGTCACCAGTGATGAAACATCCAGTGGCAAACAAACTTCAACCTGACATTAATAAACTTGTCAAGCATCAGGACAAAGAAAATAATGCATAATCATAATAATTTTTAATTATTAAATAGTACTACAAATTTAGCTAACTAAGGGACATGTATGCCATTAATTATTGTATTCTATTGTATTGTTTCTAATTTACATAAAACTAGTAGGCTGTTTTGTAAC
Source organism: Biomphalaria sudanica (assembly GCA_036873155.1). Classification (NCBI taxonomy): domain Eukaryota; kingdom Metazoa; phylum Mollusca; class Gastropoda; family Planorbidae; genus Biomphalaria; species Biomphalaria sudanica. Next base: position 301,733 of record JAZGLO010004451.1, on the reverse strand, counting down.
TGGTTTTTTGCTCCGGCCCCTCAGGTCATAGTAAGATTTTTATGTGGTCCATACACCTTAATGAGTTTGACATGCCTGGTCTAAGCTATTTCCATTTATAGCACAAACTAATTTGAATAGGAAGGGGGCAGTAGACTTTCACGATATGACTTAGAATGTTTTTTTAAAACAAATCGACAACTAAATACTGGTAATATAGATTTTACACGAAGATAATCTGCCACGCATTGACATTTTGTTTAAAAAAACTAGCTCTATTCTTTTTTATTTATTTGGCAACAGTGACGCTAAATGTATATTTACCTCCGTAGCGCTTTTCTTCGGTTTCACCACCAACTTTTGTCCACCGGACATCATTCGACTGGCATTAACTCTGTACCAGCTACTGGTCTTTGGCCTCGTGCTGTCAATCTGGGCAGCCATGGCTTGGGCCACGTCGTCTTCGTTGATTGATTTGTCTCTGGCCAGCTTCTGTAGGATGTGAGACTTTCCATCATTTAAACTACATCAGTCAGTCAGTCAGTCCGTCAGTCATTCAACCATAAGATCAATATGATTCAGATCAGTTTCATAGTAGTCTGACATGAATGTGTCGAAGAATCAAAGCATTAAGTGTTGTATAAAAGTCTACATGTTGAAATCGATAATCATAAACCAATACATATCTAAAGATTTTTAAACAAATTAATTCATAGTGTTGTAACTCCGCCCCCGAGCCACACTGATGGTGCGCATCAGAGCACCATTCAACACAAGTAGTAGAAGACATGTTTAGACTGGAAGAAGGACTGTTGTGAGCCGGCTAAAAGTCATGGAAGTCTGAACAGTCTGGGGCTGAGTGCTGTCCTGTGTGATACTAGGGAACTGTTTGGTAGACCTGGAGCGACACTGGGAAGTGTGTCGGTGGTCTGTTCTGTGTTCTGGTATGAAGTAGGACTCTTAAAACTTAAGACATATTACTCCCTGTGACTTTATAGCAGAAGTCCAAGTCTAACTAGTAACTATTACTATTTGTTAAGGCATATAATAAATAAATACATCGTTTACTGTTGCCGACCTGCCTTTCGTTGAGTGCCTGCCTTAGAGAGTTACAATATATACAGATTATTAAAAAAATCAATACATATGTACAGATTATGAAACATTCTTAAGTCGAAATAGATAACGAGATAAAGAGGAAGTTGAATTTTAATAAGAAGAAAGCCATTAGCAGAAAAAAAAACAGATAAAGATGATTATAAAAATATATTGCAATGATACAAAATATTTACAAATTACTTACTCTGGCCACATCTATAATATCTGTATCACTACTATATGACTTGCGTTTACTAGCCTCTGTTAGAAAGATATTGAGTCAAAGAATGAAATAGAACAAATGTGTTGCTAGCGTGTACATGTTTCAAACTAAAATATAGAGATTAAGTCGCTACGTTTTAGTCGAGCCTTAAGATGTGTTCTCGCTAGAATCAAGAAACAACCACTGTAATAGTATTGGAGACAGGCATAGTGGTGTGTGGGAGCGCTGTGGCTGAGTGGTTAAGCGCTGACTTCCAAAACTGGGGTCCAAGGTCTGAGAGGTAAACTTATTTTTTGTATAGTGGTGTATATATGTCTGAATGAAAGGGGAGGGAGGACCGTTCCTGGCTCTACTAATAGCGTTGTTGATGATATAGTTTGTTAGATCGGGTGGTTTCTTTTTGAATAAGAAATGTGAACTAAACATGTACATTTATGATCTATATAAAGGCTAGTAGCTCATTAACAAAGTTACTTGCTTTTGGTGTCTTCATAGAAGTTGCTGTGTGGCGAGTGAAAGAAAGAATTCAATATGAAAACACAACTACTAATACAACCACAAAATCATAAATCGCCTCATCACTCCCTTATCTTATCTTATAAAATACAGACCTTACTTCAAAAAAGTAATCAAAATTGTTTTTTTATTAGAGTTTCACAAAACGCCACTATGGTATCAAAATGACATTCTTGTCAGTGTTTAACTGATATGGCCTTTTTAGTACCCGAATGACTCTTCTGCACGAACTTCAAAAACATAACTTCATTAGCACTCAAATGACATATACCTAAAAACGTCAGAGACATGGACTATTTAGCACCGAAATACCTTTTCTATCAGACATTGTGAGTCATGTCTCTGTATTCGTAGCAACAAAATGTCCTACATAAACTTACCTAAAGCTATTTCAATTTGAGCAGAAGTTTTGTTCCTGGGCCGGCACCAGAGACCTCTGTCGGCAGCGTAGGCACTAACAATAAGTACCGGGAACATCATAAAGGTCAAGATGGCCTCCCATAGATCCACAACATTGGGAGATATTACCAGAAGAACAAGGATGAGCCAGACGTAAGCCAGGATGCCAGAGATGCTGGTCAAGGCAAACACGTGCATGTCTTTGATTTTTCTAAATTTCAGAACAATAAAAGAAAAAAAACAATAACTGAGAAAAAAAAAACATTTTTCAAATAACTTTAAGGAGATTTTCATCCTTTACGAATTACTTTTAACTATTTGGTGTATCCGGTGTTCAGAATGTAGGAAGTGTTCATTAGCTATGTAAAAGTGTACGATTATTTTGTGCACTTTTTTGCGGTTGTAAATCAAATTTCTAAGCTCTATTGCCTGTAGCACAAACTAATTTTAATTATTTAGTTGGCAATCAGTAATCTTTTAACCTAGCGTCTTTGGCATGATATAGAAAAGAAACTTTGATTGGAAAATACCTAATTGAAAGAGATCTAAATTTAATTGAACCTAATTCCAAATGGGAATATTTCCAAAGAAAAATGCTGTATAACTATAGGCCTACTTCATCAGTCCAAAAGACAGGAAGATTTGACCATAGAGCTATACTAAATAAACTGCAAATTGAAAACTGAAGCATCTACTTACAGTGAAAATGGACGCGAAGGGTGATCTACAATATACCATTGTTCTGATGATCTCTTACTCTGAAAAATTATATCTATCATAGCAACTGTCTGAAAATTTATGAAGCTTTTAAGAATCTGTTTATAAAGAACCAACAAAATATTTCTTTTCAACACGAGTAAATCGCGCGTGATCGAGGCGTAAAATCCATCTTTGTCTCTGTAATTTTTTTAAAATACGGTATATGATAAGCAAAGTTTATGATTTCTATACAGATTTGTAAAAAAGTTAATGTTCCTTTAGTATAGTTTCATGGTCATACTATGGAAACTTGTGCATACTTTAAACCTTCACTTGCACAACAAAAGATCCGGCACTTTCTATTTTTACGCATACTAAGTAATGGTTTCTAATATTCTTTGTTGTGATTAGTTTGGCAACATTCGCTTATTGCATTGGCTGCTAGTTAACTTTGATGGTAGCTTTTTAATCTCCGTGTTTTGTCTGTGTCAAGTCTGGGTCCAGTCTGTGACCAGTCTGCCGCTATTATGTATCTAGCATCTAGTCCAAGAATGGCTTTTACAGTTTCTAAAGTGTCGCTACAATTTTTTATTTATTTTCTTCTCTATCTCGGGCTAGGAGAGAGGAGGCTGGTGAGGCAGAGCTAGAGGAGGCTGGTGAGGCAGAGTTAGAGGGGGCTGGTGAGGCAGAGTTAGAGGAGGCTGGTGAGGCAGAGTTAGAGGAGGCTGGTGAGGCAGAGTTAGAGGGGGCTGGTGAGACAGAGTTAGAGGAGGCTGGTGAGGCAGAGTTAGAGGAGGCTGGTGAGGCAGAGTTAGAGGAGGCTGGTGTGGCAGAGTTAGAGGGGGCTGGTGAGGTAGAGTTAGAGGAGGTAGTTCTAGTTGAAGTAACATAATGATTTCATGGCTACTTTATTGTAACACTAGCTTTAATTTTACCCGGCTTTGCTCGGATTTTTTGTCTGCAAATAACCATTTATTCCGCTTGACTAATGAATAATGACGTAAACAAAAAGATGGTAATTTATTTCAGAAAGTCTAAATCCATTCATCTACTAATAAGAAAACAAAAGATTGTCTATGATAATGTTAGCCTACAGTTCTGTTCGGTGATCTCTAGTTTCTGTTTAGATCTGTTTCTTCCATTGTTAAAGAAACCTTTAGTGACACATCATGTAAACATGGTAAACATGGACTAGATTTATAAGATACTATACTTTCATAGAGTTGGTTTATTTTTTTTTTAGGGTCTTAAGTTTTTTTTTAGGGGTACAATACATACATTACGGTCTAAGTTAGTACCCAAGGAACATTTATGCCAAGTTTTATCAAGATTTGTCAAACGGTTTTGATTTCTATTCTGCACATACATACATACATATATACGCCTAACATTCTACTTTATAGTATAGGTCCGAGTCGGCAACCTGCGGCTCGCGAGCCACATGCGGCTCTTTGGGTGTGAAGCTGCGGCTCTTAAGTTCCATACGCAAATATTTTTTTTTTATCGAAACATTTTTTTAAATAGTTCTGAATCGTTTAATGAAAATTAGGAGCTGATTCTATCTCGCAGCCACTTGTACTCACTTTTCACCACACCCCTCCCCCATTACACGCGTCGTCACTGTTGACAGTTCCTCGGAAGCTCTCGGCCGTCGTCGCTTGTTTCTATGTAGTTTTAAATTCGCTTTCGATGCAAGACGAATATGAATCTTCACGTGCTTTGGCTGTGGCGTATAGTTTGTTGTTTCAAATAAATGAGTTAGAAGCGATTATCTTCTCAAATTTAGAAGCACTCTATAAGTAATGCTAATATGGCAAGCTTTGCAGTACCACTAGAAGTTGCACAAAAAAGCAATCCATTTAGAGTTTGGTGAGTACGCCAAAGAATGCTTCCTACGTGCATCTGAAGAACTGTTTCGTTATTTAAAAAAAAAAAAACAGAAATCTTGGGGAAAAAAAGGCAAAGATTTGCCACTATCCGCTGAAACAGTACAAATTAGATTGGCTCAAATGTCTTCAAATGTCACATATTTGCAGGTGGAAGATATTCAATTTTCTTCTGCCCTATCACTTGATATAAAGGAGTCTTGCAACATAAAAGACACAGCACAAATTGCCCTTTTTTGTCAGGTATATCTCTTCTCAAGGTCCAAAGGAAGAACTTCAGGGTGTGATACCGCTATCGTGACAAACTAAAGGTGAGGATGTAACGAATGCCATGCAAAAATACCTTGAAGACATAAAGATCAATTTAAATAAAATCGTATAAATGCAAACTGATGGAGCTAGAAGTATGACGGGAGCAAATAAAGAGCCAACTACGATTCTTCAGAGCAATATAAACCACGAAATTCTTACGTTTCACTGAATAATACACCAGTCCGGCCGAAAGAGTTGAGGCCATACATTTGATAATCAGTTTTGTTAACATCATCTTCTCAAAAGCACTTCACCATAGTCAGTTTTAAAGACTTCAATGGAGACTCAGTATTCCGCGCTCCTTCTTCCCAAATAAAGTGCCATGGCTGAAACGTCTTGTTTGTGCTTGAATGGAATAAATATATTCCTAAATGAAAAAATCATTAATCACCCATAATTAGATAACGACAAATATTTGCAAAAAAATTACTTTATGGTTGAAATAACAGAGAAATTAAATGAGCTGAATCTAAAACTGCAAGGAAAGGGAAACCCATTCAATGTTTTGGTAGAAGAATTAGTTTATTTTGAAGAAAAATTAATTGTTTTTGCAGAAGATATTCAAAGCGTTAAGTTACTTCATGTTCAATGTGTAAAGCAGCATCACGATAAAATCAGTTCAACTTTTGACACAAATTACTTCAGCACAGTTATAAAAAAATCAAAGATGAATTTCTTGATAGATTTGAGCAACTCAAAACCAACAAAATCATTCTAGCATTCAGAGTCAATCCTCTCAACACAAATAGTAACACAATCCACATTGATGCGTTTGGAATTGAGACTGGATCTCTTGAAACACCATTGATCGATTTAAAAAGTTTTGTGGCGTGGAACATTTACAGACTTGAAAATCAAGTTGGAAGTGTTGGAGGTCGAGACTTGTATGTAAGTTATGCAACAAAAGTGGACAGTTAAAAGGAATGCCGAGAGTTGATTCGACGCATGGAATAATCTTCCAAATTCTTCAGTATGTTGAAGAAGTTGGCCTTTGGAGTAATGACTATCTTTGGATCGACATATACATGCAAGCAAGTGTTCTCTTGCATGAGTATAATTAAATGAAAAGTAAGATGACAACTAACAAATGAAAATTTAGAGTCGTGTTTGAAACTAAAAAACAAGTTATGAGCCAAATGTATCCATACTTTCTAAAACCATGCAAAGTCATCGCTCCCATTGAATTTGTTTGCTCGATTGTTTGTAAGTGAAGTACAAGTTAGTAGTGTAAGTAAATGTTTAATTGCTTTAGTTGGTACCGTAATAAAAAAATAATTATCTAATAATGCCAAATGTATATTATATAATTTGTTGTGAAAAAACACTAATTATATATGAATAAATATATTCGTTTTTGTTTCATTAAATATTGTGTGAGTAGGCCTACTATTTATTGTTGGTAAGAAAAAAATGTGAATTGTGTGGCTCTTTAAAAACTTTAAAATTTTGTAAATTCTAATTTTTGGCTCTTCCGACTGAAAAGGTTGCCGACCCCTGGTATAGATGGACAAATGCAAGACAACGGTTGAGGGCTAAACAGACTCCTACTGACCTGGTCTCGCCGTCTGGTATACAAGTGATACTTAAGGAGGTGATGATAAACAAGTTGAAGGCCGCTGATCCAACAATCGTGCCTGGACCCAGGTCCCCAGCAACGAAATTCTGCCCGCATATCTCGATGACGTTAAGGAGGATCTCTGGTGCACTGGTGCCGAAGGCAAGTAACGTTAGGTTGGCCACCGTGTCGTTCCAGACCTGGAATTGAACAAATAGCTTTACGATTTGGACTGACAGTCATTTAGAAGTCAGGAAATAGTTCATACCAGTATTTTGTCTGTCCATAATACAAATTCGTTTCTTTGTACAAAGCTTATATCAGATCACTCTGTCTGTCTGGTACAAAGTGTATACACGTTAGTTCACCAACACCCACTCTCGGATCAAGCTGAAACTTCGCACAATTATTCATTGGTATAGACGAGACATGAATCAAATTTGTAAAAAAGTAATCAATTTAATTTATTAATTACTGATAAATAATTATTTCGTTTGATGGCAACAAATAACTAATTATTCAGTATTCACATTTAGATCTACGGCTAAATTTGTTGTTATTTAGTCTCCTTAAATAATTGTTAACGCTTTTTCTCCCTCGCACATTGTCCGATCAAGTTGATACTTTAAACAACTACTTATTGTACCTGTATTATATAAGATAAGATGAGTCAATTTTAAAAAATATAATTTTTCAATTGCCAACAACCCTGTCATATATATATATATATATAAAAGTACTGTTACGAAAGCTTCTACACACAAGAAAACCCGGACAGAGCTCAACGGAAAACGACCTAGGCCTGGAAAAGGACATGATTTTTGTTTACGATGTGAAACACTCCCCCAAACCCCCCCCCCTTACTATCGAAGACGACCATACCCCCCACTCTGCTTTATTTAACTTAATTTTACCTGCCTTTTTAATAGTAGGGTAAGTTAGCAGTGACGTGGCTAAGGAAGGGGGAGGAGGGTCCAACTTTAAAATTCCCTCCCATGCCACTCCTTGATATGGGCCCACGATTTCACGTCAGAGCTATTTTATTTTACAGCCACTGACACTCTATCTTGCTATTCACGATGATATATAAGTTAGTGACCCTGTTGCATATATCCCACACATTAGACATAAATTTATTAAGTAGATTATCTCATCTCATGATGTCAAATGTCAAAATGCAGGGCCAAAAGAGGCCAAGCCCCCCCTCCCCCAACCGGGACACAAAATCTCTAGCTAGGCCACTGTTAGTCAGTTCTAGACTTATGAAAGAATGGTTTTGTGTCTCTAAGAATACAAGAGATTGCTTATATACACACCTCTGGTAGAGTAATGCTGATCTATAGGGCAGATGATGTTAAGGTCATCTGTTTCTTTGGCCATCGGTTAACGAGCAGGGTGTCTAGTAATAAACGTGGCCAGCACAACAACCAACCGCCTTTACTTTCCCAAACTAAAGTAAGGTACCCATTAGAGTTGGGTGGACTCAGGGGCGCCCTAAAAATCCCGAAATTCAAAATCCTAATATTCACCGATATTCGAACCCAGGACCCAGGTACGAAGCCATCAATTAACCACTCAGTCACCGCGCCCCCGATTCAGTATATATATATATATATATATACGGAGTGTGGGGTTATGATGTACATGGAGTTAGGGTTTCTAAACAAAAATGCCTCCCCTCCTCTAAAATTTCGTAGGTGTTATTTTATCAGATCTCTTTTGTCAGATCTCTTTTGTCAGGGGTCTCTTTTGTCAGATCTCTTTTGTCAGCGTTATTTTATCAGATCTCTTTTGTCAGCGCTATTTTATCAGCGCTATTTTGTCAGATCTCTTTTGTCAGCGCTATTTTGTCAGATCTCTTTTGTCAGCGCTATTTTATCAGCGCTATTTTATCAGCGCTGTTTTGTTAGCGCTATTTTGTCAGATCTCTTTTGTCAGCGCTATTTTGTCAGCGCTATTTTGTCAGATCTCTTTTGTCAGCGCTATTTTGTCAGATCTCTGTTGTCAGCGCTATTTTATCAGCGCTATTTTATCAGCGCTATTTTGTCAGCGCTATTTTGTCAGATCTCTTTTGTCAGCGCTATTTTGTCAGATCTCTTTTGTCAGCGTTATTTCGTCAGTTCTATTTTGTCAGCGCTATTTTGTCAGATCTCTTTTGTCAGCGCTATTTTATCAGCGCTATTTTGTCAGCGCTATTTTGTCAGATCTCTTTTGTCAGCGTTATTTTGTCAGATCTCTTTTGTCAGCGCTATTTTGTCAGCGCTATTTTGTCAGCGCTATTTTGTCAGATCTCTTTTGTCGGCGCTATTTTGTCAGATCTCTTTTGTCAGCGCTATTTTTTCAGATCTCTTTTGTCAGCGTTATTTCGTCAGTTCTATTTTGTCAACGCTTTTTTGTCACATCTCTTTTGTCAGCGCTATTTTATCAGCGCTATTTTGTCAGCGCTATTTTGTCAGATCTCTTTGTCAGCGCTATTTTATCAGCGCTATTTTGTCAGCGCTATTTTGTCAGATCTCTTTTGTCAGCGCTATTTCGTCAGTTCTATTTTGTCAGCGCTATTTTGTCAGATCTCTTTTGTCAGCGCTATTTTGTCAGATCTCTTTTGTCAGCGCTATTTTGTCAGATCTCTTTTGTCAGAGCTATTTTGTCAGATCTCTTTTGTCAGCGCTATTTTGTCAGATCTCTTTTGTCAGCGCTATTTCGTCAGATCTCTTTTGTCAGCGCTATTTTCTCAGATCTCTTTTGTCAGCGCTATTTTGTCAGATCTCTTTTGTCAGCGCTATTTCGTCAGTTCTATTTTGTCAGGGCTATTTCGTCAGATCTCTTTTGTCAGCGCTATTTTGTCATATCTCTTTTGTCAGCGCTATTTCGTCAGTTCTAATTTGTCAGCGCTATTTCGTCAGATCTCTTTTGTCAGCGCTATTTTGTCAGATCTCTTTTGTCAGCGCTATTTTGTCAGATCTCTTTTGTCAGCGCTATTTCGTCAGTTCTATTTTGTCAGCGCTATTTCGTCAGATCTCTTTTGTCAGCGCTATTTTGTCAGATCTCTTTTGTCAGCGCTTTTTTGTCAGATCTCTTTTGTCAGCGCTATTTTGTCATATCTCTTTTGTCAGCGCTATTTTGTCAGATCTCTTTTGTCAGCGCTATTTTGTCAGATCTCTTTTGTCAGCGCTATTTCGTCAGTTCTATTTTGTCAGCGCTATTTTGTCAGATCTCTTTTGTCAGCGCTATTTTGTCAGATCTCTTTTGTCAGCGCTATTTCGTCAGTTCTATTTTGTCAGCGCTATTTTGTCAGATCTCTTTTGTCAGCGCTATTTTGTCAGATCTCTTTTGTCAGCGCTTTTTTGTCAGATCTCTTTTGTCAGCGCTATTTTGTCATATCTCTTTTGTCAGCGCTATTTTGTCAGATCTCTTTTGTCAGCGCTATTTTATCAGCGCTATTTTGTCAGCGCTATTTTGTCAGATCTCTTTTGTCAGCGCTATTTTGTCAGATCTCTTTTGTCAGCGCTATTTCGTCAGTTCTATTTTGTCAGCGCTATTTTGTCAGATCTCTTTTGTCAGCGCTATTTTGTCAGATCTCTTTTGTCAGCGCTATTTCGTCAGTTCTATTTTGTCAGCGCTATTTTGTCAGATCTCTTTTGTCAGCGCTATTTTGTCAGATCTCTTTTGTCAGCGCTATTTTGTCAGATCTCTTTTGTCAGAGCTATTTTGTCAGATCTCTTTTGTCAGCGCTATTTTCTCAGATCTCTTTTGTCAGCGCTATTTTGTCAGATCTCTTTTGTCAGCGCTATTTCGTCAGTTCTATTTTGTCAGCGCTATTTCGTCAGATCTCTTTTGTCAGCGCTATTTTGTCAGATCTCTTTTGTCAGCGCTTTTTTGTCAGATCTCTTTTGTCAGCGCTATTTTGTCATATCTCTTTTGTCAGCGCTATTTTGTCAGATCTCTTTTGTCAGCGCTATTTTGTCAGATCTCTTTTGTCAGCGCTATTTCGTCAGTTCTATTTTGTCAGCGTTATTTCGTCAGTTCTATTTTGTCAACGCTTTTTTGTCACATCTCTTTTGTCAGCGCTATTTTATCAGCGCTATTTTGTCAGCGCTATTTTGTCAGATCTCTTTGTCAGCGCTATTTTATCAGCGCTATTTTGTCAGCGCTATTTTGTCAGATCTCTTTTGTCAGCGCTATTTCGTCAGTTCTATTTTGTCAGCGCTATTTTGTCAGATCTCTTTTGTCAGCGCTATTTTGTCAGATCTCTTTTGTCAGCGCTATTTTGTCAGATCTCTTTTGTCAGAGCTATTTTGTCAGATCTCTTTTGTCAGCGCTATTTTGTCAGATCTCTTTTGTCAGCGCTATTTCGTCAGATCTCTTTTGTCAGCGCTATTTTCTCAGATCTCTTTTGTCAGCGCTATTTTGTCAGATCTCTTTTGTCAGCGCTATTTCGTCAGTTCTATTTTGTCAGGGCTATTTCGTCAGATCTCTTTTGTCAGCGCTATTTTGTCATATCTCTTTTGTCAGCGCTATTTCGTCAGTTCTAATTTGTCAGCGCTATTTCGTCAGATCTCTTTTGTCAGCGCTATTTTGTCAGATCTCTTTTGTCAGCGCTATTTTGTCAGATCTCTTTTGTCAGCGCTATTTCGTCAGTTCTATTTTGTCAGCGCTATTTCGTCAGATCTCTTTTGTCAGCGCTATTTTGTCAGATCTCTTTTGTCAGCGCTTTTTTGTCAGATCTCTTTTGTCAGCGCTATTTTGTCATATCTCTTTTGTCAGCGCTATTTTGTCAGATCTCTTTTGTCAGCGCTATTTTGTCAGATCTCTTTTGTCAGCGCTATTTCGTCAGTTCTATTTTGTCAGCGCTATTTTGTCAGATCTCTTTTGTCAGCGCTATTTTGTCAGATCTCTTTTGTCAGCGCTATTTCGTCAGTTCTATTTTGTCAGCGCTATTTTGTCAGATCTCTTTTGTCAGCGCTATTTTGTCAGATCTCTTTTGTCAGCGCTATTTTGTCAGATCTCTTTTGTCAGAGCTATTTTGTCAGATCTCTTTTGTCAGCGCTATTTTGTCAGATCTCTTTTGTCAGCGCTATTTCGTCAGATCTCTTTTGTCAGCGCTATTTTCTCAGATCTCTTTTGTCAGCGCTATTTTGTCAGATCTCTTTTGTCAGCGCTATTTCGTCAGTTCTATTTTGTCAGGGCTATTTCGTCAGATCTCTTTTGTCAGCGCTATTTTGTCATATCTCTTTTGTCAGCGCTATTTCGTCAGTTCTAATTTGTCAGCGCTATTTCGTCAGATCTCTTTTGTCAGCGCTATTTTGTCAGATCTCTTTTGTCAGCGCTATTTTGTCAGATCTCTTTTGTCAGCGCTATTTCGTCAGTTCTATTTTGTCAGCGCTATTTCGTCAGATCTCTTTTGTCAGCGCTATTTTGTCAGATCTCTTTTGTCAGCGCTTTTTTGTCAGATCTCTTTTGTCAGCGCTATTTTGTCATATCTCTTTTGTCAGCGCTATTTTGTCAGATCTCTTTTGTCAGCGCTATTTTGTCAGATCTCTTTTGTCAGCGCTATTTCGTCAGTTCTATTTTGTCAGCGCTATTTTGTCAGATCTCTTTTGTCAGCGCTATTTTGTCAGATCTCTTTTGTCAGCGCTATTTCGTCAGTTCTATTTTGTCAGCGCTATTTTGTCAGATCTCTTTTGTCAGCGCTATTTTGTCAGATCTCTTTTGTCAGCGCTTTTTTGTCAGATCTCTTTTGTCAGCGCTATTTTGTCATATCTCTTTTGTCAGCGCTATTTTGTCAGATCTCTTTTGTCAGCGCTATTTTATCAGCGCTATTTTGTCAGCGCTATTTTGTCAGATCTCTTTTGTCAGCGCTATTTTGTCAGATCTCTTTTGTCAGCGCTATTTCGTCAGTTCTATTTTGTCAGCGCTATTTTGTCAGATCTCTTTTGTCAGCGCTATTTTGTCAGATCTCTTTTGTCAGCGCTATTTCGTCAGTTCTATTTTGTCAGCGCTATTTTGTCAGATCTCTTTTGTCAGCGCTATTTTGTCAGATCTCTTTTGTCAGCGCTATTTTGTCAGATCTCTTTTGTCAGAGCTATTTTGTCAGATCTCTTTTGTCAGCGCTATTTTCTCAGATCTCTTTTGTCAGCGCTATTTTGTCAGATCTCTTTTGTCAGCGCTATTTCGTCAGTTCTATTTTGTCAGCGCTATTTCGTCAGATCTCTTTTGTCAGCGCTATTTTGTCAGATCTCTTTTGTCAGCGCTTTTTTGTCAGATCTCTTTTGTCAGCGCTATTTTGTCATATCTCTTTTGTCAGCGCTATTTTGTCAGATCTCTTTTGTCAGCGCTATTTTGTCAGATCTCTTTTGTCAGCGCTATTTCGTCAGTTCTATTTTGTCAGCGCTATTTTGTCAGATCTCTTTTGTCAGCGCTATTTTGTCAGATCTCTTTTGTCAGCGCTATTTCGTCAGTTCTCTTTTGTCAGCGCTATTTTGTCAGATCTCTTTTGTCAGCGCTATTTTGTCAGATCTCTTTTGTCAGCGCTTTTTTGTCAGATCTCTTTTGTCAGCGCTATTTTGTCATATCTCTTTTGTCAGCGCTATTTTGTCAGATCTCTTTGTCAGCGCTATTTTATCAGCGCTATTTTGTCAGCGCTATTTTGTCAGATCTCTTTTGTCAGCGCTATTTTGTCAGATCTCTTTTGTCAGCGCTATTTCGTCAGTTCTATTTTGTCAGCGCTATTTTGTCAGATCTCTTTTGTCAGCGCTATTTTGTCAGATCTCTTTTGTCAGCGCTATTTCGTCAGTTCTATTTTGTCAGCGCTATTTTGTCAGATCTCTTTTGTCAGCGCTATTTTGTCAGATCTCTTTTGTCAGCGCTATTTTGTCAGATCTCTTTTGTCAGAGCTATTTTGTCAGATCTCTTTTGTCAGCGCTATTTTCTCAGATCTCTTTTGTCAGCGCTATTTTGTCAGATCTCTTTTGTCAGCGCTATTTCGTCAGTTCTATTTTGTCAGCGCTATTTTGTCAGCGCTATTTTGTCAGCGCTATTTTGTCAGATCTCTTTTGTCGGCGCTATTTTGTCAGATCTCTTTTGTCAGCGCTATTTTTTCAGATCTCTTTTGTCAGCGTTATTTCGTCAGTTCTATTTTGTCAACGCTTTTTTGTCACATCTCTTTTGTCAGCGCTATTTTATCAGCGCTATTTTGTCAGCGCTATTTTGTCAGATCTCTTTGTCAGCGCTATTTTATCAGCGCTATTTTGTCAGCGCTATTTTGTCAGATCTCTTTTGTCAGCGCTATTTTGTCAGATCTCTTTTGTCAGCGCTATTTCGTCAGTTCTATTTTGTCAGCGCTATTTTGTCAGATCTCTTTTGTCAGCGCTATTTTGTCAGATCTCTTTTGTCAGCGCTATTTCGTCAGTTCTATTTTGTCAGCGCTATTTTGTCAGATCTCTTTTGTCAGCGCTATTTTGTCAGATCTCTTTTGTCAGCGCTATTTTGTCAGATCTCTTTTGTCAGAGCTATTTTGTCAGATCTCTTTTGTCAGCGCTATTTTGTCAGATCTCTTTTGTCAGCGCTATTTCGTCAGATCTCTTTTGTCAGCGCTATTTTCTCAGATCTCTTTTGTCAGCGCTATTTTGTCAGATCTCTTTTGTCAGCGCTATTTCGTCAGTTCTATTTTGTCAGGGCTATTTCGTCAGATCTCTTTTGTCAGCGCTATTTTGTCAGATCTCTTTTGTCAGCGCTATTTCGTCAGTTCTAATTTGTCAGCGCTATTTCGTCAGATCTCTTTTGTCAGCGCTATTTTGTCAGATCTCTTTTGTCAGCGCTATTTTGTCAGATCTCTTTTGTCAGCGCTATTTCGTCAGTTCTATTTTGTCAGCGCTATTTCGTCAGATCTCTTTTGTCAGCGCTATTTTGTCAGATCTCTTTTGTCAGCGCTTTTTTGTCAGATCTCTTTTGTCAGCGCTATTTTGTCATATCTCTTTTGTCAGCGCTATTTTGTCAGATCTCTTTTGTCAGCGCTATTTTGTCAGATCTCTTTTGTCAGCGCTATTTCGTCAGTTCTATTTTGTCAGCGCTATTTTGTCAGATCTCTTTTGTCAGCGCTATTTTGTCAGATCTCTTTTGTCAGCGCTATTTCGTCAGTTCTATTTTGTCAGCGCTATTTTGTCAGATCTCTTTTGTCAGCGCTATTTTGTCAGATCTCTTTTGTCAGCGCTTTTTTGTCAGATCTCTTTTGTCAGCGCTATTTTGTCATATCTCTTTTGTCAGCGCTATTTTGTCAGATCTCTTTTGTCAGCGCTATTTTATCAGCGCTATTTTGTCAGCGCTATTTTGTCAGATCTCTTTTGTCAGCGCTATTTTGTCAGATCTCTTTTGTCAGCGCTATTTCGTCAGTTCTATTTTGTCAGCGCTATTTTGTCAGATCTCTTTTGTCAGCGCTATTTTGTCAGATCTCTTTTGTCAGCGCTATTTCGTCAGTTCTATTTTGTCAGCGCTATTTTGTCAGATCTCTTTTGTCAGCGCTATTTTGTCAGATCTCTTTTGTCAGCGCTATTTTGTCAGATCTCTTTTGTCAGAGCTATTTTGTCAGATCTCTTTTGTCAGCGCTATTTTCTCAGATCTCTTTTGTCAGCGCTATTTTGTCAGATCTCTTTTGTCAGCGCTATTTCGTCAGTTCTATTTTGTCAGCGCTATTTCGTCAGATCTCTTTTGTCAGCGCTATTTTGTCAGATCTCTTTTGTCAGCGCTTTTTTGTCAGATCTCTTTTGTCAGCGCTATTTTGTCATATCTCTTTTGTCAGCGCTATTTTGTCAGATCTCTTTTGTCAGCGCTATTTTGTCAGATCTCTTTTGTCAGCGCTATTTCGTCAGTTCTATTTTGTCAGCGCTATTTTGTCAGATCTCTTTTGTCAGCGCTATTTTGTCAGATCTCTTTTGTCAGCGCTATTTCGTCAGTTCTATTTTGTCAGCGCTATTTTGTCAGATCTCTTTTGTCAGCGCTATTTTGTCAGATCTCTTTTGTCAGCGCTTTTTTGTCAGATCTCTTTTGTCAGCGCTATTTTGTCATATCTCTTTTGTCAGCGCTATTTTGTCAGATCTCTTTGTCAGCGCTATTTTATCAGCGCTATTTTGTCAGCGCTATTTTGTCAGATCTCTTTTGTCAGCGCTATTTTGTCAGATCTCTTTTGTCAGCGCTATTTCGTCAGTTCTATTTTGTCAGCGCTATTTTGTCAGATCTCTTTTGTCAGCGCTATTTTGTCAGATCTCTTTTGTCAGCGCTATTTCGTCAGTTCTATTTTTTCAGCGCTATTTTGTCAGATCTCTTTTGTCAGCGCTATTTTGTCAGATCTCTTTTGTCAGCGCTATTTTGTCAGATCTCTTTTGTCAGAGCTATTTTGTCAGATCTCTTTTGTCAGCGCTATTTTCTCAGATCTTTTTTGTCAGCGCTATTTTGTCAGATCTCTTTTGTCAGCGCTATTTCGTCAGTTCCATTTTGTCAGCGCTATTTCGTCAGATCTCTTTTGTCAGCGCTTTTTTGTCAGATCTCTTTTGTCAGCGCTATTTTGTCATATCTCTTTTTTCAGCGCTATTTTGTCAGATCTCTTTGTCAGCGCTATTTTATCAGCGCTATTTTGTCAGCGCTATTTTGTCAGATCTCTTTTGTCAGCGCTATTTCGTCAGTTCTATTTTGTCAGCGCTATTTTGTCAGATCTCTTTTGTTAACGCAATTTCGTCAGTTCTATTTTGTCAGCGCTATTTCTTCAGATCTCTTTTGTCAGCGCTATTTTGTCAGATCTCTTTTGTCAACGCAATTTCGTCAGTTCTATTTTGTCAGCGCTATTTCGTCAGATCTCTTTTGTCAGCGCTATTTTGTCAGATCTCTTTTGTCAACGCAATTTCGTCAGTTCTATTTTGCCGTTAGCTATGTTGTCGTTGTCTATTTTGTCGTGTCGGGTAAGATTATACTCAGGTACATAATTGATAACAGTAAACGTATTCATCTATTGTATCTTAATTTAATTATCACACAATTTATTTATTTACAATTCGTTAAGTTTAAGCTTGCAACATATTTGTATGGGAAAAAAAGGTAAAAATTAATTTTTAAAAGTGTCACTTACCTTTACCTCAATCTGCTGGAAACCCTCGCCCCCAGGCTTCGCCACTGTGACTGTCTTTGTCTTACTTGTGATGCACTCAATACCACACATAAACGAGTCCGACACGATGGTCAATCCCAGGAAGCACCACAGCATGCCAATAACGTAGAAGAATATCCTGGCGCCCACTGACCAGGTGGACTCGTTCAGGATAGGGAGCAAGAGCCCAACGTTGTAGCAGGTGGAATAGTTGCAGGTGTTGTTCATAGCGCCCTGTGGCGTTGACAACGCTGGTCACATGACTATTTTGAAGAGGTGATGTTATGATGCTTCCATTGCAGACATTCTCCAGCATTGACACGAGAACATCTCCAGCAGCCAAACAGACTAATCAGAACTAGACCTGAAACTGCGGATGAGACATTACAAAATTTAAGTCTAGATTATAGCATAGATTTGAGCTAACAAGTGCCACTTTCTCTCATCATAAATAGATTCATCAATAAAAATAGCTAGAATATAAAACAAATGCCTAAATAGCAGACATCAATTTTTAAAAAAATTAACTTCAATTGTGTATAATATTATGAGGTGCAGTTACTGTTCCGGGTTCGAAATCCTGATGAGCACCAGGATTTTGAATTTCGGGATCTTTAGAGGGCTCACCCAGCTCTAATGGGGACCTGACGTTAGCTGGGTGAAAGTAAAGACGGTGTGTCATTGTGTTGGCCACATGACACCCTCGTTAACGGTGGGTCACAGAAACAGATGACCTTTACATCATCTGCCCTATAGATCGTAAGGTCTGAAAGGGGATTTTTATGTATAATATTGGAGAAAGGGGGAGTTAGGGTTGGAGCAATTAAAATGAAAAGACTAGTTAATGTTTCCTTTATTTACTGATATCCTCTTTAGAAGATGACAAAATAACATATAAATAGAACTAGTTAGCTTTTAACTACACGACCCCCCTTGAATATACTAATAGCTTCATCATAAACCTCGTTGACTGCTAGTCGTATCACAAACATTGTTGACTACTGGTGATGTTATAACCCTCGTCAACCGCTAGCCGCATCATAACCCTCCTTGACAGCCGGTCAAGTCATAACACTTCTTAACCACTCGCCATATCGTTCGTAACCATAGTTAACCATAAGCCATATCATAACCCTCTAGTCGCTAGTCGTATCATAAATCTCGCCGATAGATGGCAACATTGCTTTGAGCCGGTACTCAGTGAGGAATTGCCAAGACTTTGAACTACAATAAACGTTAAAAATACAAGAAAAGTATAAAAAAAAGTTCCCCACATTCAAAAAGGTGCTGGTACCGGTGCGTACCGTCACAAAAAAAGCACAGGTGCTGGTATGCCGTACCGGTGCGTACCGTCACAAAAAAAGCAAAGGTGCTGGTATGCCGTACCGGTGCGTACCGTCACAAAAAAAAGCACAGGTGCTGGTATGCCGTACCGGTGCGTACCGTCACAAAAAAAAGCACAGGTGCTGGTATGCCGTACCGGTGCGTACCGTCACAAAAAAAAGCACAGGTGCTGGTATGCCGTACCGGTGCGTACCGTCACAAAAAAAGCACAGGTGCTGGTATGCCGTACCGGTGCGTACCGTCACAAAAAAAAGCACAGGTGCCGGTATGCCGTACCGGTGCCTACCGTCACAAAAAAAAAGCACATGGTGGCAATCTCCTTTGCGCTTCGCGGCTGACATAGATGGTCTGGCAGGGACAGCAGAAGGGCTATCTGACTTGATGATGCGCATAAACAAGTTTTCTGTAACATATGGTAGGGCGGTATGCAAATCAATGCCGAAAAAACACACACTATGACAAATTGCCATTAGGACTTTAAAATGGACATTATAGAAGGTGAAAAGCTGGCAAGTTTTAAAAACCTTGGAGCTATTGTTTCAGATGAAGAAACCAAACTTGAACTACTGGTCAGAATCGCACAGTACACAGCAACACTTACAAACTCAAAACAATTTCGAAAGATAAAGGCATAGCCCAGGACACTAAAATCCGACTGATGCGCACCTTGGTCATGGTCACATTCCTGTTTATTTTCGAATCTAGGACGCTAACTTGAGGATTAGAGAAGAGGATCCTAGTACTGGAATTGAGATGCTATTGAAGGGTCCTACATAGAAGAGGATATTCCGGATAAGATCACAACGGCAATATGATGATGACTTGCTGACCACTGTAAAAAACGCAAAGTAAACCTTTATGGCCATATAAAAGGTCCTGAGGAGTTGGAAATACTTTCTTTCAGGGAATAGTACCATAAAAAAAGGAGAAGAAGAGGCAGCCAATGAAAGTGATGGGAAGACAACATCAAAGAGTGAACAGGCCTGTCACAGGAAGAGATTCTACTGAAGTCAAAAGACAAAGAGAAATGGAGAAAGGCGGTCAACAGATCCTGTGTACTGCCCAAATGGTTCAACAGACTAAGGGAGAGGTGAAGCTGAAGGTAAGCCTTCTTGTCCCACACCTGACTTCAAATAATTTACTTTCAAAGTGCAAACTGCATTCCAAATCATGTTATAGTTAAATGTTATAGTAAAATGTTATAATAAACTGATGACGAACTCAGAGTGACCCAACGACTAACTAAGACTGTCCATATACAAAACATTGTGTCTTAAAACCAGTCAAGTCATTGTGGGCCCGCCAGACGATCAATGTCATTGACTAGCCTCGGAGGTCAAGACAAACGGGATGACGACAGCTATGACATAAAGTAGCTCTGGCATGCCACGCCGCTGGCCAACTGACATGTCAGGCCATCCCCCCTGATACAATCATGATTTATGCCTAGCGTGTCAAGGCGGGTTCGACCTGTACTGGTTGTCATAGAGACATCAACTGTTAGGTGCCGTCGACCTGGGATGGGCGTATATAGAAAATCTGTTGACTGAGAAGATTTTTTTTTTATCTGGTCACAGCCCTATCGTCAGTAATGCTTTATTATTATTATTATTATTATTATTATTATGACCAATAATATGACCAGCTTGATAGCACTATGCTCTATAATGTAAAACAATGTAAAGTTTGACAACTGAAAATATTTACAAATGAATTCAGTAGCGATACACATCTAGAGTCCAGAAAAGAAAGTTTAATGTAAACATTGACTCAAGTAAAGTTAGAAAAGTAGATTCATGAGATTTCACTTACTGGAGAACTTCCACGTACTGACTAAAAGTTTACACTAATATGGAGCGTTGATGGAACTTCTCAGAACGTAAAAATCTATATCCAGTGTAACAGACTAGTTGTATAATAATGTCTGCATTTTTTTTTTGCCACATACTTTGTCTGGTTTCTAAGCAGTACTATTCTACTAGTCCTGGATGCTTCTCTAGAGACACAACAAAGGAGGCATACAAAAAATGCATCCAAAACAAACAAAAAATGGAATTAGATTGTTGTGTTAACTTCTCTGTGTTCTGTTTGTGTGTTTATTAAATAAAGTTTCTTTTTCATTAGAACAAGTAATTTCTAAAAAGTGAAAGTAAATGCTTAGTTCTTTCTACTGCCAACAACGAGGCTTCTACTGCCAACAACGAGGCTTCTACTGCCAACAACGAGGCTTCTACTGCCAACAACGAGGCTTCTAATGCCCATCAGCAGGCTTCTAATGCCCATCAGCAGGCTTATAATGCCCAACAGCGAGACTTCACAGTCCAAATAATGTTTTTCTTTTGCGATAATCAAACAAATTGTAGCGGGGGTCGTCGTTTCGCTCTGTACTTACTTTGGACTAGTAATGTATTGATGCAGACAAGATTGAAGAATGATCTTTATCCATATAACGGAAAGTTACTCTCATCAATGCATAAATCTACGAAAATTAACCAATGAAAACTTGAAGAACTGAGGAAAGACGCAGAGTACGAAATGAACATTTTTCTCCAACCTAAAGTGCAAGGTCTTCATCTGCAACACTTGTATCAAAATATGTAGGTAACAGCTAGGTCTTTCTATCCACGCTAAATTCTACCATACTCTTCACTAAATACGTCTTACACTAACTCTGTTTGTTAGCATGGTCATAACATGTGTGGCATGGTCATAACATGTGTGGCGTGGTCATAACTTGTGTGGCATGGTCTTAGATTGGTGGGGGGGGAAAACTAAATGCAGGAAAAGTACACTTTAATTCGTATAACATACATTATGTAGTGGTCGACAGCTGCGCTGGGTATGACAATCGTATACAAAGGACGATCTCTTTTTGGCGAACTGAAATAGCGCGGCGCTTAATGGGCACCAGCTCCAGCAGAAACGTGTTGAAGACGTCATTTGTTCTTCCTTGACAGAGATACTGCTGCGGGATACTTACACAGAATGAGAGGTGACAGAGATACTGCTGCGGGATACTTACACAGAATGAGAGGTGACAGAGATACTGCTGCGGGATACTTACACAGAATGAGAGGTGACAGAGATACTGCTGCGGGATACTTACAAAGAATGAGAGGTGACAGAGATACTGCTGCGGGATACTTACAAAGAATGAGAAGTGACAGAGATACTGCTGCGGGATACTTACAAAGAATGAGAGGTATACATTATGTATAGCATAAGGCGAAAGAAAATATAAGGGGGTCCTTCCCTTGTCAGCGTACGATGTAACAAAGCAAATTGGTCACAGCTGGGTCTGCGTAGCCACGTGAAATGCTGCACATTTTGGTATTTCTTATTATATGTTTCTCTTAAACATTTTCGTTCATATTATTCTTTTTTGTATTTTTACTTTTTAACACTGATTTTTTAAAAATATGTTTCAACTGACATCGCAGACATCTTGAGGCTCAGAACATTCTTAAGAAGATTAAAGTTCCTAGTTAAAGTGCGGTACAGTTGCAGACCTGCCACATCACCAGAAATATTTTCAGTGGAAAAAAAATGTTCTCCCTTTTAGCGATTCCCAATTGATGACAGAGTCGGAGAATCACTGTTGGTTCTTGTTTTCGATAACAATAATAAATATAATAATAATAATAAACTGATAAAAGGACTACGATGAATTTCGTTTCCCTTTAACGAAACAACTCGACCCTGGCAGCGCCAGAGAATGAATAATCGTTTGTTTCTAACATAACAATAATAATATGAGTAGAGCCTAATAATAATAATAATAAAGGGCAGGGCAGCCAACACCAACATTGCATTTGAAGACATCGAAGAACTGAACTCTGCATCCCTTGATAAATATCTTGGAATAAACCAGAATGCCACGATAAACTATCAAAAAATTAAAAGAGGACTTTCTTGGTAAATATAAGCAAAGAGTTAATAAAATTTTCAACACCAAACTGTCTGGCAGTAATCTCATCACTGCAATAAACAGCTGGGCCGTCCCAGTGCTGCTTTACACACTCTACGTAATCATATGGACTGACACCGACCTACATGACATTGACAGACTCACGAGAAAATTACTAACCAAATTTCGATGTTTACACCCCAAGTCCTCCACCATAAGGTAATACCTGCCCAGGAAGCATGGAGGTCGTGGATTGCAGAACATCTTCAAATTGTGTAAGATGCAAGTTTTAAAAATAGGATAAAAATGCACACATCCAGCAATCAACTAGTTTCATTCCTACGCAAATATGACTCCGAAGCAACCCCTCTGAGTCTAATCAATGATAATGTTAAAGTCGGTTTGGACGACGTAGGGCATGAGATTCGCCAATAGAAAGAAAAAAGCACTCCACTGAAAATTCACGGCTTTATAAGATGGGGACAGCATTGACAAAGCTGCTTCCTTAACATGGCGAAGAGCAGGTCGTCCCTTCCCTAAAACTAGGCTGAAACTGAAGGCCTTGTTACAGCAATACAGGACAGAGTGATTAAGACAAAAAATTACGAGAAACATATCCTAAAACTCAATATTGTTGACAAATGCCGAAAATGGAAATGTGGGTGAGTCAATTGAACACATAATGGCAGGATGTTCAGCCCTATCTACCCTAAAACTAGGCTGAAACTGAAGGCCTTGTTACAGCAATACAGGACAGAGTGATTAAGACAAAAAATTACGAGAAACATATCCTAAAACTCAATATTGTTGACAAATGCCGAAAATGGAAATGTGGGTGAGTCAATTGAACACATAATGGCAGGATGTTCAGCCCTATTAGAATCTGCCTACTTAGGTCGCCATAACCAAGTTGCCAAAATAATACACCAGCACTTGGCTTTGATACATAATTTGATCGGTAAGGATACTCCTCCTTATTACATATTCTCACCACAATAGGTTCTCGAGTCTACTGATCATCTGCTGTACTGAGATATAACTATTTTGACCGACAAAACCCTAGATTTTAATTGCCCTCATCTGCTGCTCATCGATTAAAAAAAAAAAAGCCGCTACCATTATTGACATCGCCGTTCCACTATCTCATAATTTAAGAAAAACTGAGTTGGAAAAACAAAGAAAATATGGGAACCTAGGCTTAAAGATTAAGCGTTTATGGAAGTTATCTAAAATAACAATATACCCCATTGTTATATCAACCGAGGAGATAATAACAACTGACCTCACAGAGACCTTCAAGGCCCTTAAAATTCCTAGGAACATTTTCGTTGCCTGTCAGAGGTCGGTACTGCTGCAGACCTGCCACATTACCAGAAAATTCCTCAGTGAACACTGATAAAGGGACTACGATGAATTTTGTTTCCCTTTAACGAAACTCGACCCTGGCAGCTCCAGAGAATGAATACTTGTTCGTTTCTAATATAATAATAATGATGATGATGATAACAATAATAATAATAATAGTAATAACTATATAGATGTTAGTTTATCTAAACATACCTTTTTCAAGAAAATATGTGTTAATGTCAATGTTTACATAATCTGATGCAGTTTTATGAAGGGAACATTGAGACTACGAATATATCCGTTTTTCCATATAAATTTACTTAGTTGTCAGAAAGTATTGAGTTGATAGGTAATTTACTCTTTTTTTTTTCATTGGTCATTATTGTTGGAGTTAGATGCGCAAGGTGGCAAAAAAATTAATAAATAAACAATGAAATACACTTGCACAACTGAAAACTCTAAACATGAGCCACTAGATATGAACTGAATCTCACGCAATAGTCTTCATGTTGTCAATATGTGAGCACTTGATAAGATAAGAATGGTTTGAATAAACAGTTAAAAAAAAAACTGTATCCATATTATCCAGTACATTCCAGTAGTTAGCGTGGCTGTACAAATGAGCTTGTCCTATTAGTTATATCACTTGGTCAAGTATCCCGTGCGATTCCAATTTCCTTCTGATTTTCCTTTTACTATAAGCCATATATTTTATTTCACAACGTTGGTTGAAATAGCATTTTATTGTGTGAATGCCTGCACCTCTAAATTCATGTCACTATCGAATGAGTAACGTCATGAAATCAGATTCAGAACTAACCAGAACGTTAGAGAGAAAATATCCGAGAACAATTTCTTCCATAAAAACAAACAACAAAAAAAACCTCTTCTCTTTCTCTAAACGTTTCTTGCCAAAAGTGGCGCGCACTGTTTCCGCTCAAGCAGTCACGTGACCGTCTAATAACTACAGACGCAAATGACTTTTTTGTTATTTTCAATGGCGTCATTGGTAACCGGTCAAGCTGCTGCTGTTGTTAGGTGAGGGGGGGGGGGGGGAATGAAGGCAGTCAAGTACATGCCTGGAGAAATGCTATGAACGAGGTAGACACGGCCCAGAAGTTCTCAGCGTACTTTTAGATTTTTACTTTACAAATGTGTTATTTGGCATATCGGCATAGGACATGTCGTGGCTACTAGACTTTTAAAGTCTATCTATTTATCTACCCAGCAAAACCCAAAACCCAAATGGAATGCTGACAGCTATATAAATTACAATTCAAATATTGAAATCAACGTCTTCCTAATTTACATTTCAAATTCTATTTCCAGATGATGATAGCAATATAAAATCTACTGTAATTAGTCTTTGTGGCTCAAATTATTTCACTTCTTTTTTGGTAGCTAATAATAACAGAAATCCAACTTTTTGAACTATCTGTTTGTATAAACAAATTTAAATAAATACTGTCATAATACGTATAAACCATATAAACCAATAGTCGCTATAAGGAAAACAACGACTATTGGACCTCATTCACCAATCGTTAACAAACAACATTTAGCCAAGTGATAATATTGATAAAACAACGGAAACAAACTGTCACGTGATAGCCATAGTGTATTACGTAATTTGTATAGAAGAGAGAGAATCACGTGACTAAATGTTGTTCACGATTGGTGAATGAGGTGAAGGAGCACTTGTATGAATTTGTTCTAGCGTATGAAATAAGACATTTGTCACTATCGTTGTGTCTTTCTGAGTATTTCATTAGGTTTTGTTTTTCTAGTTGTAAATTATGGTTCTGTGTTTTATGTATTCTAGCTCTAAAGTTTGGTGCACTTTTTATAAATGGCATAGGAGAAAAAAAAATTTTTGTTACTTTTTGTTAGCAATAAAATATTTAGTGCTATAATAATATAAAAAAGATTGTTTAGATATCCCTGCGGAAGTATTTGTCAATCATCTGTGCAGACTAACGGAACTCGTAAACAACACATAGCCCATCTTAATGTTACCATTCTGTTTGAGAAACAAAGACAAGTTTGTACAATAATCCTTTTACATTCGTAATAAACATCCACATCGTGACTATTACAACGATACTTGTTCTACATCAGATCATTCTATTTTGTTTTGTTTGTGTGTGTGTATATGTATTAGTGGTTTAATTTTAATTGCTTCAATACTCACCGCACTGAGCAGCACATAAGGTAACATACCTTCTATTGTCTATTTATGTATGGGAAACAGAAAGTCACTGATCACATTCAAACATTATATGATATATGCAAACCTTATGCATAGAAAGTTGTTTTTTGTATTCAATTTGATTGTCAATATTTTGTACATAAAAGAAGCGGAATATGTTTGTATTGTTTATCCTTCTCGCGTTTTGTTTTTCAAAGAGTATTTACAATGAAGTAATGTTATAGCACAGACAAAAACAAAAACAAAATGCCCGTCAGTTGATGGTGATATTAAGTTCGATAACTCCACCATGGTTCATCGATAAACGAGGATACTGATACCATTCAATAAAATCGATTTCTCTCACTGGTATAAGATACAGCTCGCATACTTGTGGGCGAACCAAAGTAGTGACCAAAAGAGAGCACAAGTACAGACAGACGTTAGACTAATGTCTTGACACCTGGCCCGTCGCCATAAATATTTGAACCCCAGATAATTGAGTAGGTGCTTGTCCTTCGGCCCCCCCCCCCTCTTCCCAAAATGCCGATAACTTTCAAATATGTGTGTTTGTACAATTTTTAATGTTTCGGATTTGAAGATAATCTACCTCACGAACAGGCAGCCATAAGAAACTTTTTTAAAAAGCTTGAAGGGCCTCCCTTCAGTTGGGGCTCAAGACTAATATCATGCTTGTCCTTCAACCCGCCACCCCCCCCCCACAAACCTCTCGTGGCTGATGGCTTGATGACATTAATGATAGGTCTACTATACCTTCAAAACTAGAGTTCACATTTATACATCTGGTTCCACTTTTAGAATCAAGAGCAGCTAAAAAAAAAAGAACAAGCTATTACAAAGACAGTTTGCGTGGAAACACAAAATCGAAATCGGCCACAGAAGTGGCCCACCAAGGCAGGTACAAGACACATTAAATTTTTTTTTTCAGCGTGAATATCAGAAGTTATAAACTACCAATACAAAAAGAACATACGTGTCAGTTTTGATTGTTGCCGATACTGTTGTATTGTTAGTTCTACTATCAACATAATACCACAGAAGACGGAGGTTTATTACTGTTGGAAGTGTAAATTGTTCATTTTCATATGTATTCATTGAACTGATAGTTAGGAAGTTATGGTTCGATTTGAACCTGGTCTAAGTACGACATTTAAGGAATTGATTAAATTATTTTGAAAAGACCCCCAATCCTTCATTTAAGGCCTCAATCCTTAATTAAAGGCCCCCAATTCTTCATTAATGGCCCCCAATTCTTCATTAAAGGCCCCCAATTCTTCATTAAAGGCCCCCAATTCTTTATTAAAGGCCCCAAGAAGAGCGCTCCCCTTTGATGTATGTTTAAAGAATTTTCCATATATATATGTGTGTATGTGTGTATATGTATGTACATAATAAAACGTCTTCAAGTCCGAAGATTAGTGAGGAATGCAGTATTTCCCGTGGCTGCTCAGTCCGAGCTGTGACCTACATAGTTTGCCACATTCAGGGCAAGCATAACCATTGTCAGCAGGTGGTTGATTTAGATTTTCTTTTCGCCGTCTGCGTTTGTCCTCGGCAGCAGATTTTCTTTTGGTCTCAAATGTGTATCCCGTGGCCTTCGTGAGTGACCTCCAGCTGTCTCGTTCTGAGGTCGCATGCAACCAGGTGCTCTCTTCTATGTCAGCCAAGGAAAGTTGACGCCTAAGCTGGTCTTTGAAGCGTTTCCGTAGGGCGCCTATGTTACTTGTTGTATGTATATATATGTATATATGTATGTAAGCATGTATAAAATAAAACAATGTTTACTAATTGTATATTTAAATTATATTCAACATACATACTAAACCTGTTCCTTATTTGACAACAAAAGTAAACATTTTATGTATAACATAAAAAGGAAAGCTTAGTAGTCCAATTTTTTTTTTATTACTTTAGAAAAAAAATCGTTTTCATAATGTATTTCGCATTTATATAGTGCCCCCCCCCCATTTATTTTCTATTAATATTAAATAGTTGTAAAACTGGTGTATTTTTTATGAAAAAAATACTGCTTTAGAAATTCGCTTTCAGAAAAGAAAAAAGTAGAATCAGAACTTGGAACTAAGAACACGTTAAGGGAGCTGTAAAACACGAATCAACAAATCAACACACACATTTCATTACTGATTTATATTGCAGAATCAACATATCAACACACACATTTCATTACTGATGTATATTGCAAAGGGGGATTTATTTACTTGATGAATACATTACTGCACTTTTTATTCCGATTAATGAAAGTATCAACGCAATTAAAAATGTGTACTTGATGGTAATATAAACACATTTTTTGTTTAAGGTTACGAAAATATCAAAACATCGTTTTGTCTTAAACTGCTTTGTTTGTCCCTTTCATTGATGTTGATGACTCAGCAACTGACTTGCAGATAACATGAAACAATTTCATGTACATTCTGATCTGTTTGAAACTTCGGAACAACTTTCTTGGTCTGGTGCGTTGACTTGATTGAAGCCTCAAAAACCAAATCACAGTCGTCTGTTCTCCCCATAGAAATAGCGCGGCCCAAAGACATTGTGCCACTCACCAAACGCCCTGTCGTGATAGATTCCTGCATTGGCCCAAACAGCTGACAGGGAAGAAGAAAAACAAATCTGTTGACTCGGGACATTGATTCCACGATACGCGTAGACCTTAACTACAACGCTAAGCTCTACCCTTATTAAGGCGGGCTCAGTCTGTCGTGCAATATCTGTTACATTGAAAATAGAACTACATGGCGATAATAAGTTTGACCTTTTGAAACGATAGTCAGTTTAGTGAAATAATCTTAACTCTGCAAAAGTCTTAAGGTACGCTATGTGCGGGTCAGCTAATCAAAGCAAAGATTAAACTTCAAATTCTTACAACATAAGAAAGTGATCATCTTCGACCACAATAAAGAAGTTTCCTATATAGTTTGTAAGATATGTTTCGGATGAAAGATTATTACACCTTCCACATGACGGCGGGGGGAGGGAGGATGAGGCAGTCCAGAGCAGCAGCCATATGAGTTCAATCAGTCTTGTAGACTTAATTATGTTTCATCAAAAACTAAGACTTTTAAGTGTGGTATGCGCTACGGACGGTCATCCCGTGATCCCAAGTTTGAATCCTGCATGCCGTCATATCCAGTCGCCCTCTACATTTACAAGGGAATAGTTCCCAGACACTTGATTGGCTTGAAGACTTGAGTGCTAGGTCTCTTTGGAAAGTATTTTAATTATAGGAACGTTTCCGCCATACTGACCTTAGCACTTTTAAGGACATAGAGCAGCAAATGATAATTGGTTTAGTGCTTTAGAGACAAGAAGCAAATGATAATTGGTTTAGTGCTTTAGAGACAAGCAGCAAATGATAATTGGTTTAGTGCTTTAGAGACAAGAAGCAAATGATAATTGGTTTAGTGCTTTAGAGACAAGCAGCAAATGATAATTGGTTTAGTGCTTTAGAGACAAGTAGCAAATAATAAT
Organism: Biomphalaria sudanica; assembly: GCA_036873155.1. Classification (NCBI taxonomy): domain Eukaryota; kingdom Metazoa; phylum Mollusca; class Gastropoda; family Planorbidae; genus Biomphalaria; species Biomphalaria sudanica. The sequence goes on along the minus strand of JAZGLO010004451.1, from coordinate 272,635 downwards.
TGGTTTAGTGCTTTAGAGACAAGTAGCAAATAATAATTGGTTTAGTGCTTTAGAGACAAGTAGCAAATAATAATTGGTTTAGTGCTTTAGAGACAAGAAGCAAATAATAATTGGTTTAGTGCTTTAGAGACAAGTAGCAAATAATAATTGGTTTAGTGCTTTAGAGACAAGAAGCAAATAATAATTGGTTTAGTGCTTTAGAGACAAGAAGCAAATAATAATTGGTTTAGTGCTTTAGAGACAAGTAGCAAATAATAATTGGTTTAGTGCTTTAGAGACAAGAAGCAAATAATAATTGGTTTAGTGCTTTAGAGACAAGAAGCAAATAATAATTGGTTTAGTGCTTTAGAGACAAGTAGCAAATAATAATTGGTTTAGTGCTTTAGAGACAAGAAGCAAATAATAATTGGTTTAGTGCTTTAGAGACAAGAAGCAAATAATAATTGGTTTAGTGCTTTAGAGACAAGTAGCAAATAATAATTGGTTTAGTGCTTTAGAGACAAGTAGCAAATAATAATTGGTTTAGTGCTTTAGAGACAAGAAGCAAATAATAATTGGTTTAGTGCTTTAGAGACAAGAAGCAAATAATAATTGGTTTAGTGCTTTAGAGACAAGAAGCAAATAATAATTGGTTTAGTGCTTTAGAGACAAGTAGCAAATAATAATTGGTTTAGTGCTTTAGAGACAAGAAGCAAATAATAATTGGTTTAGTGCTTTAGAGACAAGAAGCAAATAATAATTGGTTTAGTGCTTTAGAGACAAGTAGCAAATAATAATTGGTTTAGTGCTTTAGAGACAAGTAGCAAATAATAATTGGTTTAGTGCTTTAGAGACAAGAAGCAAATAATAATTGGTTTAGTGCTTTAGAGACAAGTAGCAAATAATAATTGGTTTAGTGCTTTAGAGACAAGTAGCAAATAATAATTGGTTTAGTGCTTTAGAGACAAGTAGCAAATAATAATTGGTTTAGTGCTTTAGAGACAAGAAGCAAATAATAATTGGTTTAGTGCTTTAGAGACAAGAAGCAAATAATAATTGGTTTAGTGCTTTAGAGACAAGTAGCAAATAATAATTGGTTTAGAGCTTTAGAGACAAGTAGCTAATAATAATTGGTTTAGTGCTTTAGAGACAAGTAGCAAATAATAATTGGTTTAGAGCTTTAGAGACAAGTAGCAAATAATAATTGGTTTAGTGCTTTTGAGACAAGCAGCAAATGATAATTGGTTTAGTGCTTTAGAGACAAGTAGCAAATAATAATTTCTTTTAGTGTTTTAGAGACAAGTAGCAAATAATAATTGGTTTAATGCTTTAGAGACAAGTAGCAAATAATAATTGGTTTAGAGCTTTAGAGACAAGTAGCAAATAATAATTGGTTTAGTGCTTTAGAGACAAGCAGCAAATGATAATTGGTTTAGTGCTTTAGAGACAAGTAGCAAATAATAATTGGTTTAGTGCTTTAGAGACCCTCCTCCACACCACACACACATACACACACACAGTACCGTCGAAAAAAAAAGAGCAGACAAAGAGATTAATATCAACTCAGTAGACAAACGTTAATTGTGGCAGGTCTATGGGTCACAACTTTGTCTCGGCTATGAGAATATATTTTTCAAAACGTCTCTTTCAATACAAAATACACATTAAGTTGACAATATGAGAGTTAGACATTTTTAACATGTCCAGTTGTGTTTGCCGTAGACTTGAGTAATGAACGGGTGATAATGGCTGCTTACATAAGTTGTCTTTGGTAATCCGAGCATTGACCCATCTTGGCAAGGAAGTGTTGTAGTTGGTAGGCATCTGGATATACCTGCTTGAGAAATAGGGCTGTTCAAACATGGAGCATTCCTCTAAAGGTGTCCTTGACCTGAGAAAGACCATTCAAATTACACGGATTAAGAATGTCAAGATTTTCATTGTAGCCTAGAACTTTCTTAACTAGCACGAGTAATCTCTTGTCTATTATCTCCAATCCATGACTATGGTCTTAATGTCTAATTGTGAAGACCAAAATTGGCAAAGAATGTCGCCATGAACAAGGAGCGCTTCAATCTGATTTTTTGTGTCGATGGCAATGGCTTTGCCACAATTGGAGTTTAGGTACGTCAATTTTGTAACTGAGGATGAAGTGACCTTGTTATTTAAAAGAGTAGATGTAACAAAAGCTTCTGGACCAGACAAAATTAGTGGCAAGCTGATCAAGCTATGCGCGGAGCAAATCTCTTTTTATCTTCTGCCACATCTTTGACCTCTCGTTGCAAACGTGCTTAATTCCACACATCTGGAAAACTTCAGAGATCATACCAGTGCCTAAGAAACCAAAAATAGATTGCTTAAATGATTTCCGCTCAGTAGCACTAACACCTATTGTTATGAAATGTTTTGAAAAATATATGCTTAAACAACTTGTAGCAAAAGTCAATAACAGCCTAGACCCTCACCAATTTGCATACAAAGCAGCTAGAGGAACTGAGGATGCCATTCTATTGCTTTTGGACCAGCTTTATAAGCATCTCGATATACCCAAAACATATGCACGAGTCCTCTTCGTAGATTTCTCCTCGGCTTTCAATACCATACAGCCACATCTAATGATAAACAAACTGAGTAACTTAAATGTTAGCCCTTACTTACAAGCAAGGGTTCTAAACTTTTTAACCCAACGGCCCCAGTATGTTAAAGTCAACAACACCAAATCGTCAACTCGAGTACTATGTACGGGTGCTCCACAAGGTTGTGTACTTTCTCATGTACTATACACTCTATACACTATGACATAAGAAGCATCTATGACTCAGTTAAACTCATTGAATTCGCTGACGATACTGCCATAGTCGGTCTTATTTCAGGAGACGAAACTCAGTATCGAAGCTCGATAGACGAGTTTACAAACTGGTGCACCGACAACTTTCTAGAACTGAATGTAACAAAAACTAAAGAACTTATAATAGATTTTAGAAAGAAAAAACAAACTATACGTGAACTGCAAATAAACACTACATCTATAGAACAAGTAAAGGCATATACATATCTAGGCGTTATCATCAACAACAAGCTTTCATGGGAAGACCACCTTGGAACTCTGACAAAGAAAACAGCCCAGCGACTCTTTTTTCTATACAAACTCAATAGCTTTAAACTAAACAAGAAGATCCTTGAGACATTTTACGGCGCGACTATACAAAATCTGCTAACATACGGAATAACTTGTTGGCAAGGCAACGCCTCATCTAAACAGTTGCGGCCTCTAGAAAACATTAAAAAAGCATCAAAAAGCATCAAAAATGACACTCACAACATGATCACATTGAAAGGAACTTTAACGTGCCTAAGAAGAATCGAAAAAATCTTGGAAGACAACGGCCACCCGCTCCATCAGAACTACGTCAGGTCGTCGCGAAGTGGGCGACTGCTGTCAATCAAAACAAGAACGGAGCGGTACAAAAACTCGTTCGTACCTCACTCGGTCAGACTCTATCACAGCCACTCATTGATCAGGGAACATGAAATGCACCAAGATACCTGTGTGTAGTCGCTGAATGAACTCTTTATGTTGTCTGTTGTATTTATGTGTATTTTTCTGTTGTGTTGTCTTTCTATGAGAAGAGTCCTTGTAATCACAACAAATTTCCGCATGGATCAATAAAGCAGTCTTAGTCTTAGTCTTATCCCCTACAAAGGTCGAACGACTCATAAGGAAATACGAAACATGATCACAATGGCGCCCCACAATGACATTATGACCATTGTCAAAAAACAAACTATGGCTGTAAAGCCATATCACGAAATCTAGAGGATTCGCAAAGACCTTTCAGTACCAGGGGAAATAATGAGGCAGAAAAAAAACCGTCGGAAAGCCATGTTAAAGGAATATGGGAACATAGCAATGAATTTGTGCCGGAATATAATTGTCGCTCCTCTGTTCTCTGATATTCTTTCAAGGTGACAAGCTCAGCGTAGTCGGTTCTTATTTTTTAAATCACTATCGGTGGGTCTTCATACAATTGATATATCTCATAAGGTTCAGATCAGTAATGCTATATCTGAGATAAGCCGCGCAGTGGTTTCCAGATCAGGCAGTACTCCGTATACTTTATCATCTATAAGAGGGTTCTGGTGTTTGAGTCTTATTCGGGTCTATTTCGTGTCTCTTGATGAAGTAATCAACTTGCTCTAATTAGTGGCAATGTCTTCGTGTCCAAATATTTAGAATGAGTACAGTGTTTCACGTAACTTACAAACCCAGTTGAAACCCACAAAGTCGTTGTCCGCTGGCGGCCGAAGTTTTCTTTCCGTCTTCACTAAGAGCTTTTCAGTGAGTCTAAAATGTTTGTCCGCAGACTTGAACAGAGCTCTCTGTCTCTTTCAGAGGCTCTATGGACACTAGATAAGTAGGAGGATTTGTATGAATTTTTCCTAGCTAATTGAAAAGGAAGGTGCCTTTATCTTTCTTCTGAGTATTTCATTAGATTGATTTGATTTTGCTTTCAATTTTTGGAACATTGGAACATTTTGCATTTTACGCCATGTCGTTCACTAAAATGTTTCCGAGGGTTCTGTTTCTCTCCTCAGTAAATACAAAGGGAACTCTATAAAAGTTAAACAAGTTACAATGTGATTGTAATATATGGTTTAGTGTTATGTTTCACCTAAATATATGAATACGACAAAACACATTTGAAAAACACAAGGACCAGCTCAAATTGTTTTCTTCTTGCATTGACACATGATTCCAAACGCTTCCTATATGTCAACATGTAGCGTGCAATGAATTATTATATGATGTATGATATTGTTATAACCCCGCCTTGCACATCGCTATTTAAGCTTGTGCTGTAGGTGTGCGCTCTCAACTCGGAATGAATGTTGACACAAGGTAAAAACAGCGAAGTTGGGCCCTAAGTCTAGAAATTAGGAAGAATCTGCGCTTAAGGTGCACTGTTATATTTGTAATGTCCTGTAAAGAAACACTTATCCTCGTTGACTTGCCTTCCTTGAATTTATAACAACAGGTGTCAGGATGGGATGGCTGGGTTATAACAATATTAATGACTTAGCTTGGAACTAATTTTGTTTGTTTTCAATTCTTTCTAGAATAATACCCGAAATGTTGAGGAAATTCTGGAAAAGGCTTCATCGGTTCAGGTTGGTAGGTGTAGATAATCTGACCCTTCTGGAAATGCTGTATGGGGTCAAACTTGACCAATTCATACTCACGACGGTATGGTATATAGTAGGCCATGTCTTAAGACCTTAGCTTACGCACGTAGAGAAGAATTCTCAACTGGATCCTCTTTCGGTTTCAGTGTTGATTCGTCTTGTCAGTTCTGGTCTGGAGCTAGTAATGATTTAACTAAAAGGTTACTTAACAGACAGAGACCCTGAAATGACCCAAGGCTGTTCAGTACTGGGCGACACGGTGTAAGCGCTGTATCTGGGGCGACATGCGATCAAGGCCAATCGGATGTTATCTTGCGGGGAGTCCTCCCTGAAAAAAAAACGTTGTGTCGATAATTTGTTGATAAATACATAGAGAGATATAATGATTAAGACTAAGACAAATTCATTGATCCTAATTGAAAATCTCTATATATTATTCTCTTCTTCGCTCAAAAGTTTGAACGAGAAGAAGAAGTAAAGGAAAAATCACTGAGGATAGAGTTATCCCACGAACTTTACGAGCCTTGCGTGTAGCGAAATCATACAGTATATCATAAAAATTCTATTTCCTACTTAGATCACGCTAAATAGCAAGAATTAACTAATGTTTCAATCTATTTACGAGAAGTGTTGAACTAAAGTAATTCTTCATTAGTTTGAGGCGCGAGAAGCTTCTTTCACCAGATTCCAAAATTACGAGATAATGCCGTTTTTTTTTTATTGTGCGTAGGATTTGCATTTTCCTTATTGAATGACACCCCAAAATGACAATGTTTGTCTAGATCTATATATTTCAAGAGATTCGTATGAGTTTTCTAAAGATTTTAATAATTTCCGGATATTTCCAGGACTTTTTCGTATATTTTGCAATTTCAGGAGATTTTCAGGAGTTCCTGGTAAATTGACAGGAGGCCACGGGAAATCTTTTAAGTTATACAATGGTTCAATTTAATATTTTATACACCTATGAAAGTGCGGGGCCCACTGCGGTCGCATAAGTTCGGAGCCCACTGCGGTCACCTAGGGCCGGCCCTGCAAAATAGCGGCGTATGCTATGCCGCCGGTCAACTAGTATGTTATAATTACATAATCGTTTTCAATTCAAAACAAGAACATACTAAAAAAAGAAGAACAGACAAAAACCAAATGAGATTCATTGACTTTCTTGACCTTTTTCCAGCAACAAGTTGCGCAGTCTCATAGAGTAGGGAACAAATGAGTTTTTGCAGCACTCATAATTCGCACACTTCGTGACGATTTGACGTACCGCTATTTTAGGTGAACGAGAGGCGATTGTGTTTTGATGATTCACTATAAAAAGTCATCCTAAATAACGTTGGCCGAAACCATGGGTTGTATGTAAATAATAAACATAAACACCTGTATGCTTTCTCTTGACAAATAGTAGTGCCTCTCTTGACAAATAGTAGTGCCTCTCTTGACAAATAGTAGTGCCTCTCTTGACAAATAGTAGTGCCTCTCTTGACAAATAGTAGTGCCTCTCTTGACAAATAGTAGTGCCTCTCTTGACAAATAGTAGTGCCTCTCTTGACAAATAGTAGTGCCTCTCTTGACAAATAGTAGTGCCTCTCTTGACAAATAGTAGTGCCTCTCTTGACAAATAGTAGTGCCTCTCTTGACAAATAGTAGTGCCTCTCTTGACAAATAGTAGTGCCTCTCTTGACAAATAGTAGTGCCTCTCTTGACAAATAGTAGTGCCTCTCTTGACCAATAGTAGTGCCTCTGTGTGTAACGCTGAAGTTCATTCAATAGCTGATTCTCAAGTTCTCTAACCTTACACTTCTGATCATTACATTGCTTGTCTTTGTGTTTTACAGTCGGTCAGTTCTGCCGGACCAAGTATCTGACCCACACGTGAAGTTCAGGGGCTCAACTGGTTGTCCTTGGAAGCATGTAGGTTGTGAAGTTCTTATTTACATGACCACTTCCGGCAATAGCAACTTTACTGACTTGACTAGAAAGATCTAGATTCTAGATTAATCTAAAATTGAATAGAAATCTAGATCTAAAAGAAAACTAAAGAGAAAGATATCAGTCTTATCTAGCAAGAAATTCATGCTCTTCATAATTCTACCAAGAATTATTAGAATAATAGCCTAGAAAAAGTCTTGAACTTTAACAAAACTACAAACTCACTGTAGTTTATTGATGAGAATATTCTGGGATGCACTGAACAAAGACATGGCCAGGCAGAGGTCCCGTTGTCTTCTTTAATTGTATTTATTATGTTTTAATTTACATGATAGTCTAAACATAGTTGAAACAAAAGTATAATAAGGTAGACTCTTGTCTTCAATTAGTTGTCGTGTTGTTGCTTGTATGTATGTAACTAAAATAATGACGTCATTTCCTTTTTTTTTTTTTTTGAGAAATTTATTGACATCATTTATTTTCTTATCAGCTTAAAATAATTTTAAAAAAAAGAATATAAAAAGATTTTTATAAATCAACATGTTGTAAAGATTTTTTAAATAAAAAAAGTCCGGAATAGTATTGCACACAAAATCGGGTAACTCCGCTTGGTGTATTCAAAACATCTTGTCTAGATCCGAGTCATTTCATGAAAAAAGGGTTCACTCTTGGCCGGTCTTGGTGGCGTAGCAGTACTGACTAGTCTATTTCATGGTAATAAAAATAGTATATATGCTGTTTATCGCTCATTTTTAGCTTTACCACCATTATGTTAATTGCTAATAATTTTTTTTAACTTATATTTGTAACAGACACAAAATAGAGCAGTGAGATTCATAACAAACAACTAATTATTCACATTTGACTAGACTAGAGTAACAGTAACACTTTTATTTAGCCTTTGAGCCTTTAGTAAAATCACCAAACAACATAACATCTTCAGGAATGGAGACTAAAAAGTAAAGTAGCAATTATTCATAAAACACTTAACCATAATCTTCAAATACAAAAACAAAACCTGATTAAATACTTATAAAGACACAACAATAAAGGCACATTCCTCGTTCCATATGCTAGGACAAATTTGTACAAATACTCCTTCTTCCCTAGTGCTATTAGAGCATGGAATGGATTACCTGAGCTAACCAGGAAAACCAGTGACTTGACAGAATTAACTCATTGGTTAACATGCATGACTAGATGCATGACGCATAGGACGTAATCATCTTCTTTTTTGAAGTAACGTCTGTATTTTATAAGATACTTAGAACTAGATCTTGCATCTATATTTTTTAAAGTCATTTTTTAATACTAAATAAGCCAAAGAGTTATGTAATCTCAAGTACTACTAGACTAGTAAGATCTATATTTGATGTCAATTTATGACTTATAGCCTAATACACCTAGATCTAGATTTGATGTCAACTTATATCCTAAGACACCTTGATCTAGATCTAGAACATAAACTCAATCTGGTATAAACTTTGTCACATGTAAATTATGAGTGAGTCTGGTGTGAATGTACACTTTGGTTTCTTATAGTTATAATGTTTTTTTTGTTTGATGTAATGCACAAATTGTAAGACAAATTTCCATAGGATAATAAAGACTATTATTATTATTATTATTTGCTGTGTTACAGGCTGTATTTCAAGCGCAGTATGTAATCAAGTGAAGCTCTAGTCGTTCTACTTTATCTTTAGCAATATGATACAGCAAATTAAATCCGGACTCCAATGTTTATAATATTATTTAATTATCCGATATAACCAACAGGAAAACATTAAAATCAGTACAAGTATTACCCTGAAGTTCCACTCAGTCAAATGAACAGAAAATTTAGACTATATCTAGAGTATAGAGATATAGATAGAGTATGGGAGAACAAACGTTTTACCAGACAGACAGACAGACAGAGTTGATATAAGCTTTATAAAAAAATAAAGGTTTATTTTTAAAAGTAAGACTTTTACCTCTAAATAATAATTATTTGTATTATTATAGCTTTTATATAGCGCTACTTTCATGGTTATAGCATGCTCAGAGCGCTTTTGGTCCAATCTCATTTGTGGACCAACGTGGGGGGGGGGGGGTATCTAGGAGTTCGTTTTCCGTGCTGCCTTAAGGCGCTCAGTAAACACAACTCTGCCCGAGTCGGGTATCGAACCTTGGCCTCTCGCCCACGCTTCCCACATTGAATTGAACCTTTGTTCTTTTTTTTTTAACTTCTAGACCAGTCAGCAGGCTACAACAGACACAGACTTAGAAGAAGCGAGGTAGAAAGTCAGTCAGTAAGAGCGTCTAAGTTTTCTCTCCTATTACAATGGCTTACAGGATGCCCACGGCAGGCGTCAAGACTCAAGAATCCGACATGTTCAGGTTTAACATGGTGTATCCTCCCCTTCCACGACCGCAATCCCGACAGGAATGGGTGGACCCTGGCTGCAGCCTCAGGCCGAAGTTTGTTTGCAAGGCGCATGCCGGCAGTAGCGACACTGCGTGAGTAAGATGTGTCATCCCAAATAAAACGTTGTTTGTTTATTGTGTTTTTTTTTGTCAACGAAATCCACAGGAGATGATTACGTAAGCTCCACACATGATACTGAAACACATGATCTATGAACACTAGCTGTCCTTTGCTGGTACTGCAGAACTCTTCGAGATGTCTTGCAAACTTCATTTAATTATTACTTGCACGAGTTCTTAATAAATAGTTATATGAATCCACTAAATAACTTACACACAGTAAGCCAGGAACAATGAAGATTAATTACAGACTGGATAGTTAGATAATTTGATTATTAAATTAATGAAGTGGGAAAAAAATGATAACTACTAGCTTCACTATAAATTAATTAAAGATAAAAATTGGGAACCATCAATGCTAAGTACACTCACTAGCCATCAACTCTTTAAAAAAAATCCATTCACCAAAGCTGAAAAAAAAATTCTATAAAAATAAAACTATTAAAAGTAAGAAATTAATTTCACTTTGATACCCTGTAATAGTGGTGGCATTTTAAACCATGATGTCATGTAGCAAACCCAACGACCGACTGCCTTTAAATCCACACACACACAAAAATGTAAAGAAAGTCTTAAGACTAAAATCCAAGTCTTCTTTGAGTCTCTCTGATTGCAAGCTGAGCTTTCTCTACATGACCACCTCGCCCGACTCCCCATCCACCCTTAGGTTAGAATGAAAACCAGACCTTAGCTTTTGTCGTTATTAAATAGATCTTTGATTCGATTGGACTACATGAATAAACTCAAGACTCGTTTCATCGTTCTCAATGAGTGGAGATGTTCAGAACTCAAGACTTGTCTCAATGAGTGCAGATGTTCAGAACTCAAGACTTGTCTCAATGAGTGGAGATGTTCAGAACTCAAGACTTGTCTCAATGAGTGGAGATGTTCAGAACTCAAGACTTGTCTCAATGAGTGGAGATGTTCAGAACTCAAGACTTGTCTCAATGAGTGGAGATGTTCAGAACTCAAGACTTGTCTCAATGAGTGCAGATGTTCAGAACTCAAGACTTGTCTCAATGAGTGGAGATGTTCAGAACTCAAGACTTGTCTCAATGAGTGCAGATGTTCAGAACCTAAGACTTGTCTCAATGAGTGGAAATGTTCAGAACTCAAGACTTGTCTCAATGAGTGGAGATGTTCAGAACTCAAGACTTGTCTCAATGAGTGCAGATATTCAGAACCTAAGACTTGTCTCAATGAGTGGAAATGTTCAGAACTCAAGACTTGTCTCAATGAGTGGAGATGTTCAGAACTCAAGACTTGTCTCAATGAGTGGAGATGTTCAGAACTCAAGACTTGTCTCAATGAGTGCAGATGTTCAGAACTCAAGACTTGTCTCAATGAGTGCAGATGTTCAGAACTCAAGACTTGTCTCAATGAATGGAAATGTTCAGAACTCAAGACTTGTCTCAATGAGTGGAGATGCTCAGAACTCAAGACTTGTCTCAATGAGTGGAGATGTTCAGAACTCAAGACTTGTCTCAATGAGTAGAGATGTTCACAACTCAAGACTTATCTCAATGAGTGCGGATGTTCAGAACTCAAGACTTGTCTCAATGAGTGCAGATGTTCAGAACTCAAGACTTGTCTCAATGAGTGGAGATGTTCAGAACTCAAGACTTGTCTCAATGAGTGCAGATGTTCAGAACTCAAGACTTGTCTCAATGAGTGCAGATGTTCAGAACTCAAGACTTGTCTCAATGAGTGGAGATGTTCAGAACTCAAGACTTGTCTCAATGAGTGGAGATGTTCAGAACTCAAGACTAGTCTCAATGAGTGCAGATGTTCAGAACTCAAGACTTGTCTCAATAAGTGCAGATGTTCAGAACTCAAGACTTGTCTCAATGAGTACAGATGTTCAGAACTCAAGACTTGTCTCAATGAGTGGAGATGTTCAGAACTCAAGACTTGTCTCAATGAGTGGAGATGTTCAGAACTCAAGACTTGTCTCAATAAGGGGAGATGTTCAGAACTCAAGACTTGTCTAAATGAGTGGAGATGTTCAGAACTCAAGACTTGTCTCAATGAGTGGAGATGTTCAGAACTCAAGACTTGTCTTAATGAGTGCAGATGTTCAGAACTCAAAACTTGCCTCAATGAGTGGAGATGTTCAGAACTTAAGACTTGTCTCATTGAGTGCAGATGTTCAGAACTCAAGACTTGTCTCAATGAGTGGAGATGTTCAGAACTCAAGACTTGTCTCAATGAGTGCAGATGTTCAGAACTCAAGACTTGTCTCAATGAGTGGAGATCTTCAGAACTCAAGACTTTTTTTAATGAGTGGAGATCTTCAGAACTCAAGACTTGTCTCAATGAGTGCAGATGTTCAGAACTCAAGACTTTTCTTAATGAGTCTCGATGTTCAGAACTCAAGACTTTTCTCAATGAGTGCAGATGTTCAGAACTCAAGACTTGTCTCAATGAGCGGAGATCTTCAGAACTCAAGACTTGTCTCAATGAGTGAAGATCTTCAGACTAAACGTTCATCACAATCATCTGCTCTCTAGCTCACCTTTATCTATCTATATTTCTGTTAGACCTTTGGGGCACCGCACAAGATATGTCAACCGTCTTTCTCTATTTCTCTATAAATTTTTCCATTGGTAGAACCTCTTTCAATGACAGGCCAGTTCATCAGTTCATTCTTTTATGTTGTCGCTTTCTGTCTGCCTCTTCTTCTTTTTCCTGGTACTGTTCCCTGTAGCCATAGTCTTAGTTGTTGTTTTTTTACAAGGTCAGGGTTATTTATTGGTTTGCCTCAATGTTTTAAAAATCTAAAAACAAAACAAAAAAAAAAAAGGTTACAAAGACAGTTTGTGTGGAAACACAAACTAAAAATCGGCCCCCGAAGTGGTCCACACAAGCAGGTAAAAAGGAAGGTTTCAATATTTTCAGAAAGAACATCAGAATGAAATTCTATCAAAGGGAAATGACAGACAAGAATGGAGAAAGAAAGTTGACAGGTCTTGTGTGGTGCCCCAACGGTCCAGCAGACCAAGTGATAGGTGAAAGTGAAAGTGCAGGAGAAGTTGAAAGTGAACCTGGCCTAGCTAATGTCATATTATGTTTATCTAATTGATTTAATTGTTCTGTAAAGGGTCAATCTCTTATTCAAAGCCTCAAGGAAAAAAACATTCCCTTAAAATAAATCCCCTTTCTTTAATTCAGTGTACCGTCTGTGTCCCCGGTGATGTTCAATTCACGCGACAATATGAAAAACTACTTATTAATTGTTGTTTTAAATTATGTTCTACTTATATGCATACTAAATAGATTTTTCCTATTTAAAAGTAAAAGTAAATATTTTTTGTAAATGTAGTAATTAGTATGATAGATCTTACTTAACTTTTTTACCAAACAAATCTTAAAACGTTTGCATAAATGTGTTATAAATATAGTAAATAGTTTCCTCCATTACTAAATATCCTCCCGTGTTTGTTACTATCAATAATGAATAGTTGTAAAAAAAAGGTGTATTTTTGTGATTTTAAAAAATTAAATTATTCGCTTTCAGAAAAGAAAAAAAAAGCCGTTGCATAGAACTTTGAATGGTCTAAAATAACTCGATGTTGGATTTTCAATATCTTTTTTTAGTTTACGAGATCTAAACGGGACGGACGGACGGACGGACAGACAGACAGGCCACACAAAAATAATAGCGTCTATTCCCCCTTTTAAGGGCGCTAAAAAAGTAAATAACGCAACATGTAGATTTACGAGCCAATTGTTTGTTTCTTCCAGTCTGCACAAACAGAGCCCCATGCAAGCCAAAGCTCACCTCCTACCCCCGGCAGGCGTCAAACTGCCTGAGTCAGACATGTTCCGCCATTACCTCGTGGTTCCCACTGAGAGAATTCTAAAGAAAGAGATGAGAGAAGCTTCAAGAAAGGGTACTTGCTACAACGATGGTGTACACATGTGCTGTCCAGAGATTTCCAAGTAATCACCCAAAAAAAAAATTTCTATATTGTAGTGTAAAATTGAATGTTTTACGAAATTCATGTGTTCTAATGAGTGAAAGTGAAAAGGTCTCAATATCTTGTATGTAAGCTCTTGTAAGTAAGCTCTTGTATGTAAACTCTTGTATGTGTTCCTTTTTTTAAACTGACGCAAATAACAAAAGAAAATGATATTGTTGACTTCAATGACCAGATACTATGCCTACTTTTAGCCTAGCTTTTAAGGGGTATGTGGAGGGACCGATTCATTTGGAAGCGAGGAAAAACGCTGTTGGTCTTAGCCAGACTTTTGTTTATTTTTCTAAACAGTAATGTGAGACACTGTGCTGCCCAGGTACGGCAAAGTGGTCAACTGCATTAAGGGGCAGTCGTTCAAAGTGATTTGAGGATCTCAGTAATTAAATTATATAAACCAGTGGTTCTTTGGTCTGAGACCTGGGTGCTTTATATGATGCATTTAAGGCTCCTCGAACGCTTCAAAGTTGCCTGCGCTCCATAAAGATTAGACTACATTACCAATAGCCAAGATCTTCTAGAAGCCGGGTGTAAACAGTATAGAAGCACTAGCTAAAATTCGACAGCTATCTAGGGTTGGACACAAATCCCGAAAGGAAAGTCACATAGGCGCATTTTCACAATGGCAATAACATTTAACCAGTGACGTACAAAGGGAATGTGATGATTATTGTGGCTCTCAATAACTGAGCATTGCTAGGTACGCCTCGACCTTTATCCTAAGTTATAAGAATTTTTTTTAAAATGTTTTCTACAATATTCTTGGGAGAAAAGATTTAAAATATTTAAAAAGAGCGAGGCTTCATTTGAATTTGAAGAAGGCATAGATAGCTTTATAAATGTTGTCAAATGTAAAATGTTTAACATGTTTCGTATGTTCCTTCATAGATGAAGATAATTTACTTCCTAGTCCAAATCTCCCGCAGGACGACGGGGGATGGCAGCGGGCAGGGTATGAACCCGGGACCATCGAAAAGTCCGACGACAGTCCAGCGCGCATACCGCACGAGCAGACAGCCACCCCTTTACCTTTGTCTCAATCCCACGTCTCGCCATTATAGGACCTCGTGTGCGTTACACACTAGGCCATTCCCTCCTCTTGCAGCTTTGGAAATACTGTAATCAAAAGTTAATGAGCAAAGTAATCGATAATATGCTAGCATTGCGTTTGCCAACCTATTTTTCTGTACAAGTACTTCTTTAAGTACATGTAGCAACCAAATTACAAAAGATGTTTTTCTTTTTTAATTTTTCTTGTATGTGTGTCTCCCAACTGGTTCCCCGAATATCTCCAGGCTAAGCGTACTTTAACTGTGTCTGGTGGACAGAGATTCTATTGATGTAGCGCTCACAAGTGATCAAAATGAACTTATTTCTTTCATCAATCGAAGTGACTTTCAGTTGCGTCCAGTGAATGCTTAGAAAGTGCCCCATTAAGATTCTGCTCAGAAAAAGGTGACCTTTACATCATCTACCTTATAGATCGCAAGGTCTGAAAGGGGAACTTTACTAACAACTTGGGTACAGGATTTGGTGTAAGAAAGACAATGGTTGCTAAATGTTATTGGACTGAACTCAAAAAGAAAAGAACAAGGTTTGCTGGACTGATCACTTTGAAAGATTGTCAGAGAACAGAGAATCGAAAATAGTGACCGACAAAAACCAAAGGCAGGCGCCTCAAAATCTGACCACGAACATGATGAAATGATGATGTAGAGGCAGATGTACAATTTAGAAGCTCGGGCATGGAGCCGAAATTATTTTCAAGATATTTAAATAGACAGATGTGTTGAAACAGGCCAGAGCCCTCCTTGGTCTGTAGAGCCGCTGCGATGGGTGGATGAAGACAAGGCAAGTGTAACCTGAGTTATAAAATTAACCCTGCAAGGGAGACTTAAAGCAAAACAAATTGCTAATTGCGTCCTAATGCACCACTTGGGCTAGGTGTTTATTTTGATGTGTATAAATATTTCATTGGCTGAGCAGTAAAGCGCTTGGTTTCTGACTCAGGGGGTCCCGAGTTCGAATCCTGATGAAGACTGGGATTTTTAATTTTGGGATCCTTGAGCGCCTCTGAGTCCACTCAGCTCTAATGGGTACCTGACATTAGTTAGGGAAAAATAAAGGGGGTTGGTAGTTGTGCTGGCAACATGACACCCTCGTTAACTGTGGGCCACAGAAACAGATGACCAAAAGGTCTGAAAGGAGAACTTTTAAAAAATATTTCATTACCTATAGCTGAGTAAGTAAACTATATAAAGCAGTGGTTCTTATATTACAAAAAAAAAAGTCCAAAAAATGTTTGCAACTATACTTTTTATTATCAACAACTGTTCACTTTCTGACTAATGTGCATCTTTTAGAGCGGACAAACTCAACTGCCGACCAATAACCTACGTCTATCAGGATTACTATGTTGAGCCAAGAGGCAGCGATGACTTGAGCAGCAACTGAATCCGAACATCTGCGACGTTATTGTTCCCTAAAGGTAAATACCAAATGGAAACTTTAAAAGGTTGCTGAGCACTCGATAAATGGGAAGCTGGAAGTGGAAAGGCATTAAAGTGAGCGTAGAAAGAGATGATAGAAAGCGTTTATGAACTGACAAGTAGGATCCATTCAGTTCTTGTGCAGTTTGACTGGCGAGTCGCGAATACAATTTTATACTTGCTCGTGGATAATGGAATGTATGCTATCTTTTCTTTCAAGACAAAATGGTTAGCTATAACTCTTGAACACGATAGATCCACACCTGGAGTTTACTATTATTAGATTCTACTGCCCTCTTTCTTTCGTTTTGCAATAAAGTTCAAGAGACGTTTTTATTGAATATTTGTGTTTGTTTAGAGTCCAGCGGTTCTCAACCTTTAAGGTCGTCACCCCTTTTTTTATGAGCCCCCATTCTGCCGCGACCCCCACCCACACAGCAATAGCAGAATAAACAAAAACAATCAATATTTTCAATGGTCTTAGGTGACCCCTGGCAAATTGTCAATGGACACCCAAGAGGGTCGCGACCCACAGGTTGAGAACCTCAGGTTTAGACCAACAAAATATTGAACCAATTATAAATACATTTACGCATTTTTCCTTTTTCATACAACCATAAGAGCATTATTAGAAAACGGAAACAATGTTAACAATCTAAACTCACAGAAGATACTGCAGAGCTCTCTTGAAGTAGGCTTAGTTTTGACTACATCCAGTTTATTTGTTTGTTATTGCCCACACTTTTTAACAAAATGTTGCTAGATTGACTCGAGGTAATAAAATGAGCAGTGATGTTTTGAGTTTCAGAGGTCTAGATTTAAAATAATTTCTATGTATAAAAGTCTATATAAATCAAAATCAATATATATATATATCATACAGGTCTATAAATGTTAAAAGAGTTATTCATTCAGTTGGTACAAACCACTAGGATGACATATTTTGTAGGAGCAGACCAAAAACTAAAAAAGTTTAACGGACAACGATTTTAATGATTTGTTCATAATCCAAAAATACAGTGAATTAATTTGAAAATTGTATAATATCAAAATTAGACCAATGAGAAATATGAAGCTGCTAGTGATTTGATTATAGTTTGCCCACATACCTATGTGAGTTTGCCATTATTATAATTTGGTTTAAATTGAAGATAGTAACTATTAGTAAAGCGGTCAGACATACTTCGTCCTATATTTATTTATGACACAGTTTGTTTGTTTTTTCTAAACCCAGCAGACCTCATTCACCAATCATAAACAAACAACATTTAGCCACGTGATAATATTGATGAAACAATAAAAAAATGTACGTGACAGCCTGTGTGTATTACGAAATTTGTATAGAAGAGATAGAGAACCACGTGGCTGAATGTTGTTTGTTTACGATTGGTGAATGAGGTCCATTATGAATTTACATACAAAAAAAACGGCTTAAAATATTTGGAAGTGCAAATTGATGACATTCTCTTCAGATGAAATTGTGAGATATTCAATTTGGAAAACTTGAATTCGACAGAAAACTAATTTTGCAATTATTTCTTTGATATGATTATTAGATTTAGTTTAAGCAATTAAGAATGCAGGTCTAGTCTCACTGTTACAATGTCCATGATAGGATGCGAAACTGAAAATATCTAAATGTTTTTCAATTGCATGGAATTATGAATCTATTTTGTAATGCACTCTGAAGTATCTCTCCTCAGTAGCTTATCGGTTTCAACTTGTATAATCAGTATAATTGTATGTAAATAGTTGGCGAATAGAACCAATCGTTGTTAGAAACGTCTAAGGTGGGGATCGACTACTGGCAATAGGACCTTATTGATTTTTTCCCTTTTATCTCAAATTTAATTAGTACATGCGTCAGAGAGGATTAATGGTGCATATGCACTTAAATTTTGGCTTTGTGGATGTAATTATTGGTTAAAATTATTGTTCTAAAATATGTGGGAGGCTGGATTAAACATTTCATTTTGGGCCAGAGTTGGTCCGTGAGGCGTAGTTCGTCCAGCACTTCAATAGGATATTAATGGCAGCGGATTGTAGCCTTGCATTGACTACTTTTCAAAACATTGATTTGTCTTAATGTATGAGGAAACAAGTGTATCGATTCAACACAAGTTAATCTAATGTTTAATTAGATTGAACTAGATCTCAATCTATTGGGAGTGGGGGAGGGACTTTTCAATTTCAAAAAGCGAAATTTTCAACAATTGTTGTGATATTTCTTTATTTAGGCTCACCAACACTCAGAAACAATCACACACAATATCATAGATTGGAACTAAAATTATGTTGCATTAATTTATGACACATATTTGCAGACGATTGCATAATATATAGAACAATAAAAACAATACAAGACACAGATATTTTACAAAGAGAATTAGATGAATTACAGAAATGGGAATCAAATTGGAGCATGTCTTTCCACCCAGAAAAATGTCAGTTGTTAAGAGTAACAAAAAAACTAAAACAAATTAATTCCACTTATCTTATTCATGGCAAACCAGTAACACAGACTAAAAACGCAAAATACCTAGGTGTTATAATAAATGAAAAACTGTCATGGAATCCACATATTGATGAAACTATAAAAAAAATCCAACAAAGCATTAGGGTTTATTAAAAGAAATTTCTATAAATCAAATAAGAACATAAAACTAAAATGTTATTTAACCTTGGTTAGGCCAATAATAGAATATGCATCCACCGTTTGGGACCCCTCAACTCAAGAAAACATTAAGAAACTGGAACAAACACAAAATAGAGCAGTGAGATTCATAACAAACGAATATTCACATTTGACTAGAGTAACACCATTAGTAAAATCACTAAATTTAGGAAGCCTTCAGGACAGAAGACTCAAAAGTAAAGTAGCAATTATACATAAAACACTGAACCATAATCTTCAAATACAAAAACAAAATTTAATAAAATACTCTGAAAGACACAAAAATAAAGGCACATTCCTCGTCCCATATGCTAGGACAAATTTGTACAAATACTCCTTCTTCCCTAGTGCTATTAGAGCATGGAATGGGTTGCCTGAGCTAGCCAGAAAAACCAGTGACTTAGCAGAATTTAAGTCATTGGTTAATATGCATGACTAAATGCATGACGCGTAGGACGTAATCATCTTCTTCTTTTTGAAGTAACGTCTGTATTATATAAGATAAGATACAATATTATGATAGAGTTTCCTAGTTACACTTGTGAAATTGTGAACATATAATATTAGAATAGATTTTTTTTAATTAATAAATTTTTACTATCTTTACTGTGAATAGACCTTGCTTTTAGTTACCTAACTTTATCAAATTTAGCTCTTCTTGTATGAAGGGAGAGTAACCCCTGAAAGCACGACATGACTTAAATTAAAAACTCAAACTTGTAACATCTCTACTTTCAATCCAATCTACAGTATACTATGATATTAGAATATGCTAATATACTAGATTTATATGACAGGATTTCGCGTTTCGATTCTGGCATTAACGCCCAAGAATAATAGAAATTATTTTTTGACATTTACAGACTGCTTCTTACTAGGCTTTTATAATAATGTTAAGAACTCTCGTAGACTATACCACCCTCAATCTTCTGTTGTTAAGAACTCTCGTAGACTATACCACCTTCAATCTTCTGTTGTTAAGAACTCTCGTAGACTATACCACCCTCAATCTTCTGTTGTTAAGAACTCTCGTAGACTATACCACCCTCAATCTTCTGTTAGGATGGAGCAAGATCTCAAAATCTGCAGGCCTAAAAAAGTTTATTTGTAAGTAGAAAAAGAACGTACCTAACATGAAGCATATTTTGTGTCCAGCCTAACAAGGTCAACTGAACAAAGGAATAGATGCTGAATGATTACACGATCTTCTGAGCTCTAAATTTAGTCATGATGTGTGACTCTGGTGTAGTCTTTGGGATTATCAGACATGACAATTTGGGATTTGGGATGAAAAAGGACCGAGTCCATAGCGCTGGTGAGGATGGAAGAAATCCCCAACAAGCATGTCACACCATTCTTCAAAGGGCATATTGTATGGCGGACATCAGCTGATGTGTTACAGAAAAGAAAATTGGTGGAATTCCCCGGGATGCTCGGCCTTTGACCTCGCTTATAACTCATGTGTCTCCGAATACTAACCATTTTACATCTTCTTTGATCTTTCCCTGACAGAAGTTTGTTTTCAGACAGGCAGATGGAGGTAAACTTCCATAAGCCTAGCTTTTTAAGAGTCTTAGACTCAACTCTTAGTATAATGACAATGGTAGAGGTGGAGTCGATGAATGCTTCTAGACCAGAGTAATAGTTGCGAAAACGTTTGCGATGTCTGGTGTTTTCTAATGAAAAACATTGGCCTTGGTCTCAGTATCTAACTATAGAATACACTTGAACAAGAAAATCCTATTGTATATTAATCATTAAGACTTGTTGAACTGACATCGTTATGTTCTTCTTTGGATCATGTTAGGAACTGGTTTGGAAAATGTCATCAAGAAAGGGAATATTTGCAGAATCGAAGCAACAAGGACTTGGAGCTTTTCGCAAATGGTGAGTTCATTTCTGTTAGAGACGTTAGGCTTCATTTTGTGTTACGGCATTGTTCTAATTCTTTCAGGGCATTACATTTATTGTTTCGTTTCCTTATACATTTTGTTCATGCTAACCATGATGTTAACTCTTTTCATGGTTTCAAAACGTTGGAAGGAAAAGTTGTTCAAGTTTGAAAACGGCTCTCACATTTTACGTAAATCTTAATAGGCAAACATTACGACAAATAAATAGTAAGAGACCACGGCCAGCTTCATACAATGGAATTTCTTTTGTTTGTTTTTTTAACAAGAGAAACAGTTTAAAATATTTGTTTTAAAAAAAGGAATTACCGTCATCATTGAACTTAAGATATAATAAAATAATCTTTTTAAAAAAAAAATAATTTTGACTCCATTCGGGTAACGAATCCGTGACACTGTTAGCTGCATGAACGTACAATTTTTCTGGTTCGGCCAGGGGGCAAGGTATACTTGTGCGATAATTTATTGGTATCTTACTTATATGGACATCTAGATCTAACACTAGACTTAAGCCTAAAGTTAAAGTAAAAGTCTTGATTTGAGGCTCTTGAGAACTAATCTAGATCTACTTATAGATCTAGAATCTAGATGTAATCTATATCAGATTTACGTCAAAATCAAAATGATTCCTGTGATAGGCCCTTTCAACCTAGAATTACAAGACGATGGGCAAAAGTTTCCTGAGCATTAACTTATTACACTCTTGAACCAATAAAGCCTTACATTCGGAAATACCCGAACGCGAAAGTCCTTTCAAACCCGATGTTGGATCTAGACTTAGAATTAGTCTCTAGCCGAAGGTACATTTATTTATTTTTTACTTTGAAAATTATAACGTTCAGAGTTAGAGCAGTATTCGAGAGTCGCGTTCACCCAGGTTCCATGAAGGAGTCACTTGAATAGAGGTAGTGTAAAAATGTATCGTACTTGTTAAAAATTAATTCAAAATTTCCTATTTTGAAATAATTTTGGAGTCTAAATTTGAATACTGATATCATGATTTTGTTTGTTGTCATTTTTGCTTTATCCTTTAGAAAGAAGCATCTACCTTTCTCTACCTTTCTCTCTCTCTCTCTCTCCTTCTCTGTCTCTCTCTCTCTCCTCTTTCTCCCCCTCTCTCGCTCTCGTTCTCTTTCTCTCTTTCTTTTTCTCTCCTAAATATCACCCAATGTACTTATTGTGTTCTCAGGTCAGCTACTTTACCCATACCTAACAGGCCAGAACTGTGTACACCTGTAGAATCGCTGCCCCCACGACCTGAAGAAACTGTATATAGTCCTCTCAAGATTGGATTGAAGCCAGACTTCAGAAAGAAAAAAGATGACTTGAGTAATACAAGTGTACTTGGTTCATTGTCAAAACCTCTTTAGGTCGCTCTTGCTTTCTTTCCTTCTCTTTTCATACGCACAGGCCAATGATGGGTAGCGAACACAACCTCCACGGAAACACACACACACACTTTACAGTTTATGAAAAGCAAAAATATTGTGTTAAATTGCAGAGCCGCTAAGCGGTTTATTCAAGCTGAGTATGATGGTGAGCGTGTGTATTCGCAGCAATGGTGCAGACTCAGCAGAACTTCTTGATCTTCATTCTATATTTCATTGTGGGGATCATTCGTGGCAAAAGTGTTGAATTTTACACATAACCTTCATTGATATTTATCTAACTTTTTGTTTTCTTCTATCTGGAACCATTTTAAACAAGTCAATGACCAAACATCTTTTTTTTTCGGGGGGGGGGGGGGAGCTGAAGGAGAGAAACAGTGAAAGTAATAGATGAAAAGTAGCGTGTCTTTAGCAACTCATGGCAATCGCTGTAAGTGATGCATGCGTAGCGCTCATACATTGATTACTCTGAAGATGTCACATAAGTTGTATTCACAATTCTGCTTCTTTTTTTTTTAAACAAAAGCAGGATTACTAAACAATTGAATGGGCTCTGTAGGTAATATCTGTTTGATAATATGACCTATTAATTTAAACTTGATTTGGACATGGGGGAGGGGGGTAGAAGGAGGGAAAAAAAAAAGGGGGGGGGCGAACGATGAGAATCAAAGGGAGTTAAATGTATTCAATAGATAGCTCAAAAAAAAAAAGATAATCCAGAGTGGTCGTATGATTTCTAATGTGTAGGATAAAAGTATTATTAATTTAAATGAACAAGGCGGAAGGTAAAAGGTGAAAAGGGAAGGGATTTTATTACAGAGAAGGGAAATAATATCTAAAATAATATCTAAAATAATATCTAATATCTAAAATAATATCTAAAATAATATCTAAAATAATATCTAAAATAACATCTAAAATATGTAACAAAGAAGTTGTCCTAAAGATACTAGCCAACTCTTGTGATACCTTTTATTTCCTCAGTAAACCTTAAGCATACACTTGCACTATTGTCACACTTTGCCTTTGGACAATGTGAAAATGTAATACACACACGTCATCCTATTATGTTCTAGTTATTAAAACGGAGACAAGAAATGTGCGGTATTTTATTAAGTGATTATTATTAAAATTATAATGTTATACATAATTGTAATTAATTTACAAAGTCCAAAAGTCAACAGGTCAGCTTTAAGTCTAATAGTGCACACACATAAGGGACTACTGGTCAGTCATGCAATTAATTTCATTATTATAGCGTAATGACGTAAGTGTGCTGTGTCCAGCGCAATGTTACAAAGTGTTGTTTCTTTACATTTGTATTGTTCGTTGTAGGAGGCGCTGTGGCACAGCGGTAAAGTGCTTGATCTCTGAATCGGGGTCCCGGGTTCGAATCCTGGTGAAGACTGGTATTTTTAATTTTGAAATCCTTGGGTGCCTCTGAGTCCACCCAGCTCTAAAGGGTACCTGACATTAGTTGGGGAAAAGTAAAGGTGGTTGATCGTTGTGCTGGTCACATGACACCCTCGTTAACCGTAGGCGCAGAATTAGATGACCTTTACATTATCTGCCCCTATAGACCACAAGGACTGAAAGGGGAACTGTTTTCGTAGTGGTGAGTTTTTTAAAAGAGAACATCAAGTTAAGACTAGCCTCTTACATTCGTACAGTACTTCCTTGTACACATTAGCAGAAGGGTTTAATAGAATTTTAAAAATATTAAAAAAACAAGCTTCTTTAAGAGTATTAACACCACATATACAGCCAGATCTCTCAAGATGTAGCATTTATTTACGTTTGAATTTATTAATCGGTTTATTTTTTTGTTATTGATTTTGTTAGGTACAACAAACAAATTGGTAAAGTTAAAAATACATCCGAGAATGGATGCGGGAGAAATAAAATTGTACAATGTAGCGGACAGACAGACAGACAGAGTCGATATAAGGCTTTATAAAAAGGAAGCTACAAAACGAAAACAAAATCAAACACTTAGTCATGTGACACGGAAGTAATCAATACCATTCCCCTCCCGCAATTTGAGAGGAAATATTATTCCCACTGATAAACACAGTCATACTAGTAGATTTTTTAAAAAAAAAGGTTAAAATAATTCTTATTTGTGTATTCTTTGTAAAGCTCATTTCGTGTTACAGTCATTTGGATGCAATCAAGACAGCGTGATGGCTATTACCCCCTACTGGACAGACTGACCAGGAAGAAAGCTAAGGTCAACTACTACGGCAAGTTAACGCCGACTAGGCTCAGTCAACTCAACAGCAGCACTCTCATCCAGAAGTAGTCTAACCATTAGCACTTCCGGTCTGCAGAAGAATGTCAACCATCTAAAGCAGCAAAGTGAATCACTCACATCGCACGTTGACTCATTCATATGCACATGGAAGGTAGAGCAAGCTGTTTTGATTATTAACGATCATATGGATATTGACTTGTCATATGAATTTGTTAAAGTGGGGTATAACACAAAAATAAAACGCTTCAAAAATCTATTTGTTGCTTAAAGTTCGTAAATAATTGATTCGACTTTTACACATTTCTTTTCGTTTTCGATATGTTCTGATTTTGTTCTTTGGGTGGTCTGTATTATATCTCTAACCTTTAATGTTTCTAATCTACAATGTGCACTTAGTGACCTATGAGCAAAAGATGGCAAAACTGAGCTTAGCTTGGGGGGGGGGGGGGGTCTCTCTCTCTTCGCAAAACCTTTGTATGTTTAAAAAAAAAGCACTTTATTTATTCTTCAGCGCTTTACCAAATTTATAGCGCGAAATTCCTTATTGAATGTTCATAAATAGTCTCGAATGTCCTACACATCCTCTACAGAGTGGGGAACTGTTCGTCGACTTAGAAGTAAAACATAAAGAACTAGAGACTAAACAAAAAGAATTAGAGGCAAAACAAAAAGAAAGTCAGGACAAAGTAGAGTTAGCTAAATTGGAAGCAGCTAAAATTAATCCCAACATTATTACCCAGCAAACTAGTAACAAACCATTTATATCCAAATTTCATAAATTCAACA
Source organism: Biomphalaria sudanica (assembly GCA_036873155.1). NCBI lineage: Eukaryota > Metazoa > Mollusca > Gastropoda > Planorbidae > Biomphalaria > Biomphalaria sudanica. Next base: position 247,536 of record JAZGLO010004451.1, on the reverse strand, counting down.
TTAAGGAGGAAACATTAGAAAATTACCTAGTCCAGTTTGAACATATTTCATCTACTTACAATTAAAACAATGAGGATATGGCAAAACATTCTCTAGCCAATTTATCTGTAGAACCCCTAAACATAATAAGCACACTTACAACTGAACAAAAAAAAGACTACCTTGCTGTTAAAACTAGACTATTGGAACCTTTTGGAAAAAGTGAAGACTATTACAGAAAACTTTTTTAAAAAATTAAACTAAACAAGGATGGAGACTTCAACAGGATTATCTTTGACATGAAGGCAAATATGCTTAAGTGGTTAGAACTAGCTAAATGTGACATAAAAGATCCAAATCAAATTTTAGACATGATCCTAATTGATAACGTACTGTCCAATGTAACAGATTTAGTGTTCACTTTTCTTAAAGAAAAGAAAGTAAAAACAGAAACTGATCTCATTACTAATTTAAACCTTTTTAAAGATAGCCATCCTGGTCATACCATGGATAAAAGAGACCTACATCAATTAGCCGCAACAGTTAATACATCAAACAGTAATACTAATGATAAATTTAAATTTTCTAACTGTAAGACTTGCTTTAATTGTGGCAAGAAAGGCCATGTTAAAAGCCAATGCAGACAGACTAATATAGCAACTTCAGATATAGAAGTTACACTAATTACCATAACCCTAGCAACTACAATCAAAATAATTACAACAATCCTAGTAACTATAACAACCAATATAGAAACTACAGATCAAACCAGAGTGCAAGCCCTAGAGAAAGAAGGAGCCTTAGGAATAACAACTTCCAATACGATAACCATAATACTAATAGACAATCAAGGAGAGACACATACAACCATCAGTCTAATAACCATCAAAACAGAAATAGAAATGATAGAGGCAATCACAGTCCAAATAATAACTATAGGAATAACAATTGTAATAGTCAGGGCAATAGGGAAGAATTAACAGCCTACATGCAGTACAATAAGCCAAAGTTAAACCTATACCCCTCATACGTAAATGGAATTAGAGTAGAAGCCCTCAGAGATACAGGAAGCAGTGCCATATTAATAAATTCAAAACTAGTAAAACCAAATCAAAAACTGCCAGAAAAGATCAAACTTATATATGCCAATCAAAAGAAATTTGATATTTGTTATACAGCCAGAGTACACTTAGATACCCCATGGATAACTGGAGAAGTAGATGTTATTATTTTAGATACACCATCCCAAGATTTAATAATTGGTCATGTTAATGGTGTAAATGATATAAGTAAAGAAGAAATTATGGAATGGGCAGCAAAGAAGGCTGAAATTTGTGAACTATCGGTTGCACAAGATACAAGTCCCACTACAAACCTCTTAACTAAACTAATGCTGACAACATTAATAGAGTAGAAAATTTATCAGGATACACTAGATGGCAAACTATCATGAGAGAGTTTAGCAATGTTGCACATGTTAAATGGGTAGATATAAGAACTCAAGATAGATCAAATAAAATTGCATTTGTACACTTAAACACAGTAGAAGATTGTTATAGAATTATTAAAATGTTTAATTTCACAATGTAATTAGAAACAACTTGACATTTTTCAATCAGGCCAAGCTGACATTTTTCTTATTATCATGTAACTAGGTCATGACATATTTTGTAATATTTACTGGTATCATTTTATTGGGTAATGATATTTTTTTTCTTTCATTGATGCTATTGTACTATCATTTTTTAATTAATTGTACATTACATATTTACTTATCACAATTTGACAATAACATAGAATTTCATAATGACTAGATGTGCTAATAATTTATATGGTTAGTAAACACAGTAATGTAAACAAACATTTTGTAAACAACAGTGAACTACTTGAACTGTTGACCTGAAATTTTTTTTTGAAAAACAACTCACAAATGTAAATATTGTTGATTTTTTCCAAGTGGTACACACTTGAATGCTATCATTTTTTATGCTATTGTACTTTAACTACCACATATGTGTGCTATTAATAACAATTATAGACAATGTCACTGTTACCTTGTATAATGGTGACAGAACTTAGAGTGATATAATGAATACTGAACACAAATACACTTGTTATAGATGTATGTAAACTTTAATGGGAACTACTTCAATAAATGCACTCAGTGTGTCAGATGATACACATTGGGTGTGGTATATCATATAAATAATTGGATGTAAAATAACTTTACATTTTTTCTTCTCATAATTGAGATGTCAATGTATGTTAACAGAATGAGCACATAGCAATTAAACATGCTCAAGCAAAATATTTCAGTATAATTATGAATAGATGATATATATTATTATGTAACTATATTTCAGGAGAATAAAGTCTTAAATTGTATTGATATTTTTTTTCAATTACATGCTTGTATAGTAGATGTAATCATACTAATGTATATTTTTCTAAGCAAACATTTTGAGAGTTGAACAATACATTTATCAATTAGTATGTGGAACTGTTCATAGTTAAAATGAATGACATGACATTAATACTTATGTATAATTGAGCAAGCAGTATTGAAGTGATTAATTAGATCAGCTTGACATGAGCGCCAATGAGCGGTAAGCTACTAGACATATGTATAGGATATTACTAGGGAAAGGGGCGTATGTCACATCAGTTTTAGAACCCCTGTAATATTTGGTGACTAGTAATCACTGAACCATTCCGTGCAGTCGCACGAGATTTTGTTTGGTCGGAAGCTGACCACGAGGTAGAGAGAGGAGTGTTTTTGACATTATTGACAAGTAGAGTTATGTACAAGTATTGAAGTTATTATAATTGATTTGTATTCAGGACTTATTTCCTAGGATGTAATTTGTGATGACTGAAGTTGCCAACATCTTTTGTGATTTATTATTTTTGTGTAATAAAAACCATGTCTGCTACCAGTGAGTCTATTAATTATTCTAAATATTGTGGTCAAAGAGTTCAGCATGTTAGTGTTCTCACGAACTAGCAAATCTAGTGCGCGAGTGAAAGTATTTAGCTAAGAAGACAAAGAATATTATATTATCTACAAGAGGTATCTACTACACACGACATTCGCGTTATCACGCCTACACCAAAAACCGGGCTGTGACAGTTATTAAAGTTATTTCATACTTTAACAGTTCAACTATAAGACGTCTACAGCGGTTTAGATGTCTACCAGCAGTTCTGTGCTACAAGTCAACGGCCGTCAACAGCAATAACCAAAATATTTACTTTTGTTTTAATAACAAAACAAACAATGTTTTAAGAGAGTGCGCTCCTTTTACCAGTTGTATGTAACAATAAACATAGTCTTTTTTGGTATAGTATAAACACAGTCCTTGAGTATAATTTTGACCACAAAACCAAAGAGACATCTATTTCGTGTACAGGACCATAAGCAAACGATTCATTTTTAGTCTGAAGTTTGCTTTTGACATAAATATTAGATATTTGAATATTGAAAACCATACCATTTTTTTTTACTTATAAATACAGAGACTTAATTTACTGAGTCTTTGCTTTAACTACTTTGTCACATCCAGCACAGACTGTCTGTCGTTGGTTGGTTTAGGTCTACTTTGTCACATCCCGCACAGGCTGTCTGTCGCTGGTTTTTTTAGGTCTACTTTGTCACATCCAGCACAGACTGTCTGTCGCTGGTTGGTTGAAGTTCTCGTTTCGCTGTTTACGTCTGTCCTCGGCAGTGGATTTTATTTTGCTTTCAAATGTGTATCCCGAGACCTTTGTAAGAAATGTCCAGCTGTCTCGTTGGGAAATGCTCCCGTCTATTTCAGTCAAAGCAAGCTGGCGCCTACGCTGATCTTGAAAGTGCTTTCGAGGGCGAGGCACCCCTGTTACGCTGACCACCTACCATCTCACAAAAACTAAATCGCATTTATGGAAAGCACATATCCATCTAAGGCCTAAGCTATTCAAAATAATAATAATAAAGTTTAAAATATATGGAAGTATAACAAGGCAAATCTAAACTTTACAAAGCAGCGTCTACTACTTTAATGTTTGTCAACCTTAAGTTTCAAGGAAAAGAAACGTGTTTTAGGCAGGGCCACAGACCTACGTATATTTCTATGTCAATGCGTGTGGCCCACTGACATATATATATATTTCTGTCAATGCGTATGGCCCACAGACCTATATATATTTCTGTCAATGCGTATGGCTCACAGACGTATATAATATATATAGGTCTGTGGTATGGTAAGTTCTAAATAAAGTTGTCTAAAAGTTGGCTAGAAATATTTCCGTTCATCTCCAACTACGTTGGTGCAGGATACTGAGCGTGATGAACACACCAATAAACGTGAGACTTCAGCCAGGTGAAGTAGTTGCTACCCTTTAGTTAGATTTAGTTTAGATATCTCGATACATTAACCTATTAAAATTAATCTATTAGAATTAGTCATTAGAATATCTAATTTTAAAAAATATTTGTCCGAAATGAACATAACGATGAAATGTAAATTGAACATACCTGTGCTCAAGTTGCTGCAAAAACTTTTGAATAACTGATAAATGTAGATCTAGGAATATGCTAGCTCTAGACAATTGATGATGAATGGTGTGTCTAGAAACAAGAAATGTCATTATTACTCTCCTACTTTCATGCTAACTCTCTTTACCATGCCTGGGCTTCTAGAAAGTTTTGAAACAAGGAAACAAAACATTTCTTGAGACTATTCATTACATAAGCAGATCATTGCTATACCACCAGAGCGCCTTAAAATCTTCAATATGCCAAACTAATGTAGGCCCTATCTGCTTTGTGTGTGTCTGTGTGTTTGTTTTGTTTTGTTTTTAACTCAGAATAGTTAAGTGACTGAAAAAAACTGCTTTCTGATGCTGAAATAACTGAGTTATAAAAAAAACGCATCGAAACATTATTTCTCCTAAACGTTGACAGCAACTAAAACCTTGACAGAATTTTATTCGGAACCCTTTCACCTCCTCCTGAGCCATTGCTGGTGTAGTGCAATGTTAGAGACCTTGTGATCTATAGGGGTACATGATGTAAAGGTCATCTGTTTCTGTGGCCCATGGTTAACGAGGATGTCCTGTGGCCAGCGAAATGACCAACCGCCTTTACTTTTCCCCAACTAATGTCAGGTACCCATTAGAGCTGGGGGTGGACTCAGAGGCGCCGAAATTAAAAATCCCAGTCTCCACCAGAATTCGAACCCGGTTTGGAAGCCAAGCGCTTTACCACTCAGCCACTGCGACCCCTGCATACATTAATATGATTAATGATTAATTTTTAACAACAGAGCAGCCACGCACAGTAAAGTTCATCCGGCTGTGTGGAAACATCATTGGTTCATCTGTCTCATTGAGGTTATGAACGACCCAAAGTTGCTTTCTGATGCTGAAACAATAAACAGACGTCCTGCCTCAAACTGGTGTGTAAACCTCAGACTTTCCATCTGGTCAAACTAGTTGTTAGGTAGCTAGTGGACGTAGCAACTCGGTAAAAACGATAAAGGACGTCAGAAAAGGGAGCATTCAATGACTCTAGTAAATAAAGACTTGGACACACCTAGGTCTTACCAAATAGAAATAGTTCTATAGAATTCTTTACTTATAAGTACCATTCACATGGCCTAGACCTCTTGCAAGAAGTAGGCTATTAGAGAGCTGGTATGCTCCAGATAATTGTAGACGACTTTTTAAAGCATCGCGTTTAGTCATCAAATCATTTGCAATTTGTAGAATGTCCGTCTCAATACGTCCTAGGGGCTTGATGTTGAACTTTTTATTGATAGTAAACATCTGGGTATTCAACGATTCCTGTGTTTGTGTATGTGTGTGTGTGTTTAAATAAAAACATGTAAAAGCCTAATTTTAAACCAAATTCTTAAACCAAATGAAATTCTTAGCAGAATTTTGTTTCCAAAGCTGCGTAAACTTTGTTATATTAACTTATTTCATTTAATTTCAGTTCACTATTTCATTGACAACTCATAATCCCATTCACCAAAGTACTGGTATATGCCTCGGCGAGGTCATCTCTCAAAGGGTGGCTACAACAAATATTTAAAGATGATTTCAGGGTGGCTTATTTGTCCCCTTTTTTCATTGAGGTGTAAGGTAAAGGACCTCTTTAATGCCTTGCAATCTATAGGGCAGAGGTTGTTAAGGTCATCTGTTTCAATGGCTGACAGTTAACGAGGGTTTCATGTGGCCAGCACAACGACCAAGCGTTTAAGTGAGGGGCGTCCTAAAAATCCAGAAATTCAAAATCTCAGTTTTCACTGAGATTCAATCCCGAGACCCCATCGGTTCGGAAGCCAACGATTTACCACCAGGCCACCACTGCCCTTCCCGAAACAGAGGGAGCCATGTATATCTAATAAACATAATTAATGTGTTAATATACGAATAACTTGATCAATTAATGTATTTTTTTTTAATATGGTTTTAAATCAAACTCATTATTGTCTTTAGGTTTTTATCACACGGCGACAGATCGGGCTGTCGGAATTTACCGAACTCTCTTCACGAAGCCAGAACCAGACCGGACTATAGCTGTAAGTACTACTTTTTACTTTCTTTGCTGGATAGGCCAATCAGCGAGAGGACAAAAAGTCTAGCTCGAAATACATCAAATGATACGAATTGAGCATAGACTATAGACAATGGTGAAGGTAGGCAATAAGTCCGAAGTCCTACCACACTGAAGCCAGACCGAGAAAAAAAAATCTAGCACAAGATCAGCCAGTTATTTTATAACGCAGTAGTGTCTAACTTTTTCCAGCCCCCAGGGAGAAGGATATACATTTACAAGCCGTAGCGTCGAATGAAACCAAGTTTCTGCATCTTCATTATGCACTGTAGTAAACGTTTCAAGGGGTGGATATTGCCCCCGGGCGTTAGTCTATACATCAATGCTATAACCAGTGCTAAGAATTTACTAACCAGTTGAGTTCAATATTGTCTTTACTGTCTTTCATGACATCCAAGAGTTATTTCAGAGTTATTCTTACTCAATAATCTATAGGCATACAGAACACAACATATATATGAATTATGATGTCAACAGTTACGAATACGAGGGAAAAGGTTTACTCAAGTATTAAAAAGTCCTATTTTACGCATTTGTTTATTTTTTTTACAATTTCTGCTGTTAGCTTGCTAACTCTTCATGGGTTCAGAAATCAGGCTGGAACCTGGACAATGGACGGCTATTTAAAAAACAGCTCTAAAGAATTTCTTAGAAATTTGACAGTTTATGAATATCTCTGGGGAAAAAAATAGCTACCTAATTGGGCACACAGTGAAAACTCTGGTGAAGACTCCTTGAAATGAAGAAGCATTACAAGAAATAAATAGAATGAAAAATAAAATTGATAATCTCATATTTATAAAGAGGAATTGATTTTTAAATTTATTTATTTTGTGTGTGTGTTCCTTGTTTCTGAATAATATATCAGCCAGCGAGTCCGCAGTCTTTTCACTATATTGACTTCTACAATTTAAAATCTTTTAGCCCATGACTTTATAACACTTCAAAAAGACCCAAGTAGAACTAAAAGATGTGTACTTTAGAGGATTGAGAGAATGCTACTTTAATAAAGATTGAATCTTTGCTATACTTTCAGGTTTTACAAACTTTGATCCAGACGGCACTTCCTTTCCGCCATTTCCTTCCTCTAATATTTATTATACCTATCTCCCACAATTCCCGGAGTACCAGCATCAGTTTCCTGTTCCTTGCTTTGTGCCGCCTCCAGTTAACATTGGCAGATATAGTAAGTTTTGGGATGTTGTTCTTCATTAATTATAAACTTACAAATCATTTTCTTCTCTTCAAATAATTCTACAAATCTAAACGTTCTGGTATGTGTCTACTATCTTTCAGATTACAAGCCAAGTCAAGGAATTACGCAAACAAACACAATAAGTCAAAGTGTTCGAGAATCCAAATAATTTCCTTCGTGAAGTAAAAGTAAGTAGATCTAGATATTTAGCTTTCCTTTGATAGGACTTGGAAACTCTGGGACCAACACTTTCGTAGGCAGTTAACTAGTTTACATAGGTCTTCTTTACTCAAAACATCGCATTTATCCTCGATCTTTGTTCCATATACATTTACAAGAGAACTCAATTATATTTAAAACAAAACACACAAACATTAGAGATTTAAGTATAAGCAACCATGATTAAGTGTATGGTGTTAGACACCTTGTTTATAGTATAAATTGTCTAGCGACGCACCATAGAAGACGTATATTGAACGGGACTAGTGACGTTTGGGATATTTTGGGTTAGATACTGGAAAATCAGTTAGCGATAGAATTCTCCAGGGTAAAGAAGTGTTTAGTTGACAGAGACTTTTACTGTGGCCTTTTCTTGGAATAAATATATTATGAACTGTTCATCAGAGTTGACTACATCTCTTTACTCGTTAAATCGATCGTCTTGTTTATTCTGTATTGTTGATCAACTACATTGAATACACCCGAACAATAAAACTCAAACGCTTGCAGAGTAATTGGTTGAAATTCAAACAGTCATCTATAGTTGACCCCAAGACAGCCGGAACAAGTACATCACAATGGCTGAAAGGCCAAAACCGCATAGTGGGAGACATTTGAGTTTGAACCCAGACTCGAACAGCGTTATGTTTGCTGAACGCCTACAGGCAGCACAGAAAAAATCTCCCAGATACCTCCCTCCTCCTCCCCAAACTGGTCCACAAAAGAGATTGGACCGTAGCGCACTGAGAATCAAGTATGCGCTATTTAAAACCAATTGTAAGAATATGTGTATAAAAAATAAGTTTGTTGTCTTAGGATGAAAGTGAAATTTGGGAACTATATACAGCAACCTTTAACTTCCAGCGACTCAATTCAAACAAAAAAAAATAATCACACACAATAAATTAACAATTGTTGTTTTTTTTATTGATTCATGTCTTGTCAGGTTCAGTGAATAATTGTGCAAAGTTTTAACTTGATCCGAGAATGTGAAATGGGACATGTTCAAACTTTTTACCAGTCAGGCAGAGAGAGTTGATATAAGCTTTGTAAAAAAAATGTTGTTTCTTTTAAATATCGACTTTAAAATGTATATTAAAAAGAACTTTATTACACGAAGTCTGAACTTCTACTTACAGAAACATCTTCCAGGAGTTTGAGACTACAATGGACTTACATTGGTTGAACCCCAACTGCCCTGAATTTATTTGTCCAATGCGTAGGCTGGAGAACCTGCTTTGGAGAGACTATGTCAATGAAAAGCCCAACGTGGCACATTTGCCCAGGCAGGTTTTTGTCTATTTACAAAGCTTAGATTAACTCTCTCCGCTGTCGGTCTGGTCAAAGTCTTTTACAGGTTTTTTTCTGCCAGTTCTCATTATCGGATAAATTGATACTTTATACAATTGTTCATTGTCGATGACAACACATGAATCAGTCTAAGAAAAAATAACTAATTTGTTGTAAGTCGGTAATTAAGTTCTACAGGAGTGAACTCCAGATAAGCCTTTTGTAGAGAATTCGGTCGTTCGCTAAAAATTTTAAACTATACATTTTTTAGACTATTAAACCTTGTATTTTTAAAAGTACTTGAATAGCTCAGTGGCCAAAATGTCGACCTTCCATCATGGAGGCTTGAGACCTCTTTTTAAAATGGCAGCACAGAAACTTTCTCCCCCCCCCCCATTTCCCCTTTTGTTTTTCAACGTGATTGGACCATAGCGTACTGTACGACACTCAATAAGCATGAAAGTTGCGCATACAAAACAAATCCTACAAATATTTCCAATGTCACAAATGTATTATTGTTAATCTAGATTGACTAAAAATCAATGACATGATTGATTCCAAATAATTGATGAAATGTCGCTCACTATAAGCCTGGCTTTTAAAAACAAAAAGTAAAAAAGTAAAGTAATAAACAGGAAGTATGCGCGAAATGACCAACTACTGTAACAGAGCTTGGCAGACCCGTCATTCTTACCCTTTTTAAAAGAAGAAAGTCAAACGAAAAACTGCTTAACAATTGCCAGGAGTTCGTTTGAAAAAAATTAACATTCTAGGTCCTAAATTCTTTCACATCGTCAGCGATGGGTAAGATTCACACTTAAGATTACATGACTTATAGATCTGAAATTTGGAACTTTATTTTTTATCGTTATCTTTTTCGGTAGGAATGGTTTGAAGTGGGGCTTTAAAAAAAATGATTGTAAGACAGGTTAAGTGGAGTAATGAAGCTAATCTAGAGCAGATTTAGGTATAAGCTAAGTCGTTAACTTACTAAAGCCATTCTAGAAAACTTTTATCTTTATACTTTTCCTTTTATGTGTGTAATATTTCTTGGTAGCAGTTAGAAACGCCAATAACATTGAATGCCTAGGTTCTTGTTTGACACATGAGCTCTCCAATGAGTGTTGGCTAAGCGATGTCCAATCTCTTACCATTGACCAGGTTTCACAGGCCGCCTATAGTGCAAAGGTACATGCGTCAGTGTCCAGTGAACTCATTGTGTGCCGCAAGGTGTTCGCCCAATTTTTCACGTACGTTTTTTTATTGTCTATAAGTTGATGACTTTTGTAATAGTGATAACTTAATGAGCTAATAACTAATGAATGATAGATTTTGAAAAAAATTGGAACAATTTTTAACCCGCACCAATTCCCCCCCCCCCACACACACACACGAAAAAAAAAACAAATCCTGGTTACGCGCATGTATAGATCTACACAGAATATGGAACTATATCAAATTCTACTTTGGTGATACAGATTTGGACATGGTAACATCATAAGACATTAGTCTAGACTACAATGCTAGTTAAAGATATGGTAGCCTATAAAAGAATCCAGTATGGTAATATTGATCCAGGCTTAGAAAAAAAAAACAGTAGCTAAACCAACTTCAAATTTCTATTTTAAAAAATCGTTACATCCGATTTCGAGATCCGTGTCCAGGTTCCAACTTTTTTTTTTTAATTCCTGAACCAATGAAGAATTTCCAAGCTGATAAGAGGAATCTTAAAAAAAAAAAAAAAGAGCAACGCGCTCAGAACAAAATAAATAATTAGAGACGTCTGGCTGAAAGAGTAGAAAGATATAGCGAAGAATTGTGCGCAACATTAGTGGCCGACATCTTGGTCTAACGGAAATATTGCCTTCATGGTGCATCCAGCTCAGATAAGTAAATGAACTCTTTTTTTCAGGATAGCAGAAGTGTTTGGTAGTTGCACTAGCCTCATAACGCCATCGTAGATCGCTGAATACTTACTTCAAGACCTTTAGAACCTCGAACGATAATTCTCGTAAGGGAACTTATTTCTATCTTTATTACATTCGTTTTCTGTCTTTACAGACTTTGACTGGTCCCCTTATGAAGCTTCTTACTCTGGTCCAGAGCACATGTGCTACATACGTCACCGAAACTTTGGCTAAAATTAGAAGGACATCAGAACTTAGTGGTACAATAACGTTAAATGTAGTCCATCTTGTCTGCTCTAGTTTACCGTATTTAAGATTGTTTGAAATGTTGAATTAAAAGAAGAATTCACATTTTCTTTTTGGTTATCGTAACATTGATTTTATGTAACATAGATCTAAGTGTTTTATTGCAATGATGCATTGTTTGGAACACAAGAAAGCATCAGCCTAACAGATTTTAACATCAAGCTAGCCGAGACGAATCGTTATAAAACACTGACATGCGACGTCGCAACCTGTGGTCAGTTAAGTGCCACGCCAGTGTTGAAGTCTTTTATAACGATTGGTCTCAGCTAGCTACTTGTATCGAATGGTCGCTTGTATTGATAGCAAAGTATGGATCTGTAAACTAAATGAAACGTAAAGGGCGACCTAGACTTTCCAGCCCCCATGTATTCATAAATTGTATAATAGAATGTACTGAGCTGCAAAATCTAGTCCGGAAATAAGGTCTTGTTTCTATTCTCTAATAAGGTGAAAAGCATATATCTTAGATTCAAAGTTTGTTGCCGTTTTATGGTTAACTTGCGATATCCTCAGCTAAGATTCCTATTCTAGTAGCATTACCCACTGGCTATTGTTTATTTTGTTACGTACCTTTTTTTTTTAACTTTAAGTAAAGAGGCTTGTCACACGTCCTATTCTGTTGACTTTGTCCGCAGTGGACATCCGAATGTGTTGACTAATGACTCTAGCGTAGGTAAACCTCACCTCACTGCTCTGAGACTTCGTGCTGAGACCTAGCCTTGCAGCAAGATTCTTAAATTTTCCAGTGTTACCCGTCTTCAAAAAGACATTCATACGGGTAGAACTTAATTCTCTTCTCTTTTTCAAATACCGTTAACGTCTGTAATGTAGAGACAAAAGACCCACTACCATTCGCACCTAATGGCCAAGCCCAAAATCAAAACTGAGTTGTACAATAATGTTTCTTAGAAAATATTTCTTTGAGAAGGCCACGTTTGGAATCCTTGCCAAATACCCATCACTCCGGCATTGGCAAATCTGAAAATGCCAGATTCCTTCTAATAGGCTATCAAGCATCAGCCTCGTCTGAGCCCCCTAGCTTCCCGTACTACACTGGTCCCATCTTTTGTAGATGAAACTTCCTTACGTTTTAAGACGTTCTCAACATAACGGTCTGCTTTCTCGTTTCCCTCGGCTCATGCATGCATCAATTCCTTTAGAACAGTAACCAACTGGTACCGTACTAGCAAATCAGAAAGTGACAAGGTTTAGGGTGAAAGCAAAGAAAATATTTGTCATAACTGTCGACTCAATGGCCCCGGGTTCGAACCCTGCTCACCGCCATCCATAAGGAGGTTTAAGTTAGGGTGTAATAATCTTCAACTCAACTTTGAAGGAACGTCCGAAACTTGTGGAACGAACCAATAAGATACATTATTGATGTGTGTCCCCGATCAATTTTACTTAAGTATATATAAAAAGGAAGACAGTCCAGAATTGCAAATTGACACAATCCTTCTGGGACCCTGTGTGATGACCTTATAATTTGTAAGTCAATATTAAATGACCTGTTTGATACAACAATAGTCTAAGAGTTCAACAAGGACTTTTTCAAAAATAGTTTATTGCATATGTCAGACAAATGTAACACTAACAAAGTCAACAAAACAAATTCATAATTCCTACAACAGTTGATTACTGCTTGCGAACAGTATGTCGTGATACAGTGAACTGTGCTTAATTTGCTTCAATAAATTTGAAAACATATAAAGCAACCCATATCAGTATTGTCCAGGTTCATGTTATGAACAATACTAGTACTGAAGCTCACAAATGAAACATGTTCCAATGTACTAGATATCAGATAAACAGCAAGAAATGAAACATGAGAAACAGCTAGTGCCTAATGAAAAATACATTGTTTAGAATGGTTTATAGTCGATGAACATTTCAAATCTACAAAAACGTGTCAATAACTGAATGCTTAAATAATCATTTAATTGAATTGCAACATGTTTCAAGTTTGTTTGTTTTTTTTGCTTTAACTTGACAGGGTTTTTTAATCTCCTAGGAGTTGGGGTTTGCTCTATACACCAAGCAGTAGTGGGATAAAAGTATCCTCAGCAGATGAGGGGCTCCTAGGAGATGTATGTAGTATTTCCTGTTTTGTAAGCCAAGTTTCTTACTTTACTAGTTACAAAAATCTGGTGATCAATCAAACACTTCTTGAGAGAGTAACCCATGTTAGGGAGAGTAACATTGTCTTCTTCTTCAACTTCCTTAGTGCAATTAGAACACCTACATAAACAGGAAATGTTAGAAGAATTATTCCCCCCTACCCTTCTTATCAACACACATCAAAGCTGGTGGCAAAGAAGTTCAATACTGTTGAACTGATCTTAATTTGTAAACTTACGATGGCGTTAGCTCTTTAGTGTACACTGGAAGTTAAGATAGATGGTCATTTTGCAAAGTTTCATGACACCTGCTAATTATTAATTACAGCAATAAACTTTGAATAAGCTTTCTGTGTACTTATAAGCATTGTAAAAAACTTCACTGGACCACCATCAGTCTTCCTAACAATGAAATTTATCAATGAACCAGGCTTCCTAAAATGTGTAATTGTCTAAATTTAATTGAATGAACTTTTCTCAAATTGAATTCCAAAGTTTGCTAGAATGTCCACCTCCATTCTCTCATTGATACATGGAGTATGTAGCATTTTTCTTGATCTTTACCCCCATGTTCTCACAGAAGTCAGGCGTGAAGGGAATACAGTTTAAATAGATGCACCAAGAGCACTCTGTTAAGGGGGCCACATAGAAGACCAAAACCAAAATAGCAAAGAGCCCAATAGCACTGCCAAGACACAAAGCTATGCCTACAAACTTTCTATGCTTGTCAAAGGTGCCAAAAGTAATGTAAGGCATCAGGGAGAAGGCCAGGAGGAAGCCAAAGAAAAATCCAAAGATGTGGGCCCAATTGTCAAACCAAGGGAGCAAGCCAAGGAGGAAGAGAAAAATGAGAGGTGTGCTGACTTTTAAAAGGGCGTAGAATGGGTGCTTGTACATTTGGTAGCTCTGTAGAACCTCCACAATCAAGCATGCAGCTACTCCAAACTGAGAACCAGAGGGTCCAACCTTAAAGAAAACAAGAAAAAAATCATTTTAGTTGAAGTAAATTGTAAATGGAAAAACAAAATATCAAGAGATAAGATAAAGCTGATTGTTCAGATGTCAATGAAATTATGAACCACAAAACTCTAGTTCAGTTGACTAAGTCAAAAAACAAACAAACTTGATAGGTTACTTCTCAAACTAAATATGCAAAATAATATGAGAAATGATTTCCAATATGATTTCCTATTAAATTATTATTATAAATTAAATGTATGAAATCACTGCAATAACATGTTCATCATCAGTTAGCTTAAAGTTATAATTCACCAATACTTAAAAAAAAAATTTTCCTACTTTTCTATTAAAAGTGGGGGGAAAACGGTTATGAATACATATATGTTTCTATTAAATTAATAAATATTAACTTTGCCTTCACCATTTGTTTAATAAACACTGTCTAAGTAAATATAAATATCTGCTATATCTAATAAACTGTGGGCCAGCACTCATCTCAGATACATTGTACTGTTGCACTTAGACTGTAGTGTATTGAAAACTTATACCATCATTTAATTAATTTTGTTTACTTGCAGACTAATTACTAATACCCCTATGTTAATTGATTGATTAAAATTAAATTCCTATAGATTCTATAATTCAGGTACAGATTAAAATTACTTTGAACATAAAATAAAAAAATAGTTTATCAGCAAATAATATCATTATTTTTACATTTCCTAAAAATGAAATTTTTGGAATAAAAAAAACCCAACCCTTCCATCCCTAACACAATTTTGTCCTTGTGGAGATGTTCCCTCTGAATGGCTGTTCTTACTAGCCCACATAAACGTATAAGTGAGCTTCATTACAGAACAAGGCTTTGTAGTTAACTAGTAGTGTACAATGCTCTTAACAGTTTCTTGTATATTAAACTGACTTCTATGAAATAATAGAAGTATAAACTATTTTCCTACTTTGCAGGCTATCAAATTTCTAAATGTAAAGTTTGAAACAGTAAAACAAAAAAATCTTTCCAGTTGTTTTTTTCTGGTCCTTGTATTCTTAACATACAATAAACTGACTGTAATATTATATCTTAACAACATATTTACCAATATTAAATTTAAGCATAAATTATGTCCTTAACATATAACTTTAAAGTTCTATTTTATATATATTATCATGAGGGCTTACCTCAACAGAGTAAGGGATGAAGATACAACTGGCCAGGTATCCTGCCACACCAGAGCCAATATAGATAATTGATATGCGTACACATCCCATTAACTTCTCCAGATCTCTCAGTACCCACATTTGAAATATAACAGTGATCACCACATGTAAAACACTGGCAGAAACAACATTACAAAAAACAAATGTTTGGTTAATGATTTAAAGTGACACAAAGTGCTTTAGAATTTTAACAATCATTTTGTGTACTTGTAAAACTTTTAGATTTGTAAAACTTTCAGTATTAGGCCACTCAATATCTGAATGGCTGGAACATTTATATTTTTTTAATTCACGGTCATCAAGGAATAGAGTAAGACTTCAGTTACATCCAAAATGATATTAAAGTTTCATTGAATGTATGGAATATCTCTGGGGTTATTTATCATGAATCTTATGAGCTCACAATTACACACACTGCTTAGAACTCAAAGTCAATGGATCAAGTTTATTCTTTAAAAAAAGGTCACTTCAGTAAGCTCTTGTTTCATTAGTAGCTGTGCAATAAGCAACTTTTGAGTCATAGATTATCTTCTATACTATTAATGTCTGAGGACACTGATACTGCTTAGAATGTATGTATAGTAATATTTTTTAAGTAATAAAACTGTGGTGGCAAAGAACTAGTAAGAAGCAAAAGTTCTGCTGATTTGTGATTATGTTGAAGAGTCTGAGAGCATTATAAACTAAACAGATTAATTCAGGTACAAAAAGAGCTAAGATCAAATTTGTAGAGCATTGTTCCAATTATTTACTGCTTAATAATTAATTAAATAGAAACTATCTGATATAAACTTTTCGCATGTAAATTATGAGTGAGTCCGGAGTGAATGTATATTTTGGTTTTCTGTAATTATAATGTTTTGTTTGGTGTAATGCACAAATTGTAAGACAAATTTCTTTATGGATTATTAATTATTAATTAGTAGAAATAAAACATTTCAGTCTCTATGAAAAATGTTACTATGGAGTATTGTATCTTATTAGTTACAAATCTTCCTTTAAATATGGTAAGCCTATGAATATTGGTCTGTTAAAATCTTTAAAGCATCAGTTTTCATGGCTGATTTATGCCATGAAGACCAAATGACACTTGGAAAGACTAACTCCTTGTATCTATTTGCCTTAGTGTAAGGAAATCCTTATCCTTGATAAAAATAGCATGTCTTTGAAACCAAGAGTCATATGTCATGCTCCTATTAATTTAAAATCCACAACATCTACACAGAAGGAAAGGGACTACTAGTGGTAAGGTTAAGAACTGTTGGTATATATATATATGAAGTAGGCTTGAGAAATGCTCAGATTGTTAGCAGTAAATATGCATAGATACATACCCTCCATGAAGAAATAAGGCAGTAAATAGTCTGTAAAACTGGTCTGGGAAATGTGGTCTAGCAAAAGGTATCATGCCACAGATTTCTTCAAAGCAGCGAACCTACATTCAATCAAACATTTCTTTAAAGTACAAAATATTTTTTTTAAAAACAACATTGGCATTAAAATATGTAAACTTACAAAAAATGTTAATTATAATTTATCATCTATTTTGAATAGAACATTTGTTCCAATTGAATCTTTGTCAAACTTATTTTAAAGGATATCTTTTCTTGTTTTTTTTCAGAATAAAATATTTAAGTAGAGCATTAGTTGTTTTTTTTTATTGAATCAGAAACTTATTGATGTTTCCCAGCATAAGTGTTTATTACCTATGAAATCCTAGAACACATAATATGTAGCAACATCCTAAACCACTAAGACAAACATAATGTCCTTACTCCATAACAACATGGCTTTAGGAAATATAGATCATGTGAAACACAACTAATAGGATTAATTGATGATTTTTCAAAAGGTTTTGCTAATAGTGATGCTATCTTATTAGATTTGTCCAAGGCTTTTGACAAAGTTCACCACCATAGTTTGCTTAAAAAAAATTAAAATATTTTGGCATTGATGGCCCATTGCATCAGTGGATTAATGATTTTCTGAAAGGGAGAAAACAAACTGTAATAATAAATGGCTCTAAATCAACACCAATAACGGTAAACTCAGGTGTAACTTAAGGAACAGTCTTAGGTCCACTACCATTTTTAATTTACATAAATGATTTACCAAATTGCATTAGTTCAGGAACAAAAGTCTTTATGTATATATATATTAGTATGCTGGAGAATACTAAACCTCAGCTAGCAATACAGCATTGTCTCAGAGAGAATTCAAAGCATTTACCTGAGCACACAGGGTTGCTTCACTGTGAAAAAAGCCTCTCTTCAGGTCACAGTGGTCCCTAGTTGTGATGATACACTGACCCTGGATACCAAAACAACATGGCCGTCCTAAAATCTCACAGTTCATGTGCCTGTCTATAGGGCTTGCAAGGGACCTGTTTGGCTTGACTGTTTCGCGACATATCTAATGAAAAAGCAAGTACTCAGTTCATACAAATGACCAAATGGGAGGTAAAAAAAAGATCTAGAAGAAATGGGAGACATAAAAAGAAAGAAATAGTCAAAGAGATCCAGATGTCAAACTTGCAGTGCATTGTTCTTTTACATGAATACACTGCAATCAAACGTGAAGAATTTAATAGTGACAAAGACGTTTCATTGAAACACAATAAATAAGCCACTAGTCCAAGATTTTCTAGTAGTTCCATTCTCATATTGCATGTGAAAGCAAGGCATACTGCTAAATTTGAATATTTGTCAATTTGCAAACACAAAAAGTAGATCCTAAGTAAATTGATGCACATTTTATTTACATCTTGGCAATATTTTGTAATATTTTAGGTCCTTTATACAAAACAAATTTCTTCCAGAAAAATATAAATATTATAAACATAAAAAAGACATTTTATACATAATTTCATCATATTGAGACATCATCCATTGCTAGCAAATAAGCTTTAAGCCATTTTTATATTGCGCCAGAATCTTTATGATGTCACTTAGAACTACTCATGGTGGTGTTTTTTTCTTTTGGTTGTATATGATAAGGATGTATAAAATATCAATCTGAGAAGGACACCTACTTGTAAAATTTAGACCCCACAAAAATTCTTTGACCCATCTATTATAGCTCATATCAAGATACAATGCCTCCACTTTTCCTCCACCATAGTTACTATTTTATATATATAGCTTTTATATAGCGCTACTCTCATGATTATAGCATGCTCAGAGCGCTACAGTCCAATCTCATTTGTGAACCAGTGGGTGTAGGAGGTATCTCGTGTGCATCTAGAGTTGCTTCTTGCTTGATGTTTTCTTTTATTCACCATAATGGTTTGTGCACTAGTTCCTAAGGACGCGCTATGTTGATGTCATTGCTTCTGTTGTGTTTGTGCTGATGGCTGATCTTTTGTTGGAGTTTTCTTTTGTTGTTTTCTTCCCCAGTATTGGGTAAGTTAGTTTAGTTTGCTTTATTCTTCGTGTTGTAGTTTTAAAATCATTATTAATACAATCTTGTGAATGGCGGTCTCAAGGAATGCATATTTTTCTTGTTTAGGGATGCGGGCGTGCGACGCTGTTGTACCCAAGCCTGATTCACAGTGATTTGTTTTTGGTATGGTCCATGCATCCATGGCATTGGGTTGTGGGCTTTGCAAGCCCTGATCGAATTATGGCACCAAGCTTAAGGTGTGCTATATCTATTGTAAATAATTTGATTTTACTTGCTTTTGTGAATACCATTGAGACTTCATCATTCATATCATAATAGTTCATTTGTTCATTAAATTGCTAAACTTATGCTCTTGTTGTTAACTAATGTAAGTTAACTTATGGTTATTATTAATCTTCTCAAGACGACGCAGCAGATCTATCAGCCCAAGGCTATTTGGCAAAAAAGACGAAGCGGCTAATTTATTGGCCACGATGTTTCGAACCACAGGATTGGCTAGCCAGTTTTAGTATCAG
Organism: Biomphalaria sudanica; assembly: GCA_036873155.1. Lineage (NCBI taxonomy): Eukaryota > Metazoa > Mollusca > Gastropoda > Planorbidae > Biomphalaria > Biomphalaria sudanica. The sequence continues at coordinate 227,830 of JAZGLO010004451.1, read as the reverse complement.
CCAATTAGATTAGTTCTTACTATTTTTACACATTAGTAGACTAATGGCGCTTCCTTTGCAATTTTAACAACATAATTTTTTTTTTATTGATTTTTTTAAGTTAGCTAGTTGAGAGGTGAAAATTTTAATATGTTAGCCAGTGATATTGATGAAAGCAAACTCACTGACTCTGATTTTATTTAAACTATGATAGCTCTAATAAAAATAAGGGCAGTATTGAGGAAAGCTTAAGATCTAAGTTTACACTGATACTAGAACTAGTAAGTGTTGACGATGTCTATAATTCATTGTAACATGGTTTAGTCGAGGTAGTGAGGAGCTGGATAGAGAAGACCCATTTGAGAACCCCAAGGGATTAGCACCCCATAGACTGTTTTATGCTTTTTTTTACTATCAATTTAGTTCAAATATTTGTCAGGGAGACTAATAAATATGATGCCAACTTTCTGACCACAAACAGCTAAAAAAAAAAAATGATTCCTGGGTCATAAATGGGTGACTCACTGTGACAAAAATGAAGGTGTTTGTTTCCATGGTATCTGGGGAGGGAGGGGGGGGGGGAGAAAAGTAGTAAAATAATGTGATAAAAGTGTCTGAAGGGTCTCAATGTGTCTTGTTTCCCCAAACACATGCATTATTCAGGCCTAAAACTTCTTTAAAAACTCTTACCTTTTAAATTCTGTTCTGTTTTGAAAAAACTTTTGGAATTTTATGTGCATAAATTATGCAAATTAGCTTGGCTTATTTTAATAAACGTTAATATTTCAGATAGATTCCATAAGATTAAATTAGTTCATTCATTTCTCTTCAATAATATATATATAGTTTTGTGTATGTAAAGTAATTAGTTTATTTGTTAGGAATTTTTTTGTAAGAGAAGTGTTAAGGCTGGAAATAGTACTCTGTCTTTTTGGCACAAGACATGCTCAAATGCTTCGTCTTAAGAGGGTTAATATTGTTCGTGTTGAATAATCGTTGTTATTCACTAACTGTTCAGTTGAATGACATTTATTCCATGTTTAACAAGTCACGTTTTATATGCTAATACTCTTTGTTCTGTTCAGGTGGGGGGAACCTGGGAACTCAATGAAAGTTTATCCACCCCTAGTTAAGTAAACTGGAACCTCATCTGACAGTATCTGGGAAAAGGTTTTCTGTGCTGCCTTTTGGCGCTCAGTAAACATAACTCTGCTCAAGTCGGGTGTCGGACTTCGAGCCCCTTGCAAAGGTAGCCAAGCCAAGTTCAAGCGTACTTTGCCTTTCGACCATGTTTCCACACAAACTGCTTTCTGTTATAGCCCCCAAACACACACAATTCTTGAGTTGATCAGTTTTAAACATCCCTGTACACACAAGTTCCCCATGCATACACATATAGTTCTTTGATTCATCAGTTCCAGAGTCTGCCCTCATCTATAGGTTTTGCTTTGTCTTCTTCAATGGAGTATGACTTTCCTTTCAAAATTTAATCCACATACGCAGGTTCTCACAATTACAAGTTTAAGCACCTGGTAGTGCTATTCAAATTGCATGAACAATAAATCTTTTCAATTTTAAAATTTGTAATTTAACACTCAAAATGTAACGAATTGAAAAAGTTGACCATTGAGGTCAGTACTAGTGCATTGCAGATGTCCATTTGAGTTGTAGGCCTATTTCCCTAGGGCATAACAGCAGTAAAATGATCCTCTGTTATATATCATCGAAACAACAACAAAAAAAGTCTGCAAAAAAAAGCTTACAGGCCACTTGGTGATGTCATCTCCCCATTCAAAAGGTGGAGTGGATGACGGAACATTACAGAATCTGTGGACAGGAAGTACAAAGTGATATCAGTCATAGCATGGCTAAAATATACTCTCTAATTACTGTTTCTTTCAAATACTGGTCACTTCTTATCCAACACATCAATCCCCAGTCACTCCCAAATTAATATATTTTACACAGCACTGTGTTATAGTGCTGTTAAGGCTTGGACTTTTAAGTATTCTTTTAATATAATTGGCTACATACATGCTAATTGTTGATATTTTTTTACCTGTTCTTACCTATCTAAAATTTAGCCTAGAGAGGAGATCTATGACAGATCAGAGAATTCTGAAACATAGCTTAGAAAATGTAAATGGAGGGTAAAGTGGGATGGTGGATGTACTTTTGAAGAGAAATTATACAACATATATAAAAAGTTCTAATGAATAGGGATATATATTAGTTATTTGGTTCTGCTTAGAGCAGGCATGTCAAACTGGGTGTTCGGGGGCCTTGCATGCGGCCCCCTTGGCCACCTAAAAAATTATAAAAATAATGTTAAACTATTACGCTGGAAAACAAGAGATGATAAGCTACTTGAATTGAAAAATAGGGCGAGTCTGCAGTCAAAGCAAGCTACATTTTGTCAAACTTTATTGTAAGCCATTGCTAATCATTTAATAAATTGATTTTATGAAGGAGCGTGTCGTTAGAGCCAAAGTAATTTGCCCAGAAAAGGTGAAAGCATTCAAAGAAATAGCGTTAACAAGTAACACTGTGGCAGATAAAATAAATGACATGTCAGTCAGGTTGCGTGAACAATTAAAGAACAAAATAGCTGATTTTGAATTATTTTCATTGGCTCTCGATGAGTCAACTGATGTTTTAGTGTGTAGCACAGTTGGTTATATTCATAAGGATCTGTGACAGGAATTTTGACATACACGAGGAACTACTTGAATTCTGTTCTATGCATAACACCACAACAAGCGAGAATGTTTTTGAGAAATGACAGGAGGTGATAATGCAGTACAATTTATCTTTGATAAAGCTATCTAGTCTAACAAGGTATGGCGCACCAACCAAGAAAATGAAATGATTTTGATGCAAAGTTACTTGCAACTTGAGACTGATGATAATTTTAAATTTGCTCATTTTCAGTGCATTATTCACCAAGAAACATTCTGCGCACAGCAATTACAGTTTCAACATGTCATAAGACCGTTTTCAGTCGCTTGTCAATTTTATTCGTGCCCGTGGTTTTAATGCTCGCCAATTTGTAATGTTTCTGGGTGACATTGGACATAAACTTGATTGTGTTCCCTACTACACAAAAGTCCGCTGGCTCTCATGACATATAATATTGAAGAGATTGTTTGCACTGCGTGAGGAAATCGCATTGTTTCTGAACATGAAAGTTGAACTTTTTGAACATTTCCAAACTGACGAATGTGTTCAGGATTTGGCATTAGCAGTTGATCCCACTGGTCACCTGCAAGACTTGAATTTGAAACTTCAAAGTAAAGACAAAATTGTCACAACTGCGTGTAATCATGTGAAATGCTTTCAAGCAAAATTAGGACTGTGGATAAACCAAATATGAAGTGAAAATCTTGTTCACTTCTCAACGTGTCATGAACTAAAAAGATTAAATACGGTTGCGACATTTGGTAAATAAGTCCTACACCTTGAATCATTAGTAGATGCTTTCAATGACCGTTTTCGTGACTTCGTTACATAAGAGCAAGAATTTTCGTGTTTTGTATCTCCATTTTCATTTGATCCTGAAAATGCTGCTGGAAATGTGCAACTAGAGTTGATAGAATAGCAGTCAGATTCTTAGTTGAAATCGAAGTATATTGAAATGGCTGTGCCAAAATTGTACAGTTATTTACCCTGAACGGTATGTTGAATTGCGGATATTTGCAGCCAGAATCCTAGCTATGTTTGCATGCACTGGTCTCTGTGAACAGTTCTTTTCCATAATAAAAGCAACAAAAACACCTCACCGTTCGAGATTATCTGATCATAATTTTGTCATCTGTGATGAAAGCTTCAGTGGCAAACAAATTTCAACCTGACATTAATAAAATGGTATCCCAGAAAAGATGTCAAGCATCAGGGCAAAGAAAATAATGCGTAATCAAAGTATTTTTTAATTAGCCAATAGTACTACAAATTTAGCTAAGGGACAGGTATGCCATTAATTATTGTATTGCATTATTTCTAATTTACAAAAAAACTAGTAGGCTGTTTTGCAACTGTTTTTTTTTTTTTGCTGTGGCCCCTCAGGTCATAGTAAGTTTACTATGTGGCCCATATACCTTAATGAGTTTGACATGCCCGGCTTAGAGGATCTGAACATTATCCTGTGCACACCATGTCAAAGATGATTTCACCAAGGTGTGGGGAAAATAAAAGAGGCAAGCAGGTTATGGAAATATCCTTTGATACAAGTGTGTGTGGAAGCAGAAGTAATGAGACCTTCAGAATACTTCAACCAATCATTCCAATGATAATTGCTTCCCTAGAGGATATCTTTACCTCTCTGGATTTTACAAAAGTAACTTTATACTACTTCATAAAGGATATAAATTACAAATACTGTACAGTGGTAAGAGTCAATGCATTGTCATCTTTACATATGATCATTTATTTACCATGTCATGTAGATGAATTGAATTATTTAAAATATTACTGACTTCTTAAAATTTAAAATTCAAATTTCTTGGATAAAACAATTAAGTGACAGGGAATTAAAAACTGCTGGATTAAATAATCCATTGATTAAGTGACCAAAGGGTTAAAAGACTGCTAGATTAGATGTCCTATTGATTAAGTGACCAGTGGATTAAAAGCATGCTCGATTAAATGACCCATCGATTAAGCCACCAGAGGATTAATAGACTAGTTGGATTAAATGACCAATTGATTAAGTGATCATGAACTAAAGAATTGGACACCTTTTCTTATTTATAAGAATAAAAGTAATAATTTGTAAAAGAAAATACAGTCTTTGAAAAACCAATGAATGAATAAAATGTTAAAAAGAAATTTGAATGCTTTAAATAGTACAACCTAAATTATGTACCAATAAATTTTGAAAATATTGTATTCAAGTTAACTTATCATAACAAACAAACAAAAGAAAAACAAAAACAACAAACAAAAATGAGCTTTGGTTTACTTAGGGTCTTGGCCACAAACTGAACCAGTTTTCATGGCAGCAAATTCAGTGCCATCCATTAAGTTCCACTTGTACCATGATGACAAAGTATACTGAACAAAACAGTTTCACTTTATGAGCTCATTCAAGGGATTGAAACAAGAGAAGAATAGAAAAACATCTTCTTCACATGATCTAACAACTTGTATGTTGACATGTGGAGTGCATGACACAAACAAGTGATATTCACGACCCTCTGATTTATTTTGCTTGAGATTTTAATATTTAATCACAGCAGATCCATCTGAAGCAGTGTTTTCCAGTTTGAAATGTTTATCTCCCAGAGAGCAATAGAGAAGGTTGTAAAAGGAAGGTTCAGGTAAAGAAATAAAAAACAAAAAACAGTCCAATAGCATTTTTAAAAAAATAATTGTTTTGATAAGACAGAGATGAGTAGTAGTTAAAAACATTTCAGAGATTTTAATTACAGATTGATATGATAACAATTAGTTTATTCTGAAATTTGATTTTTTATTCTGGATTCTTTGTTTTTCAAAGTAAATATTACATCGCTAGGTTTAGATTTAAACATTATCAGGAGTGAAAAACTAGGAACCCATTATCTATACTGATCTTGAGTTTGACATAGATTGATATTAGATTTTATTTCAGGAATTTCTTATTGTTATAAGAAAAAAGAAAATGGAAAATTTTAACAATGAAAACGTTATAATTTTTTTTTCATCCATTTAACAGTGATTTACTGCCAATGTAAAACAGACTCAGATTGCTTCAAGTTTTTTGAAGTGCACATCAAGTGAACTTTAACTGAGAGTCTGAGAGGCTCAAATCCTCCTTTTTAGTTACAAAATCTATTTGTTTTCATTGGTTGAGCAAGTTCTTTTACTTGTTAAATCAGGATTTTGTAAATCAGTGGCCAGAATACATATACAATTCATGGGTTCAGTTCCACCCTGCACCTAGATATTGATTCCATTGTAAATTATAAATCAAATTGATTTAACCTAATTCAAGGACATCAAGTGAATTAAATCATTGAAACCCTGTGTAAAATTCTCATTACTAAATTAATCTCTGAAAATTGAAGGACACAAAATGTAGGTAAAAACTTACACTGCACCCTGACTTGACTGTCTGCACACAACCAGAACCATCATTCCTTATACAGCAGGCAGATGTTCTCTCCTCAGTAATATCCAGCTCAATAGCCTTTATCAAGTTTTCATCAGGACGCATGCAAGGAGAGTACTTGGCACCAAGATGAATCAGATCAGCCTACAACAGACAAGTGCATACAACATTTTATTACGATAAAAGGATTGCATCCCCTTGTAACCTACTTAAAACAGGGTAAAGACATCACTGATAAATCATTTCAAGTTCATTATTAATTTTTAGTTCAAACACACAAGTTATAACTAAGAACAAATCATATGATTTACAATGATCTAGAACTAGAATATAGAACTAGGATATAGGCACTCCACTATAATATCTATAAAATGCTTTCAATGGCATGCATCTCTAATAACCTTTGACAACTAGCCTGGCCTTCACGAGTGGCTCAGATCTTGGGTCCAGTGGAACTAATATCACTGACAGGAGAAAGGACAAAAGAAAGCAACCAGTAAGCAGGAGGGGCTTGTTACACACATGGCTACTCACATATGAGAAAAAAAATCTTAATCCAAGCCTCTGCTGCCTTGTGGCTATACCCAATTTGGGAAAGGCTTCGGAAGTAAACCATAAGGAAAAAAAAGGAGCCGGTAACCCTTACTACTATGGCCTTCTTCAACTATAAGCCACTATGAAACATCTCGTAGAAATGAGATGAATGCCTCTCTGAAGAATGTCGCCCATACAGCTGTTCCCTCCTCTCCATGCAGCTGAAGTATCAAAGGAATGGCAAGTGCAAATACAGTTTGGGGTCAGCGGCATCACAGGTTCTGACAGAGTGTAGCACATATTCTTACTGCCAGAGTGTAGCACATATTCTTACTGCCAGAGTGTAGCACATATTCTTAACACAACCACTTACTGAACTTTGATTCAAGAGATATTATTATATTTTTCTTATTTAACTTACAACCTGTACTAAAAAAAAAAACACTTTTAAATAAGGTCAAATAAGGTCAAGTTCCAGATAGTTATTTTCTGAACTGAATGTAGAGAAACATAATTAAAGTACAACAACTTATTTTTTGATCTGCTACTGGTATCATTGTAATAGATTTGTGACTAATAATTAATTAATAACATATTAGTATTAATAAATATATTATGCATTTTTGTCCCAATTCCACTATAAGAAAATTGCAGTAAGGGATCAGTTGGACTTGGACAAGAAAAAAAATGCTCCTCCAAATTTTTTAAAGGCTTACTTTGGCAGAATTTCAGCAAAACATCTTCAAAGCACTGAGTAAACTTTTGAAATTTAAAACAAAATTTGGAACTTTTTACATATATATGAAGATAAGGAGACTGCAAAGAGAAAGAAAGCTTATGAGAATGAAATGTAATCCAGTCAATGAGTCAATTCAGCACACCTGCATCCTTAACAATCAAAATAAAGTAGACCTGCCACAATGACTATAGATATAAAAACAAGGGTAAGTAGACCTGCCACAGTGACTGCCTAACAAAAAATTTTTTTTAAATACCTGTCTGGGTCCTATCCACATGTTTCTTTTCTCTAATTCACTTTCCGTCTGGATGGCTAAGCTCGGCATTGGCACCTAAAAAAACATATGAACTTAAGTAGCTTAAGTAATTTTTTTAGCTAATCCATGTTTAGTTATTGCAATGTTACAAATATATAATATGTGACATTTTTTTGTTCAGATTACAATGCATGTGAACTAAACAAACACTAGAGATATCTTCCAATAATGTAGTGTCAAAGATCATTAGCTAGACTTAATGTTATGTGATAGAACAGGGGTGCGCAACCTTTTTCTATTGAGGGCTGCATAAAAAAAATTTGGGGAATTGGGGGGCTGCATATATATATATACTATATATATATATATATATATATATATATATATATATATATATATATATATATACTATATATAATGTCTTTTACATTGATATTGTATAATACATTTACATTTAATCTTTTTTACATTATCAATTGAGGAATTACAAAAAGAGTTCTGAAACTAATTTTACAAATATTAATAGTAATTATACTATCGTCTTTTACATCCCCACAAATGTATAGTTGTACTTAATTTGAAGTATTTAATTGTTTACACTCGTGCATAATGTTCTGGAGTGGTGGAACTAGCTTACTAGTTGTCATCCTCGTAACTGTTGTCAAATTACAGTCAGTTAGCATTGACCTGTTTTTATACTTTTTTTTGTTCAAAAAAAGGTAAAGTATGTTCACATATGTATTTACTCCTAATTAAAGTGAAAGTGGTAAAGCAGCTTCTGGTAAAGAGCAATAAAAATTCAGTGGAAAAACTTGAACTTCACTTTCACTTTGCTTGTTGGTATGTCCTCTGGAGTGGAATCAGCTTCTGTACTAAATAGTGAACTGAGGGTTATTGAAAACTGGTTCTTAAGTTCTTGATGTCTTAAAATTTTCTTTTAAATTCTACAATAAGAAGTCCAAGTAAATCTTGCACTAGAAATGATAAGACCTGGAGAAATGAGTTATCTTTGTTTGAGAAGATTTAACATGCACATTCACTTCATCAGTAAACAACTCATTGCAATTATGTCGATGGCAAACAAGTCTTCCATATTAGAAACATTAGTAACAAAGTCAAAGTCAATATCGGTTAAAGAACATAACAATTTTTTCTATGAGATCCAATATTCTTTTCAATACATTGTCCATGCATGCTAAGCCAGTGATACCAAATGTTTTGCTTCCAAATCTTCAAGCAGGCTACTTCTCGGAACTGCTTGTGGTTAAGACACCTAGCTCAGATAAGTTTGATAACTGAGATACAGTAGAACGTCGTTTATCCGACTCAATTGGGACCGGACACCGTTCGGATACGCGATTGTTCGGATAACCGAAAACCGAAGCGATCCATGCAGTATATGCAACCGGACACTATACGAATATTGACGCCTATAACGGGATATCCCTCAGCTTGGGTTTTTCCGTCACTTTTCGCCTCGCGCGAAACAACTGTTGAGCATTGCCTGTTCGAAAACGTATTCATACAGTATATGTGCATTACAGTACATGTGGTTGATAAAAAAAAAAAAAAAAAAACTGGTCCGGATATTTGACGCTCCGGATAATAAACGTTCGGATAAATGATGTTCTACTGTAGTTGGGTCAATAATATGTTTGATATTCAAAACAACGTTTCACAAACTTCCCCATGAATAGGTAAGGGTATATGGTTGGGATATTGTTCTTTAATTTTATTAACAAACCAATGCTTTTCTTAGTCAAAGCACTGGCTCCATCAGTTGATCAACTCTCCATCTTGCTCCATGCTAACACTTTCAACACAGTTCTTCATGGCATTGAATAAACTGGCCAGAGTTTTGTCTTTAACTAAATATTTCCACATATTGCCAATTAGTATAATTTTCATTTTCTTCAAACTTTTTAGAATGACATGTATAGAGATTGTTTCTTTAGCCTCTTCATCATAAGTTTCAATAATTTATATAGAAATAATAAAAGTTTAAAATTTTCATTTTTTTAAAGATATAATATGTAGGCACACCTAATATTTGTAGGTGTCGGTGGGCCGCATGTGGCCCACGTGTCGTAATTTGCCCACCCCTGGGATAGAAGCTTGTGCACTCTTTTTCCACAGTACATACAGTCAGAAGGGAAGGGGTAAACTCTATTGATAAGCTCTAGTCTTTATTCAAGTCTATTCCTTGGTCATGAAAAAATTAATACTGTATTGCAGACTTTAGTAGCCACTTGTAGTTTCTCAATAACAATATAAATAAAACATATTTCTATTTCATTGGACCATTAAAATCATCTACATGTATCTCCAATTTTATAAGCACCCAGCACAATAATCATTGCAGTAAACAAATGTCAATGGCGAGTCGTTTATCTGCTCCTCACTTGAATATGAATCAGGAATAAAATAACACATTGTAGCATGCAATGAAATGATACCTTCAATTAGTTTAAAACCAGTGAGTAATCTAAAGAAGCAAAAAAACTCCTTTAAGTAGAGTAATTCCATCTAATAAAATGTCTATTTAATGAAAAAGCTCAGAACTGAATTGAATGCTTCACAATATAAACTCCTATAACTTTGAATGTTCTTTTATGCTTTACATTGCTATCTGGCTATGCTATGCTTCTGAAAGCTAGTTAAGATGAAGGCAGTTTTTAGACTATGTTAAGTTTTTGGAAATTTTCTCTATCATTCGCTGACAATGTGTATAGATATAATGTATAAAATGTTCACTGTCAACAATTTGTTTAAAGGCCAGCGCAGTTAACCACATTCTGTTGAATATCCCTGACAGCTATATTATGCCCCCAAGATAAAAGCTTATCTTGGTTTGAGAAATTCTTATTATTAAGATTAATTTATTTGAGCCAATTAACCCTATATCTTTCATGAAGTAGATAAACTTCAAATATAAAATGCATACAAATATGAAGAGGTTGTTACTATATACTGGATTATATTTAAGAATGAAATTTTAAAAATGTACATTGCCAACTACTGTTGCTTTCCCAACTCCGATAGGTGCTATTCCATAGACAGATATGGCAATAATAAATATCAACACCTGTACAGTTGTTACCCAGTATGAAAAGTATGGTCTGAAATGACAATTTGAAAAAAATTAAATACATAAATAAAACAAATTAAAAACATTTGTTTCAGCAAAAATTCAAAGGTAGCCCTTGTAAGAAAGTTGTAAACTTAACTATTCATTTCTTATTAAATGAGAATTGTGAATTAAGACTAACTACCTTTTAAATCTTGCTTTAAAAAAAATATGCATAGGCTACTTAGTTTTTAACAAACACAAGTGCGCCATTATTTTTATTTTAAAATCAAAATGCATGAGAAAAATTAAAATAGCAGCTACACTCATTTTGAGCACTATAAAATTGATAATGATCTTTCAAGTGTTGATACTTTTTGCTATTTAAACAAGATGACCAGTCATGGCTTTTCCTTACAGAAGCTGCTATTAATTAAACATTACTTATACCGTTACGCAAAATGTGTATTCCTTACGAAAAATCTCTAACATTTCGCATCCTTTTTTTTCCTTTTTAAATTATGTTACGAGCGGTCACGGAGGTCATGCTAAGCCGTCCTATTGGGAAAAAAATAATTAGTAAAGGTGGGGTGAATATACTAGATCTATCTGGTGAAGAGAGCGCACTGTGCTGTGTGTGACGTTTTGGTACCATAGGTCAACTATTGATTGGTTCTTGATAGCTTACTAGTGGTCTTGAAGGTCATTCTAAGTTGTCTAATTTGGGAAAAAAGGGGGGTGAAGACATTGCGCTATGTGTGATGTTTTGGTACCATAAGTCAACTAATGATTGGTTCTTGATGGCCAATTCAAACAAAAGTCGATGAAGACTATAATTGTTTTGACTTAATTGTTTTTCTGGTTCATTTGAATCGAGAATGTCTAAGCGTGCAGCTTTTGAAAATATTGCTCCTTCTAATACAAAAAAAAGTTGATAAATTTTCAGAAAGGAATATACTGTTGAGTTTCCTTTTGTTAAAGTGGGACGAACATGTGAGTCAAATGCTAATTGTGAAATATGTAATTGTGAGTTTTCTATAAAGCATAGTAGAAAATTTGACATAAATACACACATTGCTAGCCAAAAACATGTCGATTTGTCAAAACTTGCGAAAGAGAGAAAGTCTATAAGTAGTTTTTTGCCAGTAAATATGATTCCAAAACAGACAATGAGGTTATTAGATCTGAAGTAATGCTAGTAGATCTAGCAGTAGAAATGAACATACCATTGGCATGTCTCGACAAAACTGACGAAAGCTTTTAAACTTATGTTTAAAGACAGCAACGTGGAACAGAAATTTCAATGCGGAAGATCTAAAGGAACTGCCATTGTAAAGGAGGTAGCTGCAAAAGGTACGACAAGTCTTGCAGGGGATGTTTCCTTTTACAATTTCCACAGATGGAAGCAATGACTTTGGAAGAAATAAACTTGTTCCAATAGTTATTCAAGTGTTAAATCTAGAATCTTCTGTTATAGAGTCTGAACTTCTCACAGTGCCAGCATGTGAGACACCTGCAACAGGTGAGACAATATTTACCCTTATTGACAATGAGTTTAAAACTCACTCAGTACCATGGGAACATTGTATTTCTCTTGGCGCAGACAATGCTCCAGTAATGTCTGGAAAAGAGAAAGGAGTCTATGGATATATTTTGAAAAGAAATCCTAATACTTTTTTTCTGGTTGTGTTTGTCATTTGATACACATTGCAGCAGAAAAAGGTGCATCAAGCTTTCCATTCAGTGTTGACCAACTTGATCAATGTTTTTATTATTTCAAAAGAAGCTGTGTCAGACAAATTACAAACTCAAAGCTTTTGAAGCATGTCAGCACCAGGTGGCTGAGTATTAAGAGGTGTTTACTGAGGCTTCTGGAAAACTGGGAGCCTTTACTGGAATTTTTCAAATATCAAGAAAAACATGCAAAATCAGTTTGTGAAAAGGCAGATAGCTTAAGAAAAATTTTCTCTTAACCTACTAACCGGCTGATTTGTCATTTTCTGGTTGATGCTCTTCAACCATTTGATAATGATGACAACATTGAATCGCAAAGTGCTTCTCCAATGGTTCATGTTCTAGGAAGAAGGTCAGTCAGCAAGTGACTTCAAGGAGATAAAAGAAGAGGTTCACCCTAGACAGGAACGTCTGCAAGAATTTTTGGAAGCAGTCAAACAGTTTTATGTAACTTCTGTTAAATATCTCACAAACAAGCTTCCACTTCAGCATGAGCTATTAAAACATGCTGAAATTGTAGATACATCTTTACATGATGTAGCTGATGGGAAAACTTCAGCCATTGATTACTTTGCTGATAAATTTCCTACCATAGTGCCAAAAAAAGCAAGAGTAGCTGACATCAAACTGGAGTAAGCAACCTAGGTAATAACTGATAATACATGCTGTGTAAGAGATAGACAAGATTCAACATGGTCAGCAATAGCAGAATAATGAGAAAATATTTAAACTTCCGCCACAAATAATGATGTCAGTTCTGACTATTCCTCATTCATCTGCTCAATGTGAATGCATTTTCTCCATTGTGAGAAAAATAAGACTGATGCAAGAAGTAGCCTCAGTAATGACACTTTGGAAGCATTGCTTATTGCCAAATTAAGACCAGAAAATGCATTGGATAGAAAATATACTGATGTTGAGTTGAGAGATTTGAAAACAGTGTATATGAAATCTCTGCAAAAGATAATTAGAGACTATACAAATATAATTGTAAATACTTGATATAGATCCCAAAATACACATTTTGACCTTCAGTGTTACACATCTGGACTTTTTTAGGTAGGCAGGTCTGTTATACATATTGGAATTTTTTCTTTAAATGCTCTCTTCATCTTTCTTTGTCTTTGGACCATTACCCAGGTGCAACCATAAAATGATCTGTTACAGCTCTGTGACTTAAAACAAGGTTTACCAACAGAATAATATGTTTCATCCAAGAAGGCTAAGTAAAACAGGAGATGAAATATTACTTTATCAAAGATGAAGGATGTCTTTAAGTAACTTTCAGTTGCTACATGAAAGGAACAGAAAGCTCATGGTTAGATGCAAGCTTAGAAAAAAAAAAAGGAGACATGAGGTTTCAATGAAAGGGTGGTAAGGAGAAATGACACATGCTAATATTGTCCAAAGTATCTTTCAAAATCTTAAAGCAATGTCATTACCAACCAAAGAAATAATCTTTTGGCTAGATATAGATCAAGTTTTTTTTTAAATAATTTACTCAAAATTTTTATTTTCGTTAGTGCCATTTAATAGTGGTCTAAGAACATAGAAATATTAGATACAACCCAGTTCAAGGGAGAAGTTAAGTGTAAGAAACTAAAAGTAATACAATGAATAAAGTATTGACAATGTGCTAAATGTTAAAAATATAAGAACATCAATATGGAAGATAAAGAAATTTACAAGTTCTCTATGAGAGTCAAAATATATGTTAACACTTCTTTAAATAATGAGATAATTATCATTACACACTGAATGAAAATTAAATTTTAAAAGGGAGTTGGAAATTAATTTCAAATCCAATGAAATATTTCAGTACAGGTCTATCAGGCATAAAATAGTGTTAACAAATATTATGTCTAATTTTTTAAGCTTGCATAGTTGGTAAATAGTAAGAAAAAAGAAAGAATTGAAAAAAAAAAGACTTTGATACCTGTAGTCTTCAAAGTCATCAAGCTGTTTTTTAATTTCTTTACTGGCCATAACAGTACTTTTAAGTCGACGTCTGGTAAATGAGCCCATGGTACCCATTCCCAACTGCCGTTTGTCTTTCTTACTAATCACCTACAATGTGAATTAAATCATAAAATGTCTTATTTAGTGGTCTTTCATTATATTAGTCATTAGTAAGTCACTTTTTTTTTATTAATGATTATTAAAACTATTTATACTAACGGTTTCATTAATCTTCTGGAATCCAACTTGTTTATGTTCAATCAGATATGATTCTCTTATTGAAGGACTTGCGACTCTAAAAATTAAAAAACAAAAAAAAACTAAATATAAAAGAGGACACAATTTTTTAAATTAATTTTAAACAATAATGAATGATTTGAAAACAGGTCATCATTTTTATGCAGTACTATGCACTTATGTTGCGCATTTAAATTTTTTGTTTTCTTAAACTTAATTGTAGCATATAAGAGATTCAATGGGGAATTAAACTCTATGTTTATACAGCCATATCCATATTGTAATCAATGCTGCAACCATAAGTGAAATAAGAAGGGAAAAAAAATGCAATGTTAATAACCAGCAAGTATATAAAAAAAGGTAAAAAAGGAGAATAAACACTATACACTAACTGAAAGAATGAAAAGAAAATGGACAACGAAAAACTCAAGGGAAATAAGTTTCTAGTAACTTGACTGTATCTCATGAACAACAAGTTCCAATTATTTTTTACTCATAATACACAATCATTGCCATCATTCTTTTTTTTGTTATATGAAAATTTAATACAAATGCAGGCATTGAATATATATGCTATGCATAGGTTTATTGAATATTAATTTTTTATTCTCACCCGCTACTCCCAAAGTTATAACTTTGTAATATCCACCCATAATTTCAAAATAAATTAAAAATGGAATAATTGAAGTGACCACCTAATGCTTGCCTAATAACTTTTCTTTGAGGTAATATATCCTTATACTAGTTGATTTCAACACTGTGAAACAAACTCTACAAACACAATGATCTGGTTTTGTTAGATCTGTAGTTCATTCTCTGAAGACTTTATGTTACTAATAATATAAATATATACCATACCTCTAATAAATCAACATGTGAATACTATTCAGACTAGCATGACTATACAAGCAGAACAATTATAAAGGTTACGTAGTAAAAGTGATAAATTCTAATGAATAGATCAATAACAAGAATCAAGAAATGAAAGGCTTCATTAAGTGAAAACATTAATCAATTAAAATCATTTGGAAAATGGAATCCTTCAAGTACACATACATTACTCATTTATCTATGCATTGGAACTTGGCAATGTAGAAATAGACATATGTAGAAGTGTCGCACTAAACAAATATATGAGAAGTGTGAATCATTTGTACAAAACCTACATCAGCTCACGTCCTCTACCTGTCTGGGTGGAATCATTTACATGTTATTTCTCCCACTTCCAATTTTTTGATCAAATTGAAACCTTGCACTATTATTTATTGTTACTGACAACACATGAATCAATAAAAAAAATTAAACAATTAGTCAATCGTCATGATTAATTAGTTTAGTATTATAGAGAAAATGTAGGCGACATAGCCTTAATGTAGAGTAATAGGTTGTTTGATGAAAAAAATTTAACTGACAAGTCTATAAAACCTAATTTTATAAGTATAGGAATAGCTCAGTGGCTAGCATGTTGGCCTTCCATCATGGAGGCTAGAGACAGAGTTCAAAGTCTGACTCAAGCAACTTTTTTTAAAAATAGCTTTTAAGTAGGCAGCACGGAAACCTTCTCTAAGATAACCCTCCCCTTACCACTGCTCCACAAAAGTGATTGGACCATCATAGCGCACAAAAGGCTGTCCAGGCCTGAGCAAGTTATTATAGCGCAGTGCAGGACAGGCCACTGTCCTGTTGGCTCATATTTCTCGCGGCTATGGCTGAATTTTGATTCACGGTGCCCCCGCTGCGGGGAAGAAGAGGAAACCGTGCCTCATATTCTGTTTGACTGCCCCAGACTTGCTGATCTCCATCTCAACAGGTCTGGGAAACCCAAAATTCTCGACCTGTATGGCGACATTTATGCACTACGCAAGACAGCAGGGTTTCTGTCAAGGGCTTTTGCAAGAGAGGATTTGAGCCTCTCAAGCCCTCACTCTAATGGAGTTTGATGATGATGATGATGATGAGCGCACAAAAGTGTCGATAAACAAAACAATTCATAAATATATTTCCGATAGCACAAGTTTATTATTGTTAGTTTAGATATTAAAAAAAAAAAAGTTCCCCTTTCAGACCTTGTGATATTTGCTCACTTCCTAGCATAGCACAACACTCTTTACAAGAGATTTGGGTTATCACCTCGGAAACCTTGTGTAAGATTCTAAGCATGCAGGACACACTAGTCATTCACTGCACCCAAAACCAATTCCTTTTTGTCCTGACATTTTTCTGCCACTGGAATAGAAAGGTTGCAGCACAATATCCCACACTTTCATAGTTTTTCATGAGCAAATCACAATCCTATCTTACATGTTCATTAATCAGAAATTGTACAGCAACAGACAAGTGACAAAGGTGTTGATGGTAGCCTTGTATGTGAACAGCCTAAACTAAGTGATGGATGAGTGTCTAAAGCAACCCATTTTTTAGGAAGGACACTGATAAAGTGAGAAACATGCCCAAAACATTCTTAGTATCTCATGAAAATGGCAAGTCTCCAGTAACTGATATATGAAGGGGAAAACAAAACAAAAGGAACAAAAGCCAAGATGAAACCTAACAAGGTACAAGAACTCACACTTGTCATATGAAATATTTGCACTCTTTTAGATCTTGATGAAATTGTCCAGAAGATTTAAATGCACTGTAAGACACAACATAAGCTAGAGCAGCCCTCAAATGCAGCTTCAGGTACTCTAAAGGAACAGTAGAAATGGTATTTGCAGTCTATCAACAGCAGGAAAAATAATACACATACAAATCTCAGCATCACTTTGATGGATTTGATGTGCAATGCATCCATGTTCTTGTCAAGTAATTTAACTACTTTAAGAGGTTAACCATCAATTGTTAAACCAAGTACAATATGGTTATTTTGAACCACTACAATAGCTATGCTCAAATGCAGCTTGCAAATGAAGGTCAAATTACAGAGGTAAAACAGGCAATATTTTCTCTGGCTGATAAAAGCAGCAAGAAATGGTGCTGATGTGTTGGCTTTGCTATGAAATCCATACTATTAGACAAGTAGGATTGGATTAAAGAAATAATTAAACTACTGTCTAATGACATAACAAAAGTACCTTGACTTCAAAGTGCCAAGCTACTCTCATTAGCTTTGTTAAACATAGACATCATTAAAGAAGGTTTCTAACTGGAAATAAATAAAAACACCCAAAAGAGATAAATTACTTATAATAGCCTCTGCTGATATTCTTCCTATCTATCCCTGACAAAATACTACCTACAACTGCTCTTAGAGGCTGACCAATTACCAGAAAGTTAATGCAGCTTCAGGTACTCTAGAGGAACAGTAGAAATGTTATTTGCAGTCTATCCGTAGCAGGTAAAATACAGACACAATAGAAATCTCTATACCACTTTGATTGATATGATGTCCTATGCATCCATGATCTTACCAAGTACAACATCTATAAAAGCCAACAGACTCGGCAACAATAGTTACAATGTTGGCATAAAAAAAGCTCCTTTAAAAGAAACTTGTTACCTTATTCTTTGTCTTACTATATTATAGATCTAGATATTCTTTCAAATAACTTTTCATTGTATTGTGCATTAACAATTAATTTGGAAGATTGGACTGTTAGTATAGTTTAATGGCTATCTTTTGAATAGATGAGAATGATTGAGCAATTGAATCAAAGAAAATCCATTACCTCTCTGCCTCAACTGCCTCCATTTTACTTGAACTAGATTCAATAGCTACATTATCTTCAGAAGCTTCAATCTGTTTGGTAGGCTTAAGCCTTTTGAAAAATTTTATTTTCTTCATTTTGAAAATATTTCTAAGGTTTACAGTGGGTCCCAGGTTATGAACACATCAGGAAATGACAAACTGTATGTCAAGTTATAATATTAAACCCTATACAATTGAAAACATTTTTGCAGCACAGAAATGAGAATCTATATTTCGCAGTGGAAACAGAAGGCAAAGTATATAACAAGTAAAGATATGAATATGATATACACAAACTCATAGTCAACCCCTGAAAATCACTTGAACATCATGTTACACAAATTCACATCTAGATCACCTTTTTAAACAATGGAAATGTAGATCTATATTTAGATTATTAAATAATTCAAACTTCTATTTTAGTTTTATTGTAAAATTGGTTTATATTTATATGTACATAATAAGCAAATCTAATTTTAATAACAAAAGGGTTTGCATTCAAAAACCCTAAAGTAGCCTTACGTCTCCATAAATTGATCCAATTTATCCATGAAGTCAACTGTGACATTGGATATTCAATATCACTTTTAGTTTTTGATATTTAAAATATTTAAACATGACAAAGAAAATCAGCTGATAAATGACAACACAAAAGCAAAAAAAGCTTTTTCTAAGAAGACTAATCAAGAGTTGTATATATATTTAAGGGTTTTAAATTAAAAATAAATAATTATAGTTGGAATGCAAATAAAAAGTGTAATATTAGACTTTTGTGCTCCAGAATTGAACACTTAAGTTCATGGACACCTCTCAGGAAAATATTGTGTTCATAACCTTGGTCCCACCCTGTTTTTAGGCTAACAATGTATTCTTAATGTAGAATAATAAAAATTAATATAAATAGGTATAAATTAGTAAAAGTGCTACAAAAAATAACTTCATACTGAAACCTAGAAATAATTATATATATGAATTTGGATACTTGATCAGCTATTTTCTTTTTGATAATTAGTAATGAAAAAGCATTTTAATTTCCTACTGAAATCAATTACTATTAAAAAATAATGACTCAGGTTTTATTGTATTTTTCCAAAATTTCCAGAAATGAAATGTACTGTATATATAGAGCGGAAGCAAGAAAAAAACATGCTTTCTAATTATTTTTTTTTTTAAATCTTAGGTAACATGTGTGTTTTATCATGCTTCAAATCAAAATGTAGACAAATATCAAATGTTTACAACTAACAGGATTAATTTGCAGAGTTATTTTTAAAAAAATGAATGATATGAAGGGACTAGGTAAAAAAAAACAAGCAAAGAAACAAAAATAGCAGAAATAATCTGAATAAAAGTTTTTTGTTTACTTTATAGTTATGTAAACTTTTTCAACCCTCTTGTACCTACTCTAGCGGTAGGTGTACATACATTGTAAACACAAATGTGCTTGTATTGTGTTAGCTCTACCAATAATGGAGGACTTCACTGCTTCTATTCATTCATACATATAGAATACTTTTTCCTTCCATGTATAAACTTCAAACTGTTAAAGGACTGTAATCCACATCATGCATTCATAGACCTCCTTTTAATATTTTGCATGGGGTTTCAATTATAAACTTCAATTTTCTAATGATGATTTTAACATATTTTTAAATATTCCACTGCAATTATAGATTTTGAAATATCTTATACAATTATTGGTTGATTTGTATTCTAAATCCATTTTCATTTTTAAAATGTTTTTCTGTGAATTATGTTAACACAAAACAAGTAAAGATAAATATAATATAGATTGATTTATTCACCTTTGCCTAGGTATACTTTCATCAAAGAATGCATCTTTGTGAGGCTGGAACTGAATACCTGGTTTCTCTTCCTATATTTTGGAAATGTCAATGTAAAAAGAAAAAAAAAAACAAGCATTTTTATTATGCTCTATTCATTACTATAATATTGAAGTTTCTAAAATATCTACAAGGTAACAAAGACAGTTTGTGTGGAAAATCGATCCCCGAAGTGGTCTGCAGAGGCAGGTAAATGTTTCAATATTTTCAGGAAGAATATCAGAAACTATGAACTACAAACTATCAACAATACAACCCTATACCCATTGATACAAAAAGAAAATAAAAGAAGAGACATGCCCATGTTGAAAGTGTTGCCGATACTGTTGTAACTGTTGTGACTAATGTGATACCACACAAAACGGAAATTTATTAATGTTATTATCATTACATTGTTAATATTCATATGATAGTTATAAAGATATAGTTAAATTCTCTGTGAAAATTACAAAGACCACTTCATGAATGAGGAGATTAGAAATAAGATTAATACAGCTATTGGACCCCACGATGACCTTCTAACCACTGTCAAAAAACGTAAACTCAAATTTATAGCTACATCCTAAGGTCCTCAGTGCTCGCAAAGACATTTCTTCAGGGAACAGTACTAGGAAGATGAATTTAGTAATACAATTTTTTTTAAAATAATTTTTTGACAAGAATCTATAACAGTTTGCATGAATGTGCTAAAATATGGTAAAAAGCAGAGATGCGGTGACCCGACAAAAGTATGCTATATTTGCAGAGAAAGAGAGTACTTAAAAATTTTATCTCATTTTCCTTTTTCATCAATATTTTAATTGCCTAACAAATTATTTTGAAATGTAGTTCAAGGTTTAGGTTTATGATTATATGTGTGTGTTACACATGTTTTATGGTACAATTAGAAATCTTGATTATCTGCTGCATCTTTCTTTAACCAGGGCATCTCTTGCGCAACATTGGGAAACTTAGGTGTGTCAGGATTAGTTAAGCTGTCGATCACTATTCTAATCTGTAAATACTGCCTTCGAAGAACTTAATGATGCTCTGACAGATGTTGAAGGAATTTATATAATATGAATATTGGGAGGACAACTATATTGGACTCCAAGATTTCTGATAGCATCATGGAATGTTAGAGGACGAGTACAGAACAATTTACCAAGAACAAACAATTCAGAGGAGGGATGGCACCAGTTGTCTATTGACGCCGTCACCCCCAAAGTCTACATGTTATCTCTCACTTTCTCAGAAAACAGGAGAACACTGAGAACAAGATTCTGAGGTACAATGCTGGAGAAGGAAGTAAAGCTGCAAGCAAGACAAAGTGCCTCCAACGTAACAGACATCTAGCAGCTATATTGCCAATGTATGCAAACAAACCACTGTTCAAGTTTCTGTGACTTTTCATACAATTCAACTTTGTAAAAGTGTGCATGTGTATGTGTGTAAGCCTAAATCTAAAAAGTATGGAAGTATATTAGCATTTTGAAGAGCATTTTTTTGGAATTTACATAAATGATAGATTTAGTAATTATTAATTATAGATTATTATAATTTTTTCATAATGTTCCATATTTATATTTTAAGATATCTAATGTGTTCCCTGCAAAATTGCTGAAAAAAAACGATAACATTAAAATAAAAAAATATTGTCTCTATTAATATTTTACTATATCTAAAGTAGTTTTTGTAAATGAATGAAAAAATATTTTTCTCCGCTATTTTGTTGGGGAACCCAGAGATGCCTACATGCCAAAAGGGAAATGTGTATTCCCAGATCTGGAAATGTGTATTTTGAGGCGCAAAGGTGTATTTTCCTAAATATATAGAAATATACTCAGGAAAGACTAAAAATCATTCAAGCACTTAACATACCCAAAATGCAGCAATCCTAAAAAAAAGTTAGCACAGCATTAAGTTATATTAAAAATTTTGTACAGTTGTTTAAATATTTACCCTTTTAGTTTTTGTCTTAGACTTTTCTAGAATGACCTCATAATGCCTCTTGTGTATTCCATGATAGCGGCAACAGAAAATTTATTCAAAAGAATGGGAATTTTTGTTAGAAGTGAAATTAGGCTTAGACTTTTCTTTCAGATCATTCTTTGCAAAGTTAGCAATGAAAGCTTTGGCATCCTCTACAATCACTAATAACAAACATTTTAATAATTTTTTTTTCAGGCAGATAATCCTAATTAGTCATTGAACTTGTTTCTAATTTAAAAGCTGGGCTATTGAGTCTGCTCAATAGCTGTTGTAAGATAAAGCTATTTATTCTGGTTTCTGATGCTTGAAGTTGTTTTATAAAACAAACAGATGTGTTGACGGAGGTCGCATGAGATCCTGAATTAAATAATTTTTTTGTCAGCAAATAATTAATGCTTTTCTTTTGCAAATACACTCAGCCTTCAAGGCCCCTTGAAGGTATATATAAGCACTCCACTACCTATATTATGCTTCCTAATGGCATGCTTCTCAAATAGCCTCTGACAACCAGTCCAATTCCTGGCCTTCACATATGGCTCAGTCCAGCAGAAATGTTTTCACAAACAGGAGAATGGGCAAGGCGAGTAACTGGAATCTAAACCAGTAAGCTTCAGGCATGAGGGGCTCGTTAGCCATGGCTGGCTACCCACCAAGGAGAAGGAAAACCTCAGCTTTATTCAATCATGGGAAAGTCTTTGGGTGTCACTCTGAAGAAAAATTAGATGTCATACTAGTTGCAATTTTGATAGTCAACAAGGTTCAAGGCTATGTCACTTGGGCAGTGCCTACTAGGCTTATTACATTAACTAGACAAAAGAAACGCATTGTTAAACACTAAATTACCATTTTGTCTGTTGGAATCTTTGCTGAAATGCTCACTCTTCTAAAGTTTTGACCTGGTATTTTCATTGACTTTCTTCGTTCTATTTCTTGTTTGACCAGGGCCTGTTTAAGAAGAAAAAAAATTCTCTAAAAGTTGCAATGATGAAGAAAAAACAAAGCAATAAACAATAGAGATCAAAACATGTCAAACAAAAAACATATGGCTGTCCTAATCCCTTTATTATAAACTAATTTTTAAATTCAATATGCTCTTTTTGCAAAAAAAAAAAAAGGCTTTATGGTCGAGTTAACCAAGTTGTTTAAATGAACATGTTTAAATAATCATTTGAAAATGTATCTCAAAACAAATGTTTTATAGAATTCATAGCAAAATTAACTTTTCAAAGCACAGTGAAGAGAACGGGAAAGCCTGATTTCCCCTGGATTCAGATTTGTGTCCTCATTTGTGCTGCACTTATAAGTCTTTTCTAACAAAGAACAAAAAGAAACACCTCAAAGGGGCAAGTCTTTATTTGGGTTAATTAAGAAGTTCATAGTTTTAGTATTAGTAGAGACAATTTTGTTAAAGTACATCATCATCAAAAATAAGAAGTTGCACTATTCTTGTCACCAACTCACATACATACAAGAAACATGTTCATTCCACAACACCTTTTGGAAAACTTGTTTTGGTAAACATTTGTCAAAATCATTCTTAAAGTGAATTACAAGTCATTTCATTTCCTATAGATTTGATTTTATTTTATTTTTTTTTTTTTTTACTAATTATCAAAATACTTTAAATAGTACTCCTAGGAGAAAAGGCATGCCTCTAGCTCAGTGTTTCTCAAACTGTGTAGTGTGCCGCGGAAGATTTGCAGATGTGCCGCGGAAGTTTTCAGAATGACACACGTGCAGCGCTACACAGGTCTGCCTACAATTAAATTTTTATTTTACGTTGCGATGACATCCCCACTTGCAGCGACCAGTAATAGTAGTGGATCGCTCCATATTGACGGAAAGGGGTGTTAGCTATTCAGGTTATGGAATTGTCCACTATACATATATTATTATAATGACTCAAATGTAGGCCGCCTTAGCAGACGCACAGCAGTTTTTGAATTGGTAACGATAATAATAAGCGATGTGTTTCATGTACATTTTTTTGGTGTTTGCTAATAATAACAAATTATCAATAAACATTATATTTTATTATCGATGGAGAAATATGTTAGCAAGAATGAAACTGCGAAAGCGTTAAATGATAATCAAGGAACCGAACAAAGGTACAAAGAAGAGATATGGTTTCATATCTTTGGGACCTGAAGATGCTCCATTGCCATTCTGTCTGATCTGCAATGCAACTCTGTCAAATTAGACGCTTGTTCCAAGCTAATTGAGGAGACACTTGGAAACAAAACATCCAGCTGTAAAAGCACAACTGAAAGAGTACTTTGAAAACATCAGGGCTCAACAAAATAAACAAGCTAAGAAACTTACCAACTACCTTAAGCTGCCAGAAAAGGGATTGATTGCTAGTCATAAGAAAGCTCAGTTATTAGCAAAACGCAAGAAAGCACACACGGAGGCTGAATCTGTCATTGCACCAGCATTAGCAATAGTTGTTGAAACAAAGGATCCTAGGACCCGATGCCGCCGAAAAAGTTAAAAAAGTTCCTTTGTCAAACGATACTATCTCATGCAGAATTGAAGACTTATCGTCAGATTTACAAATCTGCGAACGCTTCGATGTGACTGACGATGAAGTGTCTCTGCTGTGGTCTCTTCAAGTTGATGAATCCACTGAGGTTAGCGGCAAAGCTCAGCTGATAGCTTTTATTTGGTTCATACAGGATGAAAAATGTGTCAACGAATTCTTATTTTGCAAATACTTACGAACTACAAACAAAGGCGAAGATATTTTCAATGTGATGAACAAAAACATTTTGCTATTGAAACTACAGTGGAAAAACTGTATCAGCGTTTGCACCGATGGCTGTCCTTCCATGCTGAGAAATAGATAGGGATTAGTCACTCTTGTGCGTCTAGAAAATCCAAATGTATTAGTTGTTCACTGCATGATCCACAGAGAAGATTTGATGTCTCTTCTGGATCAAGTGATTGAAGTTGTAAACTTCATGAAATCGCGACAGCTTGCATCCTGACTTCTCTCTCAGCTTTGTGAAGCAATAGATTCAGACTACGAATGTCTCCTGTATCACACCAACGTTCGTTGGCTCTCCAGGGGAAAAGTATTAAAGCATGTCGTCCAACTCAAGGCTGAGCTGATTTCGTTCTTGGAGGCTGAGAAAAAAAGACTTTGGATTTTCTATTCATGATGAGATCTCGTGGGTTTAGGTGACCTTTCTCTCTGATTTATTTGACAAATTAAATTCATTGAATTTAAGTCTTTAAGGACCATCAGATACCATCATCACTGCATCCTTAAAACTGAAGTCATTTGGTGAAAAATTTTCTTTGTGGCAAAGTAAGATCTCGAAAGGAGTCTTCAACTGCTTTCCTACTTACAATGAACGTGCTTCAAATAAAGAAATCACCCCTGAAATTCTGGACAGTTTGACACACCTGCAGTCAGCATTGCAGCATTACTTTCCAACAGTTGGAAGTAATGAATATGGATGGTCAGCTATCCATTTGGAAACAATGAAGCTACAAATTTTAAAACTGAAGAAGAAGAGCAGCTCATTGGTTTTAAAAACGATACAGCTCTTAAGTCAAGTTTGCTGAGAAAAGCCTGGATGTGTTTTAGATTTCAATCAACAAGTTATATCCTGCAATCTGTTTAAAAGTAATCAAAATAATTCTTCCATTTGCATCTTCATGGATTTGTGAGTTTGGATTTTCAGCACTGACTGAAATGAAGTCTAAGAAAAGAGAAAGATTTCTTACAATAGACGATGAAATGTGAGTTTGTTTGTCGACTTTGGAGTCTCAATTAGATCGCATTTGCTCTCAAAAACAGGCAAACCCTTCACATTAAATGTAATACTTAAAAACAGGTAAAATATTTTTTCTTTTTATTATAAAACAACTGTTGCTCTTCGTGGTGTGCCGCGAGATTTTTGTAGTTTTTTTACTGCGCCGGGAGACAACAAATTTGAGAAACACTGCTCTAACTAAACTTACACTTTTAGGCTTTAGCCCATGATAGGTCATGGCTACAACAGATTTCTTTCTGACATCCACTGGAGGTACATAAGTCATCATTGGACCTTCCATCTCCTCTTCATCTATGAATTCTTCTTTTATTCCTTTTCCCATAGAGCTAGCCATTCTCATACGACGCTTTTCCCATTTTTGAGCATTTTTATTTTCTTCATCCACACCAAAAAACACTGCCACACTTTTTCTTGTGTTCCTAATAAATAAAAGAAAATAATGGGGAGATTTACTAAGATTTACTATACAGTTTTTTATGTTTAACAAAACTATCACTTCTGATTTATAATTTATAAAAAATGAAATAAAGTACAGTAATCAGAATATTTTTAGTGGATTAAACCATTCACTACTATTGCAACAGTATGAAGTGTTTACAGTAACCTACTGTGATATGATGCAATAGAAAGTTAATGGCAAAAGGTTAAACTATCTTATAAAAAGAGCTAAACATGACTTGTTCCCAACAAAATGAGAATCTTAGTGACTCTATTTGAATGAAAACAAGATGTGTATAGCTCTTTTCTTAGTTTAACAAAAATGCCGATACCACAGTTTATAGCATACGCATACCAAGGAAATGGAGTATTTTTGTTTTCGTCTTCGAAACTATCAAAGTATATATTGTTATACCTGTATTGGGAA
The DNA here is from genome assembly GCA_036873155.1 of Biomphalaria sudanica. Lineage (NCBI taxonomy): Eukaryota > Metazoa > Mollusca > Gastropoda > Planorbidae > Biomphalaria > Biomphalaria sudanica. Next base: position 201,087 of record JAZGLO010004451.1, on the reverse strand, counting down.
CACAATAGGGTTAACTGTGTGCAATCAGCTGACACATGTGACACAGGTCAGCAAGCTACTTAACAGTCAACTGTGTCAATGGACAAGAGAAAGTACTGGTAAAGCATTTGTAGTCAGTGTATGGTGTTACCAATTATGTAGAATTGGTTGTTATTTATTATATAAGTATAAAATTATTTTGGAACTCTTGTTGTCAAGTTCTTAAGTTAGATGTGTTGAGCAGAAATTACAGAGAGCCCAAGAGAGAATCGTGACACTGCTGTCATCAAGTGCGATTTTCTATGGCTTCTGTCAAACTGCTGGATGAACTTGATCTGAAAGACTTGAAACAAGAGCTTTGATGTTGAGAACCGAAATGCTTTGAAAGAAACAAGGAAACTAATAAAGAAAGCATCTGACAAGGTTTAGTGGATGAAGATGAGGATCAGGACACCTGCCTGTTGGAAGTACAACCAAATATCCAAGAGCTCATGTGAGCTGTGAAAGAACAGATGAACCCATTGCAGGTACAGTTTCTAAACATTAACTTATTAACAAACAAAGTTGTTGAAGTTTAATCGTAACAGGGTAGTGAAATACAAATAAGCAAATTGGATAATCCAGCCAGAACATGGAAAATAATTATGGAGAGAAGGAGTTAATCTATTAATGCAAGCATGCTAATTAAGGACTTAAAATTCTGCTTAGTTTTTGGTTTTCCTGGCTGATTCAAGAAACCTGCATTTTTTAACTTTTAAGTTATCGTTTAATGTTTAACTTTACTTTAAAGTGATTTTACAAATTAAGTTAATCTACTAGTCAAACTTGAAAATTCATTTGTTATAAATCTCACTACTTTATTTTTCATCTGTTCTAGTTTTTTTATGCTTTCTTAAGTTCAGGGGTCCCAAACAGAACATGAACATTTTAAAATTGATCTAACAAAGGTTAAACAACAAAAATTTTAGTTATATCCTCTTGTTTCATTTGTAAAAATGTCTTTTAATAAATAACCCATTATATAAGCATTAATTTTTTTAATAATGAGGTCCATAGTAAATGAATAAATATAGAATAACATTAGAAACTATTAGATAGGCCTACTCACTTTCTGTACTTGGCTAATCTGGCAGCACTAGGCTCAACACTTATATCATCATCTGAAGACATTGCTGCTAAGCTACAATTGCAATTGTTGGATCTTGATTATCTTGTCCTGATCTGAAATAAAAGTTATACACTCAAAATATATAGATCTAAAATTTTATATATTTAGGCCTATCTGATCTCTCTATAAAATGATGTAGCCTTATCACAATATAATCATGTGACACTAAGCTTATTCTACATCTAGATTAGAGTCTTCCTAGATTATTCTAGGTAAAAATATATAGATTGTGTGTTATAGATATTCTAGTTCTAGTAATCAATAGTACTTGTAATGACAACACAACTGATTACTTTCTTAGTTTCTACATCTATGAGTAGATCTATGAAATATATATATATATTAGGGGTGCACCGGATAGTCCCTCCGGCTCCGGCTTCTGGCGAATATCCGGCATTTTTTACTATCCGGTGCTATCCGGCTCCAGTCGGATATCACTACCGGATAGTAAAAATACACCTATTTAATATGCATAAAGTGGACCTCGTTCCATTACTGTCTGTTATAGAATGTATTAATGTTTATATGAAAAACAAAATAATGTGCTTAAAAATAGAGCCATTATAAATATGCACCAAAAATCGTTTATTGACCTTTGAGTAAGTTAGTTAACATGTTAAAATGTTACATTCCTTGACTACGTCATGCTGACCAGACGTCTGTCTAGCTGTGCGGGTATATCTCCAGAGGTAGAGATGAACAACTCCCACCCCCTTTTATTTGTTTAGTCCATCACATTGAGTTTTTTATAGGCAGGTAACCACAAGTTAAATACGATGGACGTAGGTTTAATGTCAGCGTATAGACACTCTCTAGTGGTCACACCTTTCGAGGGAACTGAGTTTGTTTACTTAGTAGTTAATCTTTATTGGGGGGGGGGCTGGACTACAAGAGCCACACCTCTAAGGTAACCAGGTATATTTCTAGATGAACAACTCCCTCCCCCTTTTATTTGTTTAGCCCATCACATTGAGTTCATCGATTGACAGGTGACCCCAAGTCAGATACGATGGACGTAAGCACTCTCTAGAGGTCACACGAGGGAACTAGGTTTGTTATTGGGGGGGGGACTAGACTTTACATTATAAATTCGTATTACATACGTAGCAGCGATGTCTGGCACACTGGCTTGTCTTGACCTTTGAGTGGTCTAGTAAACATGTCATATTCCTTAACTACGTCACGCTGATAATCTGTCTAGATGTGCGGGTATATCTCCAGAGGTAGAGATGAGCTACCCCCACCTCCTTTTGTTTGTTTAGTCCATAACATTGAGTTCACAAATAGGCAGCTGACCACATTAAGCCAGATGTCAACGTGTCGACACTGTCTAGAGGTCACATCTTAAGAGGGAACTGAGTTTGTTTACTTGGATTAGAATGTTTATTAGAGGCGGGACTAAAAGCCAAATCTCTATAAGGTTAATTTGGTATGAGTTAGTTTATTATGAGATAGGTTGTCAATCAAGGGTCTGGACCACAAACCACACCTTTTATACTATTGGACGGGTAATAAGTTTGTTTACTTTGAGTTAAGTCTCACGTATGAGTCAGGAGTACAAGCCAAACAGACACTGACCAAGGGTATCTTTAAAGGGAGGGCTCAAGAGACTCAACACCCCCAACTTCTTATTTGTTTAATCCATGACAATGTATTGATAGAGAATATAGACATTGACCATTCTTAAGCCAGAATGGATTAACGCAAATTGTTAAGACATATTGAGACTGTCTAGAGGTCACTAGATGGTGACACTAAGTTTGTTTAGTTGGAGAGAAATGTCATTTAGGGCGCTGAACACACGTTCGTTGCACAATAAAATAAAACAAATATGTACATGTGTGCGTGTATGTATTTTTCCCCTTGTATTAAAACCTTTAGAAAGAAAACTAATTTCATTGTTTAATTCTATTGACTTAATATATAAAGGAAAACCTTACAATTAAATTTAACATCGCATAAAATAAATTGATCTAAAGCACCACAATTAGATCTAGCAAACAAAGAAAAATATGCTGGAATGTTAAGAAACACTTGACCTCTGTAACTAAGGTACAGAGATAATTTATCTATATGCTTGACTGATCATGCCAATGTGTTATCTTTTTTCGCCTGCACACTAAACACTATTGCGTATGCCCAAGGAAAAAAAAACGTGTGAAGGTCAACACCATCAACTATACACACTACACTAGGACTACATGTGTAGGCTCACTACGTCTATCTGATCAGGTTGTTACACTCAGTCGAACACAAAGTCTATTTATGTTGGGTTTTTTTTGGTAGGGAGGGTGTGGGTGATTTTGTTTCTTTTATAGTTGGTTTTCCTAATTCTCTTAGATCTATATAACAGTAGATCTAAACATTGATAACAATAATAGGCCTACAGACTACAATTAAATCTATGCTTGGCAACATTTAAAGCTCAGGCTATGAGTAGGTATAATAGATGTTCCTGCTGTTAATAAAATATCGTTTGCCGCAAATGGATTAATAAATATATGACCTACTACGCTTCAGATTCGAACTATTAACTAACAGCTATCAGTATTAAGCCCTTGAAGCCAGAACCAGAAGCAGTCTTTGGACTTAAAATTACAAGTCTGATGACCAGTTGTTGGTCAGAAATTATTGAACACATACATCCAACCACCATACAAGCCAGATGAGAGATTTACATTAGTAACTAGTTAAATATATACTAACATATTTTACATTGACCCTCCAACACACAGCCTTTATAGTTGGTGGCCTCGTACATACACACAGACACGCTCATGCTACACAGATTAATTTATGTTTATAAATACTGTTAATCTTTAATAAATCAATCAGCAAAAGAGTTTAAAACAATAAGGTATATAAAAGGACAAAAATAATACCAACAAATATAGGTATGTTATTTAACAGTTTCGTAAAATGCTCAGCAATACAAGCTATTTACAAAACACTTAGGTATTCGGCTCCGGCACCGGCCGAATATCAAATTTTACTATCCGGTCATATCCGGCTCCGGCCGGATATCAAAAAGTACTATCCGGTGCACCCCTAATATATATATATATATATATATATATATATATATATATATATATATATATATATATATATATATATATAGGCCTATCTATATACAGGGCTTTTTTTTGTGATGGTACGCACTGGTATGGCGTACCAGCACCTTTTGAAAAAATTTTTACTTTTTTTTGTATTTTAACGTATATTATTAATTTTTAGTAGTTAAAAGTTAGGCAATCAATTACTATGTACCGGCACCTATTTTTTTTACAAAAAAAAGCTCTGTTTAGAAGACTGACTATAGTGAGTATAGATTCTACTACAGATCTAGATCTATAAAAAGTATAATTATACAGGGTGAAAATTCCTCTCGAAGAGTGTTGTGTATTTATGTTTCCTGTTGTGTGTTGTGAACTGATCTGTTCTAGTGTGTCAAAATGTCATGGTGTTCAGGTCAGCTTGTGTGTGTGTGTGTACTGTGTTATTGTGAACTGTTTTTTCATTCTTGTTCAATAAAGCCTAGCTTCAAGACATGTCTTCCTGTAGTGTTTTATTAGGTCACTACAATTTATAGGATAGGTAGATTGTTAGAAGAGATAGCTCTCTGCACTTGGCCTATCAGGTCCCCCCATACCTCACTGTGTGTGACTTTTTAAGTATGTGACTTTTAAGTATGTTTAAGACAAAGTAAATATCAATGATATGAAAGATTGAATAACAGCTAGCTGCATTCAACACAATGGACAGGGACATCCTGAAGGACGGTTGGGATGAATTTTAAAATCAGCTTGATATTGTCCATGCCGCTGGTGGTGTCACATTAAGCATTTGTAAAGCATGAAAAAAAAACTTGAATTTATATACAATACTTGTTTCCAACTAGGTATCAAATTATTTTTTTTTATTATAATTTTCTATTGTATTATTTATTTTATTTATAGCTCAATGGATAATAGTTGTGACACATTCTTTTTAGTCACCCTATAGAGTGTAGATTACATCAAAGAGTATAAGTATAGATCTAGAGTAGAGAGTATTAGTAAGTATTAAAAATAATTATTAAAAATGCAAATACAATGTATGTAAATGTTGGCCTAGTTTAGTTATAGTAATAGTACTACTAGTAGTACTAGAGATGATAATGATAGATCTAGATCTACTCTTGATCTTGATAAGTTCAGTCAAGTTCAGTTGATTCTAGCTACTAGATAGATCTAGATTCTATCTTTCTTGATCTATGTCTAGATCTATGTCTATGATAATCTTATCTTATATAACACAGACGTTACTTCAAAAAAGAAGATGATTACCTCCTACGCGTCATGCATTTAGTCATGCATATTAACCAATGACTTAAATTCTGCCAAGTCACTGGTTTTCCTGGCTAGCTCAGGCAACCCACTCCATGCTCTAATAGCACTAGGGAAGAAGGAGTATTTGTACAAATTTGTCCTAGCACATGGAAAATGGGACGAGGAATATGCCTTTATCTTTGTGTCTTTCAGAGTATTTTATTTAAATTTTGTTTTTGCATTTGAAGATTATGGTTCATCATAATATGATCGTAATGTTGCCTAATAGTTAAATAGAGTCAGTATCATGAGTATGAGAATGTGTGTCTCTAGCTTTTGATTCTAGATCTAGAAATCTAAGTATTCTAAGTAAGTGAAGATCAGTCTTTTAAGTCTTTAGTAAGTCTAAGTCTAGAATCTAGATCTACCACTTACGTTACTACCAGATCTAAATTGAATAGATCTGAATCTCTGGTCTGGCTAGTGATGTTGATTTAGATCTAGATATAGCATTCTAGATCTAGTTTTAGTTTACATCTCAAATATCTAGATTTAATCTATGTAGTATGTATAGATCTAGATCTATGTAGTCATCTATTTCTAATCTGGTCCAATTTTGAAAATCGTTTTCATTTACTTTTTTCCTGCTGCCAAATGGCCTTATTTAAGTTTACCTGTAGGCTTAAATTATCTACATTCAAATTGACATAAAAATTGACATAAACAAATCTAGATCTAGAATAATCATTCTATATGAAATAAGGATAAAACGTCTAAATCTATCGTAATTCTATCTCTGTAAAAATAAAAGAAATCTAGATTAATGATGGCCATTCCAACCATATTGCTCCTGGCATTGCTTCCAGTGCTATATGAATTTTTATTATAATTTAATTTTTAAAATAGATAGCCTATATAGATCTAGATAGATAGATTTTAGATATAAATGATCTAGACTTATATACAGACCTTTTTATATTTAAATTCAATTTTTTTTTATATTTTAAATGGGCATTCGATTCTGTGGGGGAGAAAGAAAATGGGCGCAGCAAGCATGGCGCGAAGGTGTTCAATGAACCCGTACCAATGATAAATAGGGGCCAATATAGATCCTAAAAAAAGTCAGTTGTCTTGATATGAACTGCAAGCTCATAGCTATAATGATGTCTTCATCACAATTGAACAGAACGATAGCCTTTGGACATAACATCATCCAAAGCAGTGCCGGCCTTAGGTGACTGGAGGCCCTAGGCGAAATGAATTTGGTAGCCCAAAATGAAACAAAAAGTAAATAATAAACACCGAAATAATAAAATTATGCAATTTTAAAAAAACCTACCTGGATCTAAATCTAAGCCAATAATTAACTGAAATTCACATAGAGCAATCTCCGTAGCTTGCGACGAGGGTTCCGTAAGCTTCTTAAATATATTCTTGCAGATATCATAAACTTTCAACAAACCATACTCGAAAAGTTTCGACATTTTCACCAAAACGTAAGGGACTGCTAACATAGGTAGTCTAACAAGTGTTCAAGTCAAAGTAGAGGCTTTGAGCTAGGCTATTGACATCGAGAGCTCTGCTATGTTTAAGAATTGATAAAAGTTTGGAAATTCGATATAAAAAAATATTTAAAAATTTAGTCCTCTGTAACTAGTGAGAGAGACAAAGTAGTCTTTTTATTTATATAATATATAATTTTATTTTTCAAACCAAACAAACATTACTGAAAGAATTGCCAACGTTTAAAAAAAAATATACACTCAATGATGCTAATTGTAATAAGAATTAAATTATAGCACACATTGAAGAAATATGAGGAAACTGTACATTTGACAACATGGTTGATAATACTTCCCATAGTGAGTGTGGTGTGGAACAATAATCAGGATATTATTTACATAACATACAAATGGCAAAACAAACAAGTGTCAGTATGTACACACACATTGAAAGATTTAACAAGTAATTCAACCAATCCACCCACCCCTCTCCGTTTTCAACTCCAGACTGTATTTCTAGTTTAAATTTTCTTAAGTAATTATGATCATTAGCATTTATTTAGGTTTTCTTTACAGACATAACACTAGTTGAAACTTACTTTTTTCAAACAAACTTTTCCTATTGTAACTGTCTAAAAAAAAACGAAAAAAAAAAACCATTTATCTTTTATTTTGTTTGTTTTACAAGTTTTGGCTGTTCCTTTAGAATGAAAGATGATTAGATTCTTGTGCAAAACTCCTCCATGACAGCAGAGGAAACAGGCGAGGTTCAAACTCAGGACTAGCATGACAACAGACACACAACAGACAACCTGGTAGCCATCTTTACCTCTGGATAGCAACTTTTTAGCTAAACTCACTCTAAATAAGTATTTTCAGCAAGGTATTAGTCTAAGAAGAGAAGGAAACTAATATTTCCATCTTGCACATACAATTTTCATGAGTTCAATAGACATCTTGGACGCTGAGCTACCTGTATTTGAAAACAAAAATCAACTCAGTAGATAAGCAGCACAAATGGATTCAAATAATCAGCACTTCAATCAACTGAAAACAAAAGCACATATAGAATGTAGGGAATATGTGGAACAGGCATGTGGAGTGTGGAACTCAGTGGAATTTTTAAAAACAGCCAATATGTTGGAACCTTCAACAATTAAGTTGTTGGTCCTAACCCTAACAAAAAAGTTTTTAAATAAACTGTGCTATAAGAGCATTGCCTGCCTAAAGAAGTTACCCTGATTCATGATTTCACAAAGGATAAAGTCTAACTTGTTAACTGATTTATGATTTCACAAAGTATAAAGTCTAACTTGATACTATACATGGATATATAGGATATATAAAAAAATAAATAAAAATGAGAGTGTGTTCAGACAAAACATTAACAAATCAATGGTTAATAAAAAAAAAATTTACAGCATACTCAAAGCATAAAAAATCTTAGAATATTTACAGCTTAAAATCAAAAGTTTAATATACATCTGTTTGATACAGAATTCAACACACAATTAATTTGTTAAATAGAATTACTTATACAAAATATTAAGCCCATTTGAATTAGTTTTATTCATAAAATTAATTTTGAAAAGAATAGTGATTTAAAACAACATTGAAAGTTAGTTACTAAAAACTTTTGATAACAATATAGAATATCTAGATATAGCAATTATATTAAAGAAATGTTGTAGCCAATTTGAGAAAAAAGTATAAAAAATACAAATACTGATTTTGTGACTATGCAATTTCCTTACCAAATTAATAGATCTTATAACTCCTTCATTTCTTCTATGAAAAGCTTGTAACTGTCACAAATGTGTTTAGGTCAAAAGAAATAGTACAGTAGCTGTTAACGCTGTCCGTTAGTGTAAGTTTACCCAGTTAACAGAACTTTAAAATGTTAGATGTTTATACTTATGTTTACAAAAAATCAACCTAGTCTGCTCCACTAAAATTAATGTTTGAAAAAAAAAAAAAAAAGAGCTTATTTATATACACTTGAGATGTCCTATGGTGTGCCAGTAAAAAGAAAACACCCTGTGGTTACCCTCCTCACCACCACCTTAACTTTTAAGAAAGGCAACAAGTTTTAAAAGAGTCACATGACATGCACATTTAGTAACCACTGGAAAACAGTGTCTGGTAGTTATGACTGTGAAGGATTCTAATAATTCAAGTTTAAAACACAACGGTTGGCTGCTAGTATCAGTAAACTTTGTTAGAATGACATCTAAACATTCTAAATTCACATAACAAGGTTGAACTCAACTGCTACATTTCTTCCAATATTGAGGTTGAGGACAATGGAGTATGATTACAATCAAGATGGTACAGGTAGGAGCTAATAAGTACAACATCATTTGAATATAAAAGTATAAAAAACCCATCAAATATCACACAGATTATACATATATATCACACAGAATTCATATTTTACTTAAAACAAGTTGTGGTTTAGTTGTTGTTGTTTTTTTTATTTCCTTTTTTATAATTCCTGATGCCACAGAGGACTAAACTTGGGTTACAGTAAGTGAGCTATTCAGAAAATCTGAGCACTTTGTCATAAGAGTTGTTAACTTAAACAAAACTGCTCTATTGGGCTATCCAAAACAGTTGTTCTCACTACACTATTCTATGCTTGAGTTGTATAAATTATAGTCTGTTATACATTATCTTTTGGCAAGGAAAATGCTGAGTTGAAGATTTGGATTGAAATTAAAACATAGCCAAGAAAATGATATAAAACTTGATGAATATGGCAAGGGAGATGATGGCAGTTAATTTATAATCCACATTATGCCTCAATAAGGAAAATCTATTTTTAAAAATATTAAAATTTTCGATTTGATATAATAGAAATGAGCAAAGTCAACATCAATAGCATTTTATGAGCCATCATCTCACTACTTTGATACAAATGTAATGCACAACTAAAATGTTGTTAGTTGAAGATGTGCAGCATAAAAAGACAAAACAAAATCAATGGTATAAAAAAATTTTTTGTAACAAACAGTATTAGTCATGCATAATCATATAAACAATGATTTTCAGGAGAAAAAAAAAAGCAAATAATTTGCAGCCTTCAAGAAATAGCTTATAACATATAATGAAATGAAGTCGCATCAGAATCCTACTTTATTGGTCAGAAATAAGTATAGCTGAACATCTGGAAACCAAATCATAAATTTTAAAAAATATCAAACACATTGAAATAAATTATTGCATTTCTACACCAGGTGTACAGTATAAACTTGAGTCTAAATAAATGTATGCAGATAAAGTGTATTAATACAAGACAGCTTGTTTTCTAAAGAATACTTCCGAAAGAATCCATAATAAAGAAAGAGACCCTAAATAAAATGGTAACATTTACATAAGCTGCCAAGAGGACCTTTAATAGAATCTTACTAACTGACTGTGTCAAACCAAAAATTATATAACCATTATCAATAAACATGATCCTTTTTTGAAATAATTAACTGAATACTGTAAATAGGAATAGTTTCTATTTTGCATGCTGAAATATTTTAATGTCAGAGTATACAATATTTCTTCTATAAGATTTGTTTAATAGCCTAATATATCAGTAACTAATCAAAAGGTGAAGAAAAAAAAATACATTAGCACACAAAAATTGAGAGGTGGCATTTAGCTTAAATTTTCAGAGATCAAAGCTATAAAATGCCTACCAAAATAATTATTACAGACCATTGTACGCATAGATATATTGCAACCCATTCAGGAAAAGTAGAATGCACAGAAAAAGCTGTGCAAAACAAAGCACTATCAAAACATTGTTCACCATAAATTAACAAACAGTCCCACCAAGTGTCATGTTAATTTGCTTTGTTTTCTAACAAGAAATTCCAACCAAATGCAGACCGAAATCTGTAGGACATTATAGTTTTATTTTAAAAAAAAAAAAGGAATGTTAGAATGAAATAGATCAACATTGTCATCTAAAGTTTGTTCCATTTCTAATCCCGCAAACAAGGGCAATCAAAGCAATTACTCTTTGGACCAAGACTTGGTTTTTCATTTACTTTTCAAACATAAGGAAATTTGAGATTTATGGGAAAAATGAGAATAAAGATAGCATAAGAATTATGCAAACAAAAATACAAATATACTAGACAGGTTGATACCAAAGTTATTTCATGTGTAACTAGAATATGTAGCATTTTTCTTGATTTTCACCCCCATGTTAGCACAAAAGTCTGCTGTAAAGGGAATACAGTTAAGGTAAACACACCACTGGCAATCTGTTAAAGGAGCCACATAGAACACCAGGACTAAAATTGTAAACAGGCCAATAGCGCCACCTAGGCATACAATGATACTAATGATTTTTCTTCGCTTGTCAAATTGGCCAAAGGAAACATAGGGCATTAAAGCAAATGCCAGGAGAAAGCCAAAAAAGAAGCCAAAAAGATGAGCCCAGTTGTCTAGCCAAGGAAGAAGTCCAAGAAGGAAGAAAAAAAGGACTGGACCAAGTACTTTCATGATAGCAAGTCCAGGATGCTTGTACATCTGGTAACTCTGCAAGACTTCAACAAGTAAACAAGCAGCAATGCCAAATTGAGAACCAGAGGGGCCAGCCTGTGGACAAATAAAAACATTTGTAGCTAGGCATATACTTTATACATTGAAGCTGGCAAGATGAGGTGTTCACAATTTACTAACTATTCTTATGGTAATTATACTGTACTTTCTTAACCAATCATACATCTGATAATTTAAAATCTTGTCCATTTTTAAGCCTTCTAAAAAATGCTGCAATAAATATTCTTAAAGGTTTGTTGTAATTATTTGTACCCCTTCTATTAAATTCTCCATTTTATTGTCATTAGCAAATTGTCTTTGTCCCTGTCTCTGTCTGACCTAGTTTGACAATATTAATGCTAGTTTTAATTTGTGATAAGAATATTATGTAACTTATCCAATAGTAGATGTTAACACTTAATAAGCTTTCATGAATATTTATTGCAAGTATAATAATTTAACTATATTCACTAATAACATGAATCAAACTCAAGACTTCTTATTCCAGAACATTAAGAACATGTCAAATCAATTTAAATCTGGGTGAAAGTCAAGTGTTTCATAAATAACAGAGCTTGATGTTCTAAAGGAAATACTTTATCATTGCACTTTAGACATTAATACAAATTTTATTTTTGACTGGCTGAAACCTGTGCTACACTAAGGTTGCAATAGTTGGTATATATATGTTTATTTGCCCTGAACACTCTGAAATCCAGCATTACAAAGCTCCTCCGACCCCCTTTAGACATTAAAATGTCAAAAGCATGTTTGGTAGAAATGCCAAAAAAAGTCATATTTGGTACATTTGACAGCTGTGATTTTGATCTTGAAAATGGCTTAGTTATCATAAGCTTAAGTTAAGTAAGAAATATGTTAAATTTGTGTAATTTATCGTCCACAACAAGTAGGAGAATTAGTGATTATCAGGGAGTCAGTCATCAGGACCAAGAATTTTATATTTTGATCACTAGACTTAGCAAATAATAGTGCCACCTGGTGAGAATTTATTTATGAGAGTGAACATAAATGTCAGTTGCTAATGTTTTAATTGTATTTCGGTTTTATAATAGAACAGAATATTCTAATTTTGAACTACATGAGATCTTTGATTCATGTTTGCATTGATGTTTTTTCCTATAGGAACTAGATGAAAGTAAACATGAAATCTACATCTATATATTATCAATCACCACAATCAGTTCTTCCAAAACACAAACTTTCATTGAAACATTCTCACCTCAACTTGATAGGGAATGAAAGTACAACTGGCCAAGTTTCCAGCCACTCCAGCACCAATGTAAATGATAGAGATACGAATAGCTCCCATCAATTTCTCCAGATCTCTCATGATCCACATTTGGAAAACAATGGACAACAATAAGTGAAGAAGTCTGAGGAAATAATGGAGCAATGTAAACAAAGAAGATTCAATCTGCCCTTGATGAAGCAATCTGCCCTTTATGATTCAATCGCCCTTTATGATTCAATCTACCCTTTTTGATTCAATCTGCCCTTCTCCCAACCTCCACTACAATGAGACCAAACCCATGTAACTAAGTAATAGCCGTTTTCCCCTATAAGATTAACTATACTTATGCATACCCTCCGTGAAGGAAGAGAGATGTCCACAGTCTATAAAACTGGTCTGGATAAGAAGGATTGGCAAAAGGAATCATGCCACATATTTCTTCAAAACAGTTCACCTAGAGAAGAGACAACAACTTAACAATGGAATCATGTCTTATCAATCTGCTACTTGCTTCATATTGCAACTAGAGAACTAAGTTACAACTTTATCAGGCTAAAAATATGTTTTAAGGTTAAATAAAAAAAACACTACAATTTGATAAAATGAATTAAAAAAATTAATGGTTTACATTTAATTTTAAAGTATGAAATGCATTATTTGAATGTTAAAATCCTGCACTATCTACAATAATACATGTTTCATTCAATGTAAAAGGATGTTCAAATAGATATTTAACTTTTTTTTACAAAGCTTATATCAACTCTGGTAAAAAAGTGTGTACATGTTATTTCTCCCACACCCATTCTCACATCAAGCTTAACCCAATAGCTCCTATTTCTGGTTAGGAAAAAACCCTTCCCAGGCTCTAAGCAAAGAGGGCTAACCCAGAATTTAAAAAATCCTAAAAAATAAATATTTTGAAAAAATAATCAAATTTAAGATCTAAAACTAATCAATAAACAAACAACTTTAAAGAATAGAATGATAAGTCTAGTTTAAAAAATATATACTTTTAATAATAATAATAATAATAATAATAATCACAGGTGGGGGAATAAACACTGGGCTGTTTGTTTGAAAAATTATTTAAACAATAAAAATCTTCCTGATTTGAAAAAAAAATAGAATCCGTAATCTTAACAATGATTTGTAATCAGGCTTGTAACGAGACAAAATCTTTTAATAAAAAATTTAAAGAAAGTATATTGAAAAGAAGATTTTAGAAACATTCTACAACAGTTAAGGACAAAAGCGAGAAACCATTTTCGACTGCAGAAGGAGCAAATGGGTTAAACTTCGCACAATTATTCATTGACATTGAGAAGACATGAATCAATTTTTTTAATCAATTTTTTTTTTAAAGTAACAAATTAGACAATTAATAACTGGTAATTTATTATTTTGTTTAATAGCAACAAGGAAAACTAATACTTCAGTATTCGCATATAGGGCTAAATTTGTTGGGTTTAGTCACCTTAAATAATTGTTAACGCTATTTATCCCCCAAACATTCTCTGATGTTGACACTTTAAACAATTATTTATTGTACCTAAGAAAACATGAGTCAATAAACAAAAATACTCAATTGTCAATTAATTATTGGTAATTAATTATTTTGTTTGATATCTAAATGGAAAATAGCTTGTACATTATTGTTAGATATAGTTTTAAGGACAGAGTTCTTCCCCTTTAGAAAAGCTTTATTTTTATTTTTTTAAAAGGATTTTTTTTTATTTAGCTTGTTTAGAACTTTTATTTTATCATGTCTGACCTATTTAAATTGAGAATTTAAATAACTCAGAATTACAATATGTTAAGCTGTTTAAAATTATCCAGTTTCTATATCAAGATTTCAGATGAGGTGAAAATGTCTGAACTCAATCAGGTTACAAACCCAGGGTTTTCAGTTTAGCATCTAGGAACAATTTCACTTCACAATTTTACACAATCAAAAATGTGACTTAAATCCAACATTTTTCTAAGCTAGTAAAAATATTTTTTTAAATTTACCTGAGAACACAGAGTAGCCTCCTCATGAAAGAAACCTCTCTTAAGATCACAATGCTCCCTTGTTGTTATAATACACTCTCCTTGGATACCAAAACAACATGGCCGGCCTAGTATTTCACAACTCATATGCTCATCTTTGTGGCTAGCAAGCGATTGGTTGGGCTTGGCTGTTTCCAAACACAGCTGTGAATAAATACAGCATTCAGTGTTATGAATCAAAAACTATAACTGAAAAGATTTTGTCTGAAAAGGTATAAATGTAGAAATATGAGTGCATTAAAAAAACACAAAAGACTATCTAGAACTAACTCATAAGCTACATGCACATACTGACTGCAAACAAAATTACAGAATATAAAAATTAGAGAATTAAAACTAAATGAATTTTCACAAATAAACATAGACTTTGAGGGATAAAAGTTCTTAATGTAAATCATGCATCAAATTTAGCATGCTGATCATTAACTGTGCATCAATAAATAAATTGATTAAGTAATGTAGATCTTAGTACAAAAAATGTATGACTTACAGGCCAATGGGTGATGTCATCAGGCCACTCAAAAGGTGGTGTGGAAGAAGGATTGTTACAATATCTGAAATGTTTCATTTCAAAAATGTTTTAAAAATGAAGAGAATGTAACATGATTAGTGGCTGAATCAGCAAAAAGAGGGCATATAAAGTACAAACTGAGTAACAAAAATTTTTTTTTACTGTTTATAAAATTAGCTTTCTCACATTAAAATGTTTACTGTTAATAAAATTAGCTGTCCCACATTTAAATGTTTATAGATTTTTATAATGGAATTCTAATTCAGTCCAAGAGCCATTATTTCTTAATGTAATGCTATTATTTATACTATAAAAGAGAATCTTCCAACATATTCATGTGAGATACATTTAGAAAAACTACATAAAATTGGCTAGCAAGCTTGTGTAGCATTTGTCTACTTAGTATCCGACTTCCTAGCAAACAATAGAGAGTGAATTCTACTGTTTCCTGGCAAACAACTTAATTCTGCTAAG
Organism: Biomphalaria sudanica; assembly: GCA_036873155.1. Taxonomy (NCBI): domain Eukaryota; kingdom Metazoa; phylum Mollusca; class Gastropoda; family Planorbidae; genus Biomphalaria; species Biomphalaria sudanica. Next base: position 185,300 of record JAZGLO010004451.1, on the reverse strand, counting down.
TAGGAAAGAAAAAAAAAATTATTTTTAGAAAATAAAAAGTGAGATATTTACTTAGGATCTTGGCCACAGACAGAGCCACTGGACCTAGTAGAAACTCCAACTGAATCATTGCCAGCCCACTTTTCCCATCGAGACAAAACATTCTGGTGGGGAATTCAAAATTGAAAATTGTTTAAAAATTGTCTTTAAATACAAGATTCATCAAGTCACTTTAGTATTTAAAATGCTGTGAATTATATTTTGTTACACAAGTTGGCAGCTTTACTTTCAACATTAGCACAATATACATCTTTTTTTTTTTAAATGTAGATGCCTACAGTGCAGATGATGTTAAGTTCACTGTTCCCAGTGCCTAATTTGGTATGTGACAAGTTTAGAGGTTAACAGTCTCATATTTTGCTTTGGCAAACACAGGACATAAAAAAAACAAAAAAAACTTGTCTTCAGTAGGATTCACACTTGTAACCTTTGGTTCATAAGTGAAGAGCTCAACATGCCTACTTAAGCCATGAAATAATATACAAAGCAGAAAACTTCTTTATAATACTATTTATGCTATTGTAAAATATATTATCATTTATGTATTACTATTTATGTTTTGCTAAACAAATATTGTTCCGAAAAACTATTAATAAGAAAAAAAATGTTTTACATATTTAATGCATACATTTGTTCAAAAAAATCCTATTAATGCACAGTCTTGTACTAGAAGTAAATTGATTAGACAATAAGAAAGTTTCAGCTGCAAGGTGGACTAAGAAGCAGAGTGTTTCCACTTTAATAGTCTTTAAACATCACTGGACTATACAAGGAATTGTATTTTAATAAGCATTGGATATAATATAAGCATTGTCCCGGAGGAAGGGGTGAAATGTGTGAAATTAAACAGTTTTAACTGAAATGAAACAAATGATACTTACACTGCACCCTGACTGCACAGTCTGCACGCAACCAGAGCCATCATTCCTTATACAGCAAGCTGATTCTCTCTCCTCAGCTCTGTCATAGCCTATCGCTTCATTCAAGTTTTCATCCACTCTCATACAAGGAGAATATTTGGCACCAAGGTGAATGAGGTCAACCTAACAGTTAAAAATACATTCTTTTTACAAAGCTTATATCAACTAACTCTGTCTGTCTATCTGTCTGTCAAAAAGTGTGTACACGTAATTTCTCTCATACCCATTCTCAGGTTAAGTTGAAACTTGGCACAATTATTCATTGGAAGACATAAACAATTAGTCAGTTAATTATTGGTAATTAATTATTTGATTTGATTTCGAAAAAGAAATACCTTATACAGTATATACATTATTGATAGATATGTTTAAAAGGTGGAGTTCTTCCCCTGTAGATAAACTGTTTTGTTTTTTTAAATAGAATGTAAAGTAAGTAAAGTTCCCCTTTCAGACCTTATGATCTATAGGATAGATGATGTAAAGGTCATCTGAGGACTCAAAGCCACCCAACAATCCTGAAATTAAAAAATTTACGTTTTCATCAAGATTCGAACCCAGGACCCTGGTTTGGAAGTCAAGCCCTTTACAACTCGGCCACTGTGCTTCCTTTTTTAAAAGAGGATTTTTTATATTTAGCTTTTTTGTTCATTAAGTTACTGTTAAAAGAATTGATTCAAATACAACATCACTCCAACTGAAAATGGACTGAATTAACTTTACCTTCACTTAAAGTGACAAAAACAACTAGATTAACATGTATATGCAAAGAAAGTATTCACAGACAATAAAGATTATTATTATTATGTCAACTTTAAATATGTACATGTGGTAATTATAAAATAGCCAAGTAAGAAAGTATAAATAAAAAGTCTTGCTAGTACATAAAATACAAATAATTAAAGTAAAAAAACACTCCAAATGACATATATACATCTATACCATTTTTTAAAGTGGCATTCACATGTTTGAACTAATTTGAAACATGTCAACCCATTTACCCGAATTACAACATGTACCAATATTAATTACTATATCACACCAGAAACTATAAAGATTCAAGGAAGAAAACAACTTAATTACCTGCCGAGGCCCTATCCATAAATTATCATACTCTACATGCGTTTCAGTCTGGATAGCAAGATTCGGCATACGAACCTTTAGAAAAGTACATGGACAAAAGTTGTCAATATCAAATAAAGTATAGGTCGTATGTCACACCTTTACAAGTTTTAATACCAAAGTTAAGAATTAAATTGAATTTATCAATAAAATATAGTTCTTACATTTTGTGACACTATAGTTGTCTGAAATCCTATGGGTGCTATACCATAGACAGCAAGTGAAACTACAAAGACAACAATTTGTACAAAAGTCACCCAGTAGGTAAAGAAAGGCCTGGAATAGAAAATACAAAGTTAAAGCAATTTATTTGGCCTTTCAACTGAAATATACAGGTAAACACAGGGGCAGGGTACAAAAAAAAAGTATGCACCAATCTAAACCAGTCTGTCTATTCAACATCCCCTTCAAATTTACCCAAGAAATCAAGATCGATATTCATAATTTATTATAGGTATCTTTATTATATACAGTTTAATAAGCTGGGATGACAAATTAAAGGTTATATCAAGTGTGAATTGTTTTAGATGGATTTTTACTTGGCATTTGAAGACTTGAATTTTCTTTGCTATAAAAACAAGATAACTTCTTCTCATGCATAATGGACCTCAAGTCTATTAAAAAATCCATTTTTTTATGCAATAAGTGAAATATTGCAAGTAAATTGTAAAACAATAATACTTAAAAAAGCTGAACATCCATCTTGGTATGTCTAAATGTTTGGAGCTAAGGCTCACCCCAAAGAGGGACAATATTTTAATTTAGCAACTATTACTAAATAAATAAGCAAAATTTCTGAACAAAACAATTACTGGCTAGCAATGTTTAAGTACAGTTAAGGAGGGTGTTATGTGGCTAGTACAGCAACCAACTGCCTTTACTTTCCTCAAGTACTCATTAGAACCGGGTGGACTCAGAGGCACCCAAAGATTCCGAAATTAAAAATCCCAGTCTTCACCAGGCTTTGAACCTGGTATCTCGGTTCTGAAGCCAAGCACTTTACCCCTCAGCCATCGTGCCTACTTTAAATACAGCAGTTGTTTCATTTTTCTTTAAAAACACCTTGTTTATAGGAAAAAGGAAGCACTGTCACTTGTTGAATTTGACGCTGAGTGATAATTTTTCCTTTTTTTTTTATAATTGTTAATAGCTTTTGTTACAGATCAGTGTCATTAAACTGTTACCTATGATTATATATTTCAATTAACTATGTAACCTGTCAACATGTTTCATCAAATTTTATCTGTGATCAATCATTACCTGTGATCATCAATGTCATCCAATTGTTGTTTGATTTCTTTATTCATTAAAACTGTACTCTTTAAGCGCTGTCTTGTCACATTGTTCAAAACTCCCATTCCAATTTGCCGTTTATCATGTTTCCTAGCAGTACTAATCACCTACAAATCAACAAAACGCTAAATTAAAGTACATAGAAATAAAAAGATTTTCTGAAGAAATAATTCCTATCTAAAAGCCAGCTATTTAAAAAAAAAAGAAAATACATTTTGTAGCTATTACAGAATTAAATGTTAACTGGGCGTAAAAATCCATTTAAAAACTCACTATTGATAAAACAGAACAGATAAATGCTATTCTAAAGATTAGAAAAATCTTATAAACTCAGAAAAAGATTTATGCAGTACAAAAGTAGTTAAGTCTTCTTCTTAATAAATAGAAATGTAAAATTTTCCTATGTCAGTTATCTCAATCTGTAGTAGAAAAAAGGTGGGACTATTTATGTTGTTTGTAACTGTAACATACTACTAATAAGTTATTAGTTGAAAGGATATATGGAGTTATCAGGGTCAAAGTTCATAAACCAATTTTAAAACAATCATCCAGGAGTAACAAGGAGCTACCTGCAGCTATTGTAATGGCAAGATGGCCATACTTTATTGTTAAATGTGAATAATAAGTTTGTAGATTCTAAAATTGGTGTGAACAAATTATTTAAATCACCTCTAAATATTTGGAGTACCTTATTTCCTAAAGAAAGAATACATTTATCTCAAATACTTTGAAAGTTATACGACCATAAATCAAAGAAAGGAAATATAATTTTACTTTTTCCTTTATCTTTTGAAATCCAAAACCATCCACCATATCGGCACCTGGAGTTGAAGGTAAAGCTTCGGGAGGCTTTCTTCTCCAACCTGGTCCTGGGCCTCCTGCTGGGCTGAAATGAAAAAGGAATAAATAAAATGGAGAAATAAATCACAAGTTTTTATATAATAATAATAAATCCAAACAACAACTATGTTAACAATTTATTATTGAAAACATTGAATAACACTAAAAAAAATACTTTAAAAAAAAACAAAAGTTTATATTAAGTTTAATTGTATCAATTAGTTTGGATCAGTTATGTAATAATATATACTAGTCGACCGGTGGCGTAGCATACGCCGCTATTTTGCAGGGCCACCTTAGGCCACTGCAACCTATGCGACCGCAGTGGGCCCCGCAATTTCATAGGACCTGCTATTATTCAAGGTGTATAAAGTATTAAATTAAACCATTTTATAGCTTAAAACAGATTACCCGCGCCCTTTTGTCGATTTACCAGGAGCTCCTGGAAATCTCCAGAAATCGCAAAATATAAGAAAAAAGTCCTTAAAATATACGGAAATATATACAAAAAAATTGTCATTTTAGGGTGTCATTCAATATGGAAAATGTCAATCTTACATTATCTGGTGAAAGAAGCTTCTCGCGCCTCAAACTAATGAAGAATTACTTGAGGTCAACAATTCTCAAATAAAGATTGAAACATTTGGTAATTCTTGCTATTGAGCCTGATCAATGTAGGAAACAATTATTATGATATACTGTATGACTTTGCTAAACGCAAGGCTCGTAAAGTAATTCTGTACGTAGTCAAGAATGAATGAAATGCATTGACAAATTTATTTTCTAATACAAACTCTTAAATTTGACTTATTATCCGCTTTCCTACCCAAACTTGGGTCGCAAAATCCCTTTCGCATAGGGCCCCTTAATGGCTAAGTCCGGCCCAGCTATTTACATACACATATATATATATTGTTACGAATCTCACTATACAGGCTCTCTGCAAACTGCACCATACACTACCAACTTAAAGAACTTGACAACTCAGGGCTCCAAAGTAACGTAACACTTTAATAGTTGAATAAATAACAGCCAATACTGTACAATTGGCAACACGTACACTGTACAAATATCTCTCCGATAACACCGTTCCGCCGTATCAACTCTTGCACTAGCCTCTCCGTCTCGTTCCGGCTTGCACTGGGTTCAACAGTTCAGGACTGACTTCACACACTAGGCTCGTTGTGTCGGACTCGATCGCAGACCAAGATCAAGACGCCGTTCGTCTCAACTGTACTTGATAGTACTCCGCACTGAACCGTCATAATGCTCCGTACAGAACCACACCGCTGAACTGTGCTGTAGTCGACCGTGTTCTGAACTCTTGTTGTGGACCTCCTTTCTGAACCTTGCTGTATTGAGCCCCTTTTCTCGACCGTCTTGACTGCGACACCTCCACTCTTATATAGGGTCCCTGCTGGCCTTCTCGAACCGGACAGAATGCCGCTCGACGTTTCGAGGTGGTCAGATGACTACAACTCTCGTGACGCTTCTGAGCTCTGTTCACGACGTTGATCCTTCCCGAACCACCATGTTGACACTCGTCTCGGCCGACCGTCGTAACTCGTCACGGTTGACCGCTCGTCTGGGGCGATTTGCATCGGCTGACTACACTCACACCACTACCCCCATCTGTGCCACCACCAGGTTTATAACACTGCCCCCTCCTTAGATCTGACCGTCCCGGACAGAATCAAACTCGCCATGAAACGGGTGGAGTCGATTGATGACGACCTTCCGCTTGGACCGGTGGCTTCCTTGTATCCGGCAAACGTCATCTGTGATCCTTTTAACTACATGGTAAGGGCCTTCCCAATCTCTTTGATGCTTATATGACCTTCCGTTTCTTCTCCGTGGGTTGTATAGCCAGACCAAGTCGTTCTTACGGAACCTCGAGGCATTGACCCTATGGTCATTCCTTGCCTTCATTTGGTCACTGCTACTGTTGATGTTTTTGCGGGCTAAATTATGAGCTTCCTTCATTCGGAAAATGTGTTCTACATTTTCATCTTTTCGCTGAGCATCTTGGCTTTTCTCGTCTGACCGCGGCTCGGGAGCTTGCACCTCAAGACGACGACAATCGATGATCACCCCCGTTTCTTCAACCTTCCTGCAGGGTCTGTATGCTTTCTCAGATCTGTGTTGGTTCACTTCAGTTCGGGGTCTCGAAGTGCATCGGCAACGCATCAGTAATGATTATTTCTGTACCACCACCAGGTTTATAACAATATATACATAGTACATTACTTTGATTAGTTCCTAGTCCAAACCTTCCGCAGGACAAAGGGGGATGGGAGCTGGCAGGGTTTGATAAATTTAAACGACAGTCTAGCGCGCAGGCAGTCATCCGTAGTGTGAACACTACTCTTGTTTTCTCGTGGACTATCAGCAGAAATAAGAGAGTGATCTTTCCTTTACTTCTTGTTTAAATTGTTGAGGGAAGAGGAGAATTATATATATAGATGCTTGACCTAGACATAATAAGTCTGTGCTATTAAAATACTTTTACCAATTGTTTATGCTTAGCTTTAAGCTTTCTCAATGCGCTATGATCCTACCACTTGCACAGACAAGTTGTAAAAAGTTATCCCATCACATCTGACAAGTATGATTTCTTTCCCTTGTTCAAGATACCAAACAAAATAATTAATTACCAATTGTTAATTAACTAATTAATTTTTTTGTCATTTATTCTTGTGTTGTCAGGTAAAAGGAATAATTGTGCAAAATTTTAGCTTGATCCAAAATTGGGTGTGGGAGAAATAACCTGTACAAACTTTTTACCTTGCAGACAGACAGAGTGAGTTGATATAAGCTTTGTAAAAAGACACCTTACGTCTTTCATAATCAAAATGTCTACAAACTGTCTGCATAATAATTAAACTTAGACAAGAAAACATGTTTTGTAACACAAAGGGAGACTAATCTTCATCTAAACTTACCCAGAAACTTTGGTTGCTGTTACAGGGCTCTCATCAAAGAAGACATCATCCACTAAACTAAACGCATCCTCTGAGTGTTGCTGTACATGAGAGGTTAAAATAGATTTGGATAACATTTTATTTAAATTTAAAATAGCAACTCTGTCAATAGTGTCAAGTTGCTTTGTTGTTGTTTTTTTAAATTATTTGTAAGACAGGAAGGTTTTTAAAACTAAGACTGAGAATAAAATTACTGTGGTCAATCAAAAAAAATAAAAATTTAGTTGAAAAAGGTTCAACTAAGAAAATATTACAGATACAATTGACTGACTATTGTGACAAAGATTTGAGTTCATATTGCTTCAAAAGCTTTTCAAGGTACTACTTAGAACAAATGATATGTCTTACTTAGAACATTTTAGTAACTGAAACATTGGTAACAATGTCATTTTACTGAGTTTATATTCAAACATGAATTTACAATGAAAATATTTTTTTTGTCATTTGCGAAATAGTCTGACAGTTTGAGATTTAATAAAAAAGAAAAATTACTTTAGAAATATCATTGAACTTGCATAACAATATTAGGCAGTTTTAATTATGATTTACACACTTCATAAAATGTAATACGCACAGAAAGCTAAAATTATTAATGACTTACTGCTTCCAAAGTTGGCTTCATACTTCCCCTGGCAAAACTTTGACCTCTTGAAAAGCTTTGGCCTTGATATTTGAATGATTTTCTTCTTTGAGCTTCTTGTTTATTTGCCTGGTGTTCCATTCGAATTAAAGAAGAAAAAAAGAGAAAAATTTAGAACTATTTCATTGCATTTAGACACCGAGTATAAACTAGTTTCATCAGTGATTTAAAAGTATAGTTAACTCATATGTAAGTTCATGTATTTTGGTCATTTCCAGCTTCCCAACACCTACTTCATTCCACATTGTCAGGGATTAAGACAGTGCTAATAACTGTTTTGTTTCAGGAGAGAAAGAAGCCAAAATGAAGGAAACACATTTGCAACTTTACACAATTATTCCCTCAGATTTTGTTATAACCAAATGTCTGAGTTTAGTGAATGATGAAGAATTATTCCTTGAAAATCAGATAAGGAATCTATTGGGCTGCTTTTTGGATCAAACTTTTTTTTGTGAATGAGTTTTCATTATTTTCACTTCACTAAAAGGCTTATTTATTTTTCCCATTTGTAGGAATGATCATAAAAAGAATAGTATATTTCATGGATGACCACTTCACTCACTGCAACATGGCTTGCCTGAGGTCCCCAGTATTCACAAATCCTAGTTGCAAAACTTGTGCTAAAAACCTGATAACTCTACACTGTATCGTCAAAAGGAAAACACAAACCAGTGGTTTAATTACAGACTATATAAATATGCTCAGAATATGTCCTTGACTATACTAATGAAAGCCACAAGAATATTTTAGATGTGAAAATGGCATTTAATGCAATTTAATACTAAATTAACAAAGCAAAGGGTATTATGAGATTGAATATATTTGGATAACAACTGACATGAGAGTAAAATAGACATACTTTTTGTGAGAGATTACAAGACTTCAAAGATAAATTTTTTTACTATTAATGCTAAAAAAAAATACTTACATTTAATGCAGCGATGCCTTGCATTGTCATAGCTATTACAGATTTCTTTCGCGTATCTCTTCGGCCTATGGCACCCATAGCACTGTGAGTTGAATACCTTGACATTTGCCTTGATGTACGAGACAAAGGATCTATAACAGACGGCCTCCCATCTGTCATGTCTTGTTGATCAAAATATTCATCTTTCAACCCCTTACCAATGGAGCTTGCTATCCTCATTCGTCTTTTTTCCCATCGCATTTGATTCATTTCATCCTCTTCACTAACACCAAAGAAAACTGCAATACTTTTCCTTGCTTTTCTATTAGAAATATAATGTTAATCATAACCTATTTTGTGCCTATTTTAATCCATTTCTTTTATTACATCAACCAGAATTCAAGTATGTAATATATCTAATACAAAATATTAAAACATTACAAATAAAATACATTTTTTGGAGAAAACAAGAAAGAAAAAAAAGCTCTCTTACTGTCTATAATTTTTTGTTTTGCTTTGGCTGGGACTAAGGTCCTCAGACTGAGAGGGCAGTCTTGAATCCATTTCTGTTGTCTTACTCAATAATTTTACCTGTTAATATTTGTAAGGTTAGGCATCATGAATGTTCGGCAAATATTAATTTTTTATATTAAAAAAAATATTTAAAGAACAGAAATATTCTAATTAAATTTTTTTTTTAAATTATAATTTGATAAAATTTGTTTAATGTAAGTTATTTAATAAAATCACAATATATTACCAAGGACAAAACAGTACTCTCTCAGACAGGTGACATGCTCAAGTAATATGTCTGAAAAGAACATTGAAATTTTTTTTTATATATTAACTTCTATTCAATACCGGTTATGCCAATCGATTTGTTCCCATGGTATACACTGTTTATTTTGAGTAGCTAACCCCCCATTTTTTTATTCACTTTTTTAAAAGTTCATCCTTTGCATCTTTCTGCTAAATCACATAGCATTTTCAATAAAACAGCCCTTTATTTGACGGTCACTATTTATTATACTTTTGGCCTGTAAATTCTAGTACTTGTTACATTACCTACTTTTAGCCAAGAGTTTCAGAATCAATTTTCTTCCCCCTTCCTGGTTATTGGTTTTTTAGCACATCGTTTGTTATATGTGCTTAAGATTTTTATCTCAATGATTCCGGGGATCCAACCCAGGTCGCTTTTATGCCCCTTTTCACATCTTCTTTCTGGAGGCTTGGGATAGGCTGTATTAATCTTGAAATCTGAAGGAACATCAAAAGGATGTAACAAAAAAATGAGGCCAAGATGTACCCGTTAATCCTTCAAGGACTATCTATTCCTCTAGGCAGCCAAACCTAAATTGGATGCTTGATGATAACATAATAATAAAAACCTGCCCACCAAAAAAAAAGTCCTAAATACAATCTCAGATTATTTGTAAGCTTCTCAAGTCAATATCAAAATGTTTGATAGGCTTTAAGTTCCTTTATAGGTAATTACAGATTTGAAAATGAGATGTAGCTAATACAAGTAAAGTACCCACTTCAGACCTTGCGATCTATGGAGCAGATGAGGTAAAGGTCATCTGTTTCTGTGGCCTTCAGTTAGGGCCAAGCCTAACAAATGGGGGGCCCTATGCGAAAAGGATTGCAAAGGGCCCATTATGGGTAGGGATAAGGATAATAAGTGAAAATTAAGATTTTGTATTAGAAAATAAATTTGTCTTTGCTGCATTTTATTTATTCTTTACTAAGTACAAAATCACAATTAAATTAGCTTTACAATACGAGCCTTATGTGTAGTGATATCATACAGCATATCAAAAGTATGTATATAGATCACGCTCAATAGCAAGAATTGTCAAATTATTCAATCTACCTTCACGAAATGTTGACATCAAGTAATTCTTTATTGGTTCGAGGTGCAAGTTTCTTTCACCAGATGCCACAGTTACGGGTATTGTTAAAAATTTGTTTTTGTGATCAGTGTCTTATACTTTTTAAATACCTTCTTTGTGATGGTAAAATGTTAAAATCAAGAAAAGGGTGATTTTTTAAATGATTTTTTTGTATATTTTTCAGGAGATGTTAATAATTTCAGATTTCCAGGTCCTAGAATCTATATCTAGAATCTAGACATCTAGTGATGATAACATGATGTATATTACATCATTATAAATTAAAGTAGATCTAGATAAAAACAATAGATCTGGGTACTCTGTACTCAGGTACTGGTACTGTCTATGATTGTATGATGTAGAGGCACTAGTCTAGAAGTCTAGAGTAGAGACCTAGAGACTAGACTACTCTAGAGGCAAACAAACACTTCAAACTAAACAGCTTAGGCATAGACCGGCATAACATTCAAGACTATCTTACTATCTAGATTGAGATCTATATAATTGTAACTATATTGACTATATATATTTATAATAATATATTACCAAGAGCTTTAGATCTAGTTAAATCTAGTAACTAGTACTAGTGTACAATTTCTAGAGTTTTCTAAAAAAAAGTTTTACAGTTAAATCTACATTTGATTTTCAATTTTGAGACAACTGGACTGTCTAACTAGCTAGGCCATACGTAATATTAAAAGTTAAATGGAAACTCCGATTTCTGACAAATTTTGATATAATATATGTGTTTTTATTTACAGATAATTAATATTATTCTTTTTTTAAAATTTGCAATATATTAACTTTGTAATTGATGTTTTTCTGACATATTTTTTATGCGCATCCAAAACGATCAGATTTTTATTGGGTTTCTATGTAATGTCACACTAACCTATTAATTTAATCTATCTATTAACTTATTGTATAACGGGAGACCATGCAGTAAAGTTTACATTCTAGTAAAAAAAAAATATATCTTCGTCTATGCAGTTAGATTCTAGATCTTGTAAGCAAAGAAAATAATGCGTGTTGAAAGTAGATTTACATGCTTGACTAACCACTGCGGTGTGTATTTTTTCGCCTGACCACTCAACACACACAAACACTATCGCTTGGTTGTCTTGTCATGACCAACTACACTTAGTTACACTGACCACTTTGTTAGAATCAGTCAGACACACGAATTATTTACGTTTTAGGACAGGGAGGGGCTTAGATGAAAATTTTACTATTTTATTATTGAGTTGGTTATCCTAATGCTTTTTTATCTCTCTCTATTTATATAGCTGTACCATAGCAGATAGCTTTGGACTAGGCCGTCACTAAGCCTAAAACAGCTTCTGTAAGCGGTATGATTGTTTAAATCATGTAAATGTAGTTTCTCTTTCAGAATTGTTCAGGGAAGTGACGTATGCCTACCCTAAAAACTAAACTAATATCTCAAACAACCCTGTTTTTTGAAGATGTCAAGAATTTACTTTTTTATTAAAAATGTATTAAAATTAAATATAAATGTTGTTAAGCATTTAAATACAAAATGGTAAAATGTTTACTATTACAAGTTTTTATGCAGAATTTAAAATAAATATTTCAATAACTCGAATTTGAAAAACCATCGGAGTTTCCCTACTTTTAACTTGTCTTTTAGTTTTAGTTTAAAAAATAAATTTGTTTCAATTAATTTATTAAAGTAACGTCGTAACTTAAGTTAGATTCTAATAATTCTATGTCTTATACTTATAGATCCTACTAGAATCTACTTACAATAATTTACCACTATATAGATCTAGGGCGAGATCTATTGGTGTCTAGATCTATGTTAAATCTAGATTCTAGATCTAAACCCCTATAGTATAGACTATAACTCCCAAGTAGTCTAAGAGTAAGAGTCAAGAGTCAATGTTTTTATCGTTACCTTCTTCCGGATTGTATGAGGGTATCAATACGAATTCGTGAACGTCGTACTGCCTTCATTATGATTATTGAATTTTTATGATCTTGTCTAGAAACTATAGATCGACATTCTAGATCTAAAATAGAATAGATCTAGATTATATAGATGTGGGGGTTTCAATATATTTTTAAAAGGTATGAAATAATCTGACCTGGGCCTAGAATCTAGACTATTCTAGACAGATAATATTTATAGGCGTATTTAGTTATTAGTTTTTTGTTGTTGTTTTTTCTGGCCGGAACATCCCCTTTAAAAAAAAAAAAGTATTTCAAATATAGATAGATCTAGACTCTATATCTACTTTTTTATCACGTGAATTATTGTATCTGTTCTAATATAATGTAACGGCTCAATCTCTCTCTCTGAAAATGATTTTTTTTTTCTAAATGCGCGTCATAATTTCTATTACATAGAACATTGCAGTGATGCCCGACCTTATTCGACCTGCGGGCCATTTTAATTTCCGACACTCTTGTCGCGGGCCATATGAACAAAAAGTTACAGTAACTAGATGAAATTGACCTGAAACAATTTGATTAAATATCCGTGGATCTATTACTTACATTACAGAATTTAAGTCATTGGTTAATATGCATGACTAAATGCATGACGCGTAGGACGTAATCATCTTTTTTTTTGAAGTAACGTCTGTATTATATAAGATAAGATAAGATTTCACGGACAGAGTACCAATATAAGGGACTAAAAAAAAATTAAGAAGCTATTATATATAATGTCACCCCCCTATTCTAAAAATCTGACCCATGAAACTATAATAGCCTTATACATACCAGTATCAATTACCAGCATCACATTTAAAATCCTAGAACACATAATATGTATGAACATCATAAACCACTTAGACAAACATAATGTCCTTACTCGATCCATACCAACATGGCTTTAGAAAATATAGGCTTATAGATCATGTGAAACACAACTAATAGGACTAATTGATGATTTTCAAAAGTTTTATAGATGATAGTGAGCAAATAGATGCTATCTTACTAGATTTTTCCAAGGCTTTTGACAAAGTTAACCACAATAGTTTGCTTAAAAAATATATTTTGGCATTGATGGTCCATTGCATTTAAGTGGATTAAAGATTTCTGATAGGAAGAGTAATAATAACTGTAATAATAAATGGCTCTAAATCAACACCAATAACAGTAAACTCAGGTGTACCTCATAGAAAAGTCTTAGGTCCAATACTATTTTTAATTTACACAAATGATTTACCCAATTGCATAGGCCTATATTTCAGGAACAAAAGTCAGTTTATTTGCAGACGATTGCATAATATACAGAACAATAAAAACAACACAAGATACAGAAATTTTACAAAGAAATTAGATGAATTACAGAAATGGGACTCAAATTGGAGCATGTCTTTTCACCCAGAAAAATGTAAGTTATTAAGAGTAAAAAAAAAATAGAAAAAAAAATTAATTCCACTTATCTTATTCACGGTAAACCAGTAACACAGACTAAAAACGCAAAATACCCATTGGTGTTATAATAAATAAATAAAAAAAACTGGCATGGAATCCACATATTGATGAAACTATCGAAAAATCAAACAAAGCATTAGGTTTTAAAGAAATGTCTATAAATCAAAAAAGAACATAAACTAAAATGTTATTTAACCTTGGTTATAGGCCAATAATAGAATTGGCCTATATGCATCCTCTGTTTGGGACCCCTCAACTCAAGAAAACATTTTTAAAAAACTGGAACAGACACAAAATAGAGCAGTGAGATTATATTTTAAATTGCTGTGTATTTGCTTTACGCACTTTTATGTATAGGGCTAGGGTTTACTGGGCGTTAGGGTTAGGGTTTGGAAAAAAATCGCCCCCCCCCCCCTTCCAAAGTTCTGGATCCGCTAGTGGCCAAGAATATTAATTAAAATGAGGCTTCGGTGTGCGCACGGTTCACTTTACACAGTCATTTGTTTTATTTGCCTACTCAACAGAAAATATTTGTAAAATATTACACACATAGACTATGATTACACATTTTTGTGATGTTTCAAAATGCCTGTTTTGTTTCCTTGATATGCAGAATTATTTTTTGTTTGTATTTGTAAAGTTTTCTGATATTGGTTGAGTATCCCATATTACCCATTCACAGAGGATAATACGGGGCACTAAAATGATTTTAATTTATTCCTATAACTCAAAACGTAATGCTTCAATCTATCTGATCTTTAGTAGAAAGTTTATTTCATATATGCTGAATCCTTTCTATATTAGCAGGTGGTAAAAATGAATCAATTGTGGGTTTTATAGTATCTCATATTACACCACTTTCCCCTAAATCTTCTTTTGCCTTCAAGATTCACTGTCGCCGACAATTTCACCTCACGACAGTCTGTTGTCTGTTTCAAGAACGGTTGCCTTAAAAAAAAAAACCAGCACGAATGTCTTCCACTCCCAAGAATAACTCCTCCACTGTTTCTCAGACACCTTTTTGACCAGACAACCCACATAGAGCACCAACACTTCTTGTAACCTTCTGGTCCGTTCATAGGCGATAATCACTTTCAATATTCTCAGCAAAGCGACCCGAGTTCTATCCAAGCTCTAATGGTTATATATCCTGACATTAATTTGGGGAAAAGTAAATGCAGTTGGTTGTTGTGCTGGCCACAAGGGACACTCTCGTTAACAGAAACAGATGACCTTAACATCATCTTCCTCATAGATAACTAGATCCGAAGGGGATACTTTACTTTTATAATACAATGAAAATAATTTTGTGTCTCTTGAAAGTAAAATGACCGGCTTCCTTTCTCGTCCTTGTCAGGCCGTCGCCGGTGCGCTTCACACTTATGAGAACCGTTGGTGTCGGTCCGTGATCTATATTTGCATACTAGCATACACCAGTAAACAATACAGAACTTACAATCTGTAGCGACAGTCACATTTTAGCGTTTTCATACAGAAGTACTTTACATGATTTGCACTCACAAAGTTTGCTATAACATCAAAGTTAAAGGTTTCGACATCTCCTGCCTTATGCCAGTCAGTCAAAAGCTAATTGAAAGTCTCAAATATATTAAAATCAATTTAAATTGATATTTTTTCATATAATACAAACGTTACTTAAAAAGAAGATGATTACGTCCTACTATTCATTCATTTAGTCATGCATAGTGTTACGTATTTCTGAATCTTCTGGCTAAATGTACTAGTAGGCACACAAATAAAAACACTGCAAAGAACTTGACGACTCAACTTTCAGTTTCATATAACTTTAATGACTATTAACTCTAACAATTCGTCACTGTAACATGTAGCGTATAAGACTGTACAATATCTGTCAGTTTACAGTTAGCTATACTTCGTTGAAATTCATCTCTTCTCAACTTGCATCGAGCCGTATTCCACAGAACAGAACAATGACACACTTCCCAGTGTCGCTCCAGGTCTCCCAAAGCTGAACCAAGTTGTACTCAAGTCTACCGAATCAGAGCCGCACACGTCTTACATCGACTGTATCGACTCTAACGGCTCAAGTCCACTGCAGTTCCCTGTATAGACTTTAACGACAGTAGTCTACTCCAGTTAACTCTACCCTAGTTAACTTGCATCGAGTCGTACACATTTCTCTTCCACTAGAGCCGCACACGTCTTACATTGTCTGTATTGACTGTCACGGCTCACTCACGACTGACTTTCACATTAACTCTCTGGTTTATATAGAGTCCCAAATCGCTCCACCAAAGTTGCACAAACACTGCTAGTATCATCTGGAACAACACGTGAGGAAACGTCACATCCTGTCTTTGTTTTTACATGTAGATTCCAGAGAACACCTGCTGCAGTGTCATCAAGCCGGGTCACACGTACTGACCTCTATCTGTCACTGTTCATTAGTAACTGCCCCCTTCTTAGATCTGTTTGTCCCCTGGAACAACACGTGAGGACACGTCACATCCTGTCTTTGTTTATACGCGTAGATTCCAGAGAACACTGGCTGCTGTGTCATCTCGCTGGGGTCACACGTTGACCTCTACTTGTCACTGTTCATTTGTAACAATATTAAGCAATGACCTAAATTCTGCCAAGTAACTGGTTTTCCTGGCTAGCTCAGGCAACCCATTCCATGCTCTTCCCACCCTTTCTTCGGTACGTTACTGGATACTGATGATGATGTTACGCTGCTTAAATCTTTGGATATCTTGCACACCAGTGAACATATTCCATTTGTTTGCACTTATTAGCACCTTTTAATGTTAATCAATTATGATACATCCATAGTCTGTGAATACAGCTACTTGCTTTTAAAATGCAAAAGTAAACTCGAGACTTTTAATCAAATTACTCTTAAAACAAAACATATAGATTAATATCAAAAGCTCTCGACTGCCTTCTGTATGTTCTATAGATTTAAAGAAAAAATCAAATTATAGCCTAATTTAGTCAACCTTTAAAATCTTTATTTATTTCTCGATTTAAAATCTTGAATAGAAATATAATTAGTATATTAGACTATTAGTATACTAGTCTATAGTAGGCCTTTATCTAGAATCTAGATAGTATCATATTAAGATACACTGTGCCTATACCATAGGCCTATATATTATAGTATTTACTAGGATTAGATGTAGATCTTGTGAAGATATCAAGAGTAGGGCCTTAAATTTGGACTTAACTTCAAAATGACATTGTTGAAGTTTTGATGATTGAGGGATTAAATTGACGTTTCACTAATGACCCACTTACCTGGAGCAGGAAAACGTTATATCACAGAGGATTTCGTGGTCCATCTGCCCACCATGACCGAGATCCCAAATCCTAATTTACCCATTAGACTCATGAAAAGAAGAGCCAAACCTTTCGATCCTTTGACTGGCCTGAAATTACCGCCATCTCAAACAAGAACAGAAGACTGGACTTATGTGCCCCGTCCGAGATATCCACACTTGTGAGTAAGGTGTAATAGTAAGGCTTCTGTAACATGTCATGTACCGGTACGTAGTCGACTTAGTACTTATAATCACTGACACACTTTCACATGACAATCTATATTACACTATGCGCTGATTTCTTTATTAATAAAGTAATCGGCCAGAGACCGCTGTAACATATTGCGCAATATGTGCATTGCAAGCAAGCGGCCAAAAATTTATTCCAAGGTTACCTTTGTTTATTTATTTATAAAAATATATGCATTTTTAATCAGTGTTCAGCTCACAGTCTTAATTTAGTAGTTAAAGATTCCGCAAAACTATACTTCAAAATCGTAGGCCCCTATTAGATAAAATATATTGTTCAAGAGCCAGGCTTTGCTCTGCATGATTGCATTCAATTAGAGATGGGATTTTTTGATAACAAAACTATTAAAATTCACTTTGCAACCTTTAGCTGAAACAAGATTGGAAAGACTAATAGTCTCATTGAAACACAAGTGCCTACATTAGTGGAGCTGGGGCTAAATGAAAACGTACGTATTTACGAAAGGCATGAATAGGTCTACTAAAGCTGCGTGGTGGACTTGGTAGTAAACTAGACATTTTAAATGTAGCTCTTGTTCTTCTGCTTTCTCCTTGTTATGTTTGAGGGTTCTGATAACTAGTCCTATATTTATCAATACCTATTCTAGCCTGATGATAAAAATGTTATTGATACTGAAAACAATTTTAAACAAGAAAAACATTTTTAGACAAACTTTTTAAAAAAAAAGCTTAAAAGCTTATACGAAGTGTAGTTCTAATTGTAAAAACTAGTTTGGATCAGTCATGTAATTAAGTTTTTAATAGATCTAGACCAGGACCTTTTTCTTTCGAGGGCCGCATTAGTTTAGTTTCCAAATCTTCAAGTACTTATCTTGTTGCCCGCTGTTGGTAATTTGCCCACCCCTGAATCTTGACAAACAACAATAAGCTGAATAAGTTTGTGCGATTAGAAATTTTTACCAATTCGTTTAGCGCTATTTCATACTTGTAACTTTCTCATTGCACTATGATTCTATCTCTTATATGGACCAGTTGGGAAGATGGGGGGGGGGGGGGGAGAGAAACGGTTATCCGGGTGAATTCAACCGTCATCATTTTTAAAAGCATTTCTAAAAAAAAAAAAAAGGAGAACGACCTGAATTCAAACTCGTGACTCAAGCCTCATCAAGCCGACATTCTAACCACTCAGCTAGTGAGGTGGGCATGAAAATAGAAAATTATGTGCAGCAAAGAAATCTATAACATCAACTACATCGATCCTTTCTAGTATTGTTTGTTTCAAACTTACTTTAAAGCCAATAAAGGGGACTAATTCCGTTTATACCATCACTCCAGTTAAGTACAAAATTTCTTTCCCTTACTCGAGATACCAAACAAAGTAATTTATTACCAATATTTTATTAACTAATTAGTCTTTTTTTTTTTCATTGATTCTTTTTTGGCATGTACAAAAAAATAATTCTGAAAATTTGATAAGAAATAGGGTTTCGGAGAAATAACGTGTACAAACGTTTTACCGAACAGACCAAACAGAATGAGTTGTTATAAGCTTTATAAAATCTTGGTATGTAACATACTCTATAAAACAACAACCGCATTAAATGATAGATTTGAAATGTTGAAAGAACATACGGACATTTTATAAATCTTATACAAAATAAGTAGCGTTAAACGAAGATTATCAAAAACAATCATTTAGATTTTAGATATGTATTTTAAATTTGAAATGGGTTCCGTTGAAGTACTGGTCCTGTAGGAGGTGTAGGCCTACTCCAACAACAACTATAGTCACAAAGTTTCGCTATTTCTTCCCTAAAAAAATTGTTGTATGTCCTGATGGAGTCCCCAACCAATCGGAGGCCCTAGACGGTTGACTAGTTTGTCTATGCCTAAGGCCAGCCCTGCATCAACTTAAACTCATTTGGATTTTATAAGTTCTTGGAGTTGCGGATTCACTGGCCTCTAGGCTTAACCACAATAATTTATTTATAAAGTCAAGTGTCAAGTCTCGTGTATTGTAGAGTTTAGAGTGAAATTCAAAATTTGTGCGCGGAAAAAGTCTAGAAAAATTCATAGACACCACGAAACAGTTTGTCTTATGTAAGTTTATCATGTACTAAGTCTTAGTTAAAAAAAAAACACAACTAGGCCTATATGTCTTAATATAGCGCCATGACAGCCTTACTGAAGGTTATGTAGTAAGTAGATCATTAATATAATTTATACTTTCTCCCAAAGCTCTCTTGAATCCTGCCCAATGAGACGCTACTGCATGGGAATTGCCTACAATGTACCGAAATCACTAGCGAGAAATATCTGCTCCCCAGAGGATCCAGATCCAAGAGTTTTACCCTATGGTCTCCCACGGGAAACATTCGACGTCAGACGAAGAGCGAACTGGTTCGGTGAGCAAACAAATAAAGGCCATGGCTTCACGTGCAATTACTTAAAATACTAGATTTATATGCCACGCATAATGACTGCAATTCGGAGCTGCAGAAATGCTTTATCGACATGGACACAAGCACTGGCGGATCCAGGGGGGGGGGCGGTAGGGGCGATCGCCCCCCACTCGGCCGACCCCCCCCCCCGAAGGGGGGGGGGCGGACGAATTTTAGTATAGAATTCACACAATTTGTATACGAATTTATTACTTATTTTAATAATATAAACTATTATTTATATTTAAACCTATTTTTAGATTATTTCGCTCCCCTCTAGTATGTTGGTCGACATGGTGGGGTCGGGAGGGGGCGATGGCATCAATTCCGCCCCCCCCCCTAAACTTTCGAGTGGGGGGGGGGTCCAATTTATATGTAGAAATCACAGCTTGCTAACATAATCAATTGAATATCTATATGATTAAAACTTGTTATTGGTATTTTAACCGATCTTTATATTATGTCGTTCCTCTCTTGGCCGATGGGGTGGGGATCGAATACCTCTACTGCTCTTCCCACCTAAAACCGTCGGGGAAATCATAGTTTGTGAACAAAATTAGTTGAATTAATATATTGTTACGAATCTCACTATCCAGGCTCTCTGCAAACTGCACCATACACCACCAACTTAAAGAACTTGACAACTCAGGGCTCCAAAGTAACGTAACACTTTAATAGTTGAATAAATAACAGCCAATACTGTACAATTGGCAGCACGTACACTGTACAAATATCTCTCCGATAACACCGTACCGCTGTATCAACTCTTGCACTGGCCTCTCCGTCTCGTTCCGGGCTTGCACTGGGTTCAACAGTTCAGGACTGACTTCACACACTAGGCTGGTTGTGTCGGACTCGATCACAGACCAAGATCAAGACGCCGTTCGTCTCAACTGTACTTGATAGTACTCCGCAATTAAACCAATACTTTTTCTTTTTGTATTATAGTTAAGAAATTACAAAATAAAAAAGAAACCTGTCACTTATATAATTTATACATGCTATAAAATTAAATTCTTATATCTAGTCGCCCCAACCCTATTCTTTAATGCCAAATGCAATCATTAGCAGAAATTATAAAAAGGAGTGAGGATTAATCATTTTCCCTCTATCGCCCCCTCCCCTTTCCAGACAGAGTTTATGTAATTTCACAGGAATTTATTTTAATTATTTTAAGAAAGACTTTACTTTGGAAAAGTTTTAATTCAAACGAAATTTTTCACGATTGAGATGAGTTCTAAACCCAAATAATTTTTTTCGTAGTCGCCTTTTTCCAACCTTTACTCAATCTGATATTTTTCTAGTTAAATAAGTTTTGGACTATAACTCACAATTTATGCTTGTATTTTATTGAATATTATTTATCGAATAATTTTTTTTCGGCGGCGATCCTCAAAGCCTTAATCTAAAGATGTTGGGTATCTTATCTTTTCAAGGAACAAATCGGTTTTATTTGCAATGTATTAAGGGCGTAAAAATTTATATTAGAATATTTTTCAACATTATTCAAAAGGTCCTTTATAATAAGATGAATAATGAGCTTTAGGTCAGAAGAATGCGTTAATTCAGTGAAGAATGGAAGAAAACGCTTTTCGTGATAGGGCTTCGACCCGAACCCCACTGATGAATAATGAGCTATAATTATTAGGAGAATGCGTTTCTGCAGTGAAGAATGCAAGAAACGCTTTTTGCGTCGGGGCTTTGCTCCGAAACCCACTAATAAATAATGAGCTGTAGATATGTCAGAAGGATGCGTTTCTGCAGTAAAAAATGCAAGAAAACGCTTTTTGAGTCCACTGATATATAATGAGCTATAAATGTCAGGAGAATGCGTTTCTTCAGTGAAGAATGCAAGAAAACGCTTTTGGTGTCGGGGCCCGAACCAAACTGATAAATAATGAGCTGTAGATGTCAAAAGGATGCGTTTCTGCAGTGAAAAATGCTAGAAAACCCTTTTTGCTTAGCCCCGAACCCCACTTGGGGAATCTTACAGCGCTCACCCAGACCCCCAAGCTTGCAAAAGAAAGGCCTCAACATGACTTTTTTATTTTTTCCCTGAAGGTTGAGAAACACTGCTCTATTTGTATGTTTAATAGTTAGTAAGTTATGATTTTTTTTGTGTCGTTTTGGCTTAACATAGGTTGATATGGAAGAAGTGAGATGAGAGCGTCTCGCTCGCTAAGCCAGCGAGACACCCCCCCCCCCCCGCTCAAAAAGTTAAAATTTGGAATTGAGTTTCGTAGAGGATAAATCTACTTATTAAATAAGAAATTTAATAGTAGATTTAGTATTCATAGTGAATTTCTAGCTCACAAATCTGATTTCATTTATATTTATGAACTTTACTTGTTTAAAATGTAAATATTGATGAAATAAACAAATTATCGGGTCAAGATCTACAAGAAATGTCAGTGAGGCGGGGACAAAATGGCGGCGTTGTGATGGCAGAAAATAACAAAATATTTAAAAAGTGGGATCAAAATCGTCTGAAACAATTATTTTTCAAATGCGCTTTAAAATTAATGCGACGAAGATTAATACACAAAAACTATTTGAATATATCCAGAATATTAGGCTTTACATGACCTCAAGTGGTTATAAGTTGATGACGAAATTTTCTTTTCAAATTTCACAAAAACTGTAAAAATCCCATAGCCCACAATGATAACCGTATTTTCAAGTTTTTGGGCGATGCGACGAATAAATCGCGATAAAACTTGGTAAAATTATAGCAAGGCATGATATCTACCGTGAAAAAAAAATGAATGTTTGATCATTTTCCTGGACCCTGTATTGCTAAAAACAAAAAATGAGTATTTTTTATAATAAATATAAAAATGACAAATAACTTTAAAAAAACAACCTTAATTAAGCTTTATGTAGGCCATTGTCTTAAGTAATCGATAACACAAGTTTAAAACTTCTCACATTTCATTCAAAAGTGTAATAAATTTGCAAGTGTGGCTTATGTGAAAAAAAGTCAAAAACGCAATCTCAAGTTTATCGGTCATTTTTTACTTTTTCACTTCCTGGTATTTTCGGCTCCCTATCCATTATTATTTTATTTTTTGAATATTGTCTTATGTTTGTTTATTTTGTAATTGCAGGCTCTAATTCCTGCCTTACGGCCTAACTGTCTGCTGCAGTTATTACTGCCTAACTGCCATTATTTCGGCTGCCTAACTGCCATTATTTCGGCTGCCTAACTGCCTTACGGCCTAACTGTTTGCCGCAGTTATTACTGCCTAACTGCTATTATTTCGGCTGCCTAACTGCCATTATTTTGGCTGTAGTTCTGCTTTACTGCTGCTAGTAGCTTACTGTTTAGTGTTGGGGTAATTTAGGTTATTTGGTGGTCGGTTTAGTTAGTAATAGTTGTAGATTTAGCAACATAGATCCAGAGGCGGCAGAGGGTTTTGGTTAGTGGAGTTGTTAAGTTCAGTTAAGTAGGGTTGATTAATTATTTAGTAGTGCGTATATATAGTTTTTGTTTATTTCTAAGTTTATTTTCATTTTCGTATTCACCTATATTTTTATTACTTTGTAAGTTGGTTGTAAATAAAGTGTATATAAGTTTGTTTTATAATTGTAGTTGGTTATTTTATCTTTAGTCAGCTAGTTTAGTTTAGTTTGATTGTGCTGTCTGGTTGCTTAGGCGACTCTAGCCCCTTGGTCGTAGACCGAGGTGCACAGATTGGGCCCACCCAGTAGAGCTACCACCTGCCTACTGTTAAAAATGAATAAATGTTGAGCAGCAGCAAGTAACAAAAAGGCCTCACTCAGTAGCGCCACCCTGACCTGCTCACATATATTTTTTATGCTAAACTGACAATTTACCTACCATAAGCCTGTAACCTTATGTGCGTATATAACAGCTGATATAAATCTTTTCTCTTTTAAGCGGCCCCCGAAAGGGTAAAGAGCCGTTATTATAATAGGTTTGTGCAAAATGTCCGTCTGTCACACTCAGATCTCGAAAACTAGAAGAGAAATGAAAAATATTATTTCACCATGCGATGCGGC
Organism: Biomphalaria sudanica; assembly: GCA_036873155.1. NCBI lineage: Eukaryota > Metazoa > Mollusca > Gastropoda > Planorbidae > Biomphalaria > Biomphalaria sudanica. The sequence continues at coordinate 161,288 of JAZGLO010004451.1, read as the reverse complement.
TTGAAAAGTGTAGGTGCAACGGCTACTTTTGGTTTTCTAAAAGCAAACCGTTTAATTTATAAAATTAATTATGCACCGATTTTGTTCACAATTACGTAAATGTAAGGGAGGCAATGTTCTAATATGTTAACAAAGATCAACAATTTATTTGTATTTTAAGTATCACTAATTCGAATATAGTTATAAAATGTATTAGAAATGTTCACAACAAATATAAATATTAGTTAAAGGTGTTTTTTCTGGTCAACTAGCGGCTAACCAGTTTGTTATAAAGTTAACAGCAATGCCTGGTCGTGCGGTTAGCGTGCTGGACTGATTATCTCGACGGTCCCGAGTTCATACCCAGCTCGCTGCCATCCCCCATCGTCCAGCGGGAGGTTTGGACAAGGAAGTTAATTATTTATAATTTTAAAAGAACATCCGAAACATGTAAGACATAATTTTTTTTTACTAATGCAAATAAATCTTTGAAACATCATTACTTTTGACAATCAAAATAAAATCACGTCTTGAATATTCCGACGGGGGCCGTCTCTGAGTTTGTGTAATAACACAAACTCTCTTTGTAATCCTGTTATAATTTCTTTGTTTGGCAGATTACTGGAAAGAAGATCACTGTCAGTACGCAGGTGCTTATCAGAACTGGGAGAATACATTTGGCGCGAAGTATTTTTACACGGATCCACTTTGTTGAATCTTATCGTCTGCCACAAACGTTCAGATGAAAACTATGCAACTTTGAACTACTGTATTGAGAGCTAGCACTCAAAGCAGGTGAAACATTGAAACACAGATTAAACTCCCGTGGTCGTAGCACATGTTCAACTACTTTGTTTTCTTTAATATTGAACATTTGTTTATTGTTGTTACAACATAAGGCAGTCAAATCAAAGGAAAGCTAATTTAGAGAAGAAAAAAAAAAACCATGAAGCTAAGAAAGTAAAACTAAGTATAGGACAGAAAGATAGTTAGGCTACTCGTAGGATGCTGGGAAAATTAGAGCGAAGTGCTTTTGGAGATGTGGTCAGCTGCGTAACAATGCTACAATTGGAGCAGAAAGGTTAAGTACATCAGATTTTTTTTTTTTTTGTATCAGAGATTTCCACAAAATAGAGGCAAATCCATCAATAGCAAGCTTTTTAGTGCATCCGGTGTACAGAATACAGAGTTATAGATTAACAACATTTATATACAGAGAAGATTACTGCAAATAACCTGTATGGGAATCTCTAATAACGTATTATAAAATGGCCAAACAGTAAAAAAAAAAAGAAAAAAAAAAAAAAGAAAGAATTTCCAAGAAAACATAAGTTTTTCACAGAGATAGGAAGAAATGCTAAAATCTCGTTACATTGCCAACCACAGAGCAATAAAAGGGCTACTTGATGGTGACATAGCACTTATCCAACAAGTTCTGAACACCAGATACTTTAGTGTGACATTCATGTTTTGATCACCTGATGCTTTAGTTTAGTGTGACATACATATTCTGAGCTTTATCGGGCAAGGGGGGGGGGGGTGACTACGAAAATTTACTTTGAAATAGGGCAAAGTAATTGTAAATATATATATGTATGTAGTGGATCGAGTACTTTTATATATAGTTCGTCCATCGTGGTTCGATGATGACCAGTTTGTTATCCAAAGCTGAAAGCTTTGCACTGGGGTTTTATGCCTCCTCATGTGGTTGGTGAGACCTATGTGAGCCCGGAATGTTCGGCTGCACACTGGTCAGGTTTTTCCAGCTGGAGCTAGTGTCATTGGCCTCGCTTTTCTTCTCTGGCATTTTTCTTCTGCCAGCGTTGTTATCTTTTCCTCAGCGACCCGTGCCCCAGTTTTCATAGCGCGACGCCATGATGCTCTGTCATGTGCCTCTGTCTCCCAGGTGTCTGGGTCTATGCTGAACGCCTTCAGAGAAGCTTTGAGGGTGTCCCTGAAGCGTTTTCTTTGACCACCTTGCGAGCGCTTTCCTTCGCTTTGTTGGCCATACAAGAGTCGTTTAGTGATGCGGCAGTCTTCCATTCTGCAGACGTGCCCTGCCCATCGCAGCTGGGACTGCATCAGGATTGTGTGAATGCTTTGCAGACCCGCTCTTAAAAGGACTTCAGTATCTGGCTTTTTTTTCTCGAGTACTATGAATAAATTAAAACAACATATAAAAAAAGGTACAAAAACAAAACTACATTGTAAAAATGAAATGTTTATATAAAATAATTAATTCAGGAAGAAAGTTGAAATGTGTGAGTACTGTATTTTATTCAGTTTTGATACATGCTCAGCTTTCATTATCCAGAAATGTAAAACTTGTAACTACTGCTGATATACATCTGTATATACTGGTATAGTAAATATTATAGTATACATAGAAATAAAACTAGAGATGTTATAACTACACATAATGGTCACTCACTACCTTACTTTTTTTTTTTTAAAGTCAACAGATATACATCTTTACATAATCTACTTTCAAACTGAAACAAGTTTTATAATTAATTTAATCAGCACATCCTTAAACGGATTAGTTCAGCTGAGTCAGTCAATCATTAACTACAATCAGGGCATACATTGTAAAAAACAAAAACACATATAGACATATATCCCAACTAGTTCTAAATGTGTTATGTATATATTGTATATATGTATATTGAATGACAGAAATGTAGAATTAGTATATATACTGAATCTTAGTGTATATTTACTGGTCTGAGTTAGAAAAAGTATTTCGAATAATATCTGTGGCATTTTACGTCTCGAGAGACGATCTTTTCCCTTTGCAACTTCTTGTGTGACTAAAGAGGCCAATCCTTGATACACAGCTGCGATCGCAGGTTGGGCATATATAATCACCAGACGCCGTTGCATTTTCACCCTTCTTTCTGCTTCTGTTGTGTATGGCATCTGCAATCTTTGACCCTTCCTTTATGCTCTCTCTCCATGAGGATCTGTCCAGTGCCACCTCTTCCCAGTTGCCAGTGTCGATTTTGAAGAGCTTCATGTCGCGTTTGCATACATCCGTATAACGTAAAAGTGGGCGACCAGCGGCTCTCCTGCCTTCTATCAGATCGCCATACAGGATGTCCTGTGGAAGTCGACCTTCTGGCATTCTACGAACGTGGCCAAGCCAGCCAAGGCGTCTGCTGCTGATAACAGAGCGGATGTCCTGGCACCCTGCTCTTTGTAGCACTTCCTCATTGGTTATCTTATCTTGCCACCTTATTTTAAAGATCCGCCTTAGGCATCGGAGGTGGAAAACATTCAGCTTTTTTTCCTGCCATGAGTAGGTTGACCATGTTTCACTTCCGTACAGCAAGGTGCTCAACACACAGGTCCGGTAGACTAGGGCTTTAGTACTGTTAGTCAGCAATAAGTTGTCCCAGACTCTTTTCTGCAGCCGTGACATGGTGGCCATTGCCTTGGCTATCCTGTTGTTTATGTCTTTATCCAGTAGAGTGTTGTTGGATATGATGGAGCCAAGGTAACAAAAGTGATCAACAATTTCTAGTGGTTGGCCATTAATGCTTACTTGAGGTGCAGTGTTTGTGTTTTGGACAAGTATCTTAGTCTTGCTTTGACTGATGTTTAAGCCGAACTTCTGGCAAGCAGCAGATAATTTGTCAACCAGGCACTGTAGCTGAATATCAGAATCAGCCACAATAGCTGCATCATCAGCATACAGGAGTTCCCTGACGAGTAGCTTCCTAACCTTGGTTTTTGCCCGCAGCCTTGAAACATTAAATAGTTTTCCAGAGGATCTTGTATGGAGAAACACACCTTCGTTTATGTCGTTGTATGCATAATGCAGTAGACAGGAGAAGAATATGCCAAACAGAGTAGGTGCGAGCACACATCCCTGCTTGACACCACTGCAAACCTCAAAAGGTGCTGATTGGGCTCCATTGAATTTGACAGTGCATTTAGTTTCCTCGTGAAAACACTCAATGAACTGCAGTAGTTTGGGAGGGCAACCTATTTTCCTCAAGAGTTTGAAAAGGCCACTTCTGCTGACCATGTCAAAAGCTTTAGTCAGATCAACAAAAACGATGTAAAGGGGTCTGTCTCTCTCTCTGAATTTCTCCTGCAGTAGTCGTAGAGAAGATATCATGTCTACAGTGGATCTACCACTTCTGAATCCACACTGAGACTCTGGGTAGACTCTAGAAGCTATCACTTGCAGCCTGGATAGTGCCACTCTAGCAAAGATCTTGCCCACTATACTGAGGAGAGAGATACCCCTGTAATTGTTGCAGTCACTCCGATCCCCTTTGTTCTTGTATATTGTGACTATAGTTGCGTCACGCATGTCCTGTGGGACATGACCTGTTTCCCAACAGCGGCAGAGGAGAATATAGAGTTCAGGGAGCAGGAGTGATTCGTTGACTTTCACTACTTCCACTGGGATACCATCACTCCCAGGAGATTTTCTATTTTTTATGCAGTTAATTGCTTTTTTAAGGTCACTGAGGCTCGGAAGATCATCTAGGCATTCCAGTACTGGAAGATCTGGTAGAGAAGCCAGGGCGACATCGTCTACTGTGTTCTGTGTGGCATAGACTTCGAGGTAGTGTTCTGTCCAACGTTCTAGCTGCTTGGTTTGATCAGTAATTTTTTCTCCTGATTTGGATAGAAGGGGGGCAGGCTTAGACACTGTTGGACCCAGGGCCGCTTTAATGCCATCAAATAGAGCTTTGCTATTTCCTGCGTGGAGACTGTCTTGGATTCTGTTGCAGGTATCCCTCCAAAAGGTGTTAGCACATTTTCTAGCCATTTGTTTCGCCTCTTTATTAGCACTTTTGAAGGCCTCCAAAGATCTTGGACTTGGCTTTGTCTTGAGAGCGAGTTGTGCAGATCGCTTTTTCTCGATGCAAGGTTCCATTTGTGCTAGATTTGCCTCAAACCAGTCTACATTTTTGTGTTTTTGAGGCCCAAAGGCGGTGATTGCCGACCTGTAGATTACATCTCTTAATTTCTCCCATCTGATAGAGATGTCTTCTTCATTACTTAATGAGGGGATTGAACTGTTCAAAAGCTTGCCAAAGAGTGCACACTTCTCTGGGTCACCTACATGGTTGACGTTAATTCGCCTAGTTCTGGGTTGAGTGGAAGTATAAGCCTTCTTGAGAAGTAGTTTGATTTTGCTTAGCACTAGTGAATGGTCTGAGTTGCAGTCCGCACTATGGTATGAACGGGTGTGGATGACACTTTTCAGATCCATCCTTCGGGTGATGCAGAGGTCAAGCTGGTGCCACCTTTTTGAGCGTGGGTGCTGCCAAGAGACTTTATGGCGTTCCTTGCCAGAGAAGAATGTATTTGTTACACACAGTTCATGAGAGCTACAAAACTCGAGTAGCCTTTGGCCATTGTCATTGATTTTGCCAACACCATGAGGTCCCAAGCATTGTGGCCATGCATCATTTCCACCACCAACACGGGCATTAAAGTCTCCATTTATATAGAGGTGCTCGGATTTTGGAATACTTTTAATTACGTCCTCTAGAGCTTGATAGAATCTGTCTTTGTCCTCTTCCGGTGCAGCAAGGGTTGGTGAGTAAGCACAGATTATATTAACTTTGCCTTGCGGTGATGCAAATTTCATGTGTGATACTCTTTCATTGCCAATGGGAAACCTCGCGATGCAGGGGACGAGACTGTTTCTTATTGCGAAGCCGACGCCATGTATTCTAGGGCTTTGTTCTGGTTTTCCTTGCCAGTAGAATGTATAGTTGCTTTCTGTGAGAGATCCGCTGTCTGCCAGTCTGGTTTCTTGCAGGCAGGCCACATCAATGTTTAGTCTGCTGAGTTCTCTGTCGATGATAGCTGTTTGACGCATGTCTGTGACTAGTTCAGGGTCAGTATTGAAGCCAGGACACATTGTCCGTATGTTCCAGCTTGCTAAACGCATTAATTTTGAGGGTTTTCTTTTGATTGTATTTGCAGGTGCGGGTGAGCAGCTTGCTTTTTGATTTTGTCTTAGCACCAAGCACCCAGTGGTGCGGCAAGCTGTGGCGGGATAGCACTTTACTGTCCGAGGGCTGCTCGGCTTAAGGCAGGCAGTAGCTATCCAGTGAGGCTAAAAAGCCCCTCCTACCGTCAAGAGTGGTCCCTGGCGTTCCAGCTTACGCCAATCAGCTAGGAACTTATAACCGGTAACTACCACTCTCCGTGTTTTTCCAAAGACATTACTGTCAGAGATGGAGTGACCTCTCCATTGCTGGGGGAAAGCCTGGGCGGTAAATTTGCGAGTGCTGGGCTGCCCACACGTCAGCACACGCCTCTCTTCCATACTGACCGGGTCCAAATTCGAATAATATATATTTAAACTATTATAAAACAATATCTTCGTGATGAAGCATTTCATTTTAATATAGAATTATTCAGTTTTTTATTTTTGATAGCAGTGACGAGATAAAATGATTTCAGCACAAAAGTGAAGGGAGATAACTAATAGAATTGGTGTGGCTGGAGGTAAACTACTATGTATATGTGTGTGTGTGTGTGTGTTTATTTAATTCTAGCATCATTCTCATTTGTAACAAAACATCTTCATCCATCGCGGGTCCCTTTCGTTGAGTTGCTTACCAAGATTTATAAATATATTCAACATTATTAATGTACCACTTGCAGTAATTTTTAGTTTCAGAAAATTCTCCTTAGAACAGTTTGCACGCTAGTAGTAAGACATGACCCTGCACCATCATGCTAATCATACAAAACACAAATCACAACAGCCCTAATACAGATGGTAAAAAGTTACTTCTAAACTAAATATTGTATATCATCGTTGTATCATTCCCCGTCTCCAAACCTCAATCCACATAGGAATCAAATACTTCACTCAAGCAATCTATTTGATGAGGAGTAACAGGAAAACAAAAAAAATCAACAACCCTTCAATTATATGTACAGAAAAAAAAATTTGGAAAGGCCCAACAAAAAAAAAAAAAAAAAAAACAATTTTGAAAATCTGTTCTATATATAAGTTAGCAGTGCTTTTTTTTTGTGACGGTACGCACAGGTATGGCGTATCGGCACCTTTTTCAATGTGGGGAAAAATTATTACTTTTCTTGAAATTTAACATTTATTACTAATTTATTAGTAGTTAAAAGTAAGGCGATCCATCACTGAGTACCGGCACCTATTTGTTTACAAAAAAAGCACTGTAAATTAGAATGTCTATCCAAATTTCCATCACTTGGAACCCCAAATATTCAGAAGCCAGTCACCCGGAACATCAAATATCCGGATGCCAGTCACCCGAAATCAAATATGCTGACTTTTACATCAATTTTAAGTTTACGCATGGTGTCTTACCACCATTAATATTTTCTTTATATTGCTGGTGAATAATCTTCCGCCTTTGGTTATCCAGATAGGCCCTGTTCCCAATTTATCTGGATAATCACTGTTTTATTGCATTGAAAAAAGTTAAAAAGAGAAATACACTAAGGTCCACAACACAACCATATAAAAATGAGAGATTAATGAAGGTTGAAAAATGTTCGCCATTGAACTCAATAGCTATCCATACATTTGTAAATAAAAGTTTTATGCAAATGAGATTTCTTTCTGGGACACAAATCAAATGTTTTATAATCATTTAGAAATAAACAAGATAGAATTTTAAAAAGTACAAAATGAAATGAGAAAATATACTGTCATTCTCAATCCATATTGACAAGAAAACCTGAATTACTTAAATGAAATACAACTACAGTAGTACTCAAAGCAAAAGAACATTCAGAGATGAGCTTTGTGTTGATAAACAATAAAAAGATGCACTCCACAACTAGGATTGCATTGGACAAACTTACTAAATAAGACTATAAAAAAAATGTGAATAAAGTGAACAAAGTATATTAAAGGAAATAGAAAACATTTGGAATTTTATGAATTGCAGGGAGATGTAAAATGTAAAAATACACCAAATCACAGAAACAGAGTTCAATAATATCATCTTAATTTACATGTTTTTTGTTTTAACATGAATACTGAGAACAAAAAAGTGTGAAAGTGAACAAACAGAATCATTAGGAACAAAAATTATAGGAAGAAAAAAAAAAAGATTAAGCACAATTAAGCAATTATAAAGAAAAGAAAAATGAAGATATCTGACATAAAAGAAGTAAAGCTTAAAGATAGAAAGTAGAGACTGTGAAAAATGCAATGATACCCAAACAGGCACATCACAAAAATTTATCACAAAGACTAAATAAGTAAGGAAGAAAAAAAAACTTAAAAAAAAATATTAAAAAATAATAATAAATACTTTAAAAAAAAACAGCTTATATTAAGCGTTGTATCAATTAGTTTGGATCAGTCATGTAATTAAATTTGTAATAGAGCTAAACTAACAATAATAAATCTGTGCAATCAGAAATATTTTTACCAATTGTTTTTGTTTAGCACAATTTCATACTTTTAGCTTTCTCAGTACATTATGATCCTATCAATTGTCTGGACCATTTGGGAAAGCTTTGGGGGGGGGGGGGGGGGGGGGGAAGAAGGGGGTATCTGGGTAAATATTACCATGATCGCCTTTTAAAATAATAAATTTTTTTTTAAGTTGAATGACCTGGATTTGAACTGTAAGGCTTTAGCCTCCTCAAGGTAACACACAAACCACTGTACGAGAGAGGAGTTTATGTCGATAGTAGGTTTTATAGTTACCTATTGTTAGTTTCAAACTTTAAAGCAGAGTAAAAAGGGGACTAATTCGAGTCATACCACCACATCAGTTAAGTACAATTTCTTTTCCTTGTTCAATACCAAACAAAATAATAATTACCAATTGCTACTTAACAAATAGTTTAACTTTTTTTTTTCGTTCTTGTATTGTCAGGTAAAAGAAATAAATGTGCAAAATTTCTGCTTAATCCTGTACAAACTTGTTACAAGACAGACGGAGTGAGTTGATATAAGCTTGGTAATAGATTGAGGGTGACATAGCTAAATGTATGTTCAATGATAAGAGCCAACATTAAATAAAAACCTTTGTAGTTTTTAAACTTGGTTAATTATGTAGCCCAAAATATGAAGGTATAAAACTTAATAAAAAAAATGTACATTTATCTAAAATATTTTTTTTTAATAAATCTTATATTTCAGCTCAGACCTTAATTTTTTTATTAGCTTTGTATAGAATGAAAATCAAGACAATAGTAAGAACAAAAATAAAAAGGATTCAATTATGAATAAAGATATGACTCAACAATATTATTTAATAGAAATACTTAATACAGAAATATTTAGTACAAGAAATACTTGACAAATATTTAATACAAGAAATACTTGACAAACAAATATTTCATCCAAACACTGAGAGCACAGTACACTGTGTGTATGTTCAAAAACAAAATCAATATAATAATAAGTTAATGAGAAGAAATAATGCACAGCCATTAGAAAACAAGATGTTTGTTAAGGAATACAATAAATAGATTTATTTATGTTTCAATTTCAGAAATTGTGTAAAATAAAATTACACCAAAGTAACTTTTGCAAAATCAGTTACAAAAACATTTCATGAAAGAATATAATTAGATAGTTATATGTACAAAGAAGCCTACTCTATTTAGTCTTAATGTTTAAGTCAAATAATAAAATCACACATTCTGTGTTAAAATTTTAAGGCGATTGGAAAATTGTAATATGCTAATTCTAATTTACCAAAAAAGGTATGTTTTGGTTGTAATAGTTGTATGATACTTGGTATTTAAAAATGTTTCTTATACATCTTCAAAATTCAAATTTCAATCTAAAATGCAAGCATTTAAAAAGTGAATTTCATTCATAATCATACATCAATTTACATATTTTCAAGTATATATTTCACATATGAAAAATATAAAAATGACCACCTTAAAAGGACTCATACATTTGATTCATTGATGGTGAATTCATAAGATACAAGAAATGTGTAAATATTTACAAATTTATAATGTTTAAATCACAACAAGTAGAACACAGATATAGGGGAGCTAAATGTCTCTTTTTTCATAATATGCTGGTAAAGGCATGTTTACCTCATCATACTTTGGTGGCAAAACCATGATCGATGTAGGATCATCTTCATCAACAGGATGCTCCACATAGGCTGGAGCACTGTGGCTGTGCAGAGGATGGAGGACAATGGAGATGACTGATTCATAAGCAGGAGGTGCCTCCAACATGGTTTCACTGGCACCCAGCTGATCTAATGATGGGCTGTAAATCACTGCAATGAAAATGTGAATAGCTTAAAACTGTATGACCTACTTAACAAAATGCTTTAGATTAGATGGAATAATAATCACAGTAATAAAGTCATTGATATAGAAAACATCAATAATTAATCTCGCAAATGCTAGCACAATCTCTGTCTATTAAAATTAGTTAAAATGTATGCAAGTTTGTGAAAAAGCACTAACAAAAATAACAACCTACAGATTATTAAGCGCTAAGCTGACATTATCTTTCTGAATACTGGTTCCGGTGGTTATAATGGATTTTATGTAACATTATTTAGTATACATAGCCTTTCAAGCAAATCAGTGTTATGGGTAATAAAATCAGAATTCACTGAGTCATCATATTTGGAGCATGAACATTCTCATTGTAATTCAGGCAGAGTTAAAACAAAACTTTTAGGCTGCAGAAAATGTGACTACATTCAGGGCATTCATTCCCATCAAAATAAGAGTATGGGATGTGTGCTTTAATTTTAACACAATAACAACACTTAGATGTTCACTTTGCGTTTATGTACTTTTTGTTTTTCATGTTTAACTAGAAGACAGATGTTACAAACAAATATAAAAAGCTTCTACCTGAACACGTATGAAAACACTGAGATGCTGGCATTGTTTCTCTTCCTTGACATCTTAGCCATTTTCGAGATATCAAAAGTCTTCCAAGAATTATTGTGCCAACAAGAATGATAATGCCAAACACTACATGAAAAGAGTAAATGAAAATATGTTGTTTTTTTAACAGAATAATTGATACAATGAAAGAGTTTAAAAAACAAAATACAGATTTAACAAATATAAAATAAATGGAGCAAAGCTATGAACTTCTAAGTAGCTATACTTATTCAGATTTCATACAGTTTATCTTCTTTTTGGTTAATATGCATTACAGGGTACATAGCAACATTAGAAATAGATTATATAAGATTTATTCTACTGTGTAAAAGATACATGACAAGAAAAGAATATGCTTTGAAGAACAATTATCAGACGACAATATGACCAAAAAAAAATACATGAAAGTTTTCATTTTAGTAAAAGTTTGATTTTATTATTAAAAGAAGTTTAAGTTGTACAGAGTTCAGGCAGTTATAATGTATTAAGTCTTTATTTCTTGGACACTAGGAAGAGATAATATAAATCATCTGTATGTATTATAATAAACTTGTTATGCTGGATTGCATTTATTGTAATATATTTTAATTATGGTTAGCTGATGAACATATTATTTCAATCAAAATACAGCTAAATAAGGAACCAAATTAAGTCAAACTTCCAGGTCTACCATGATGTTTATCATAGTTTATCTTACAATTTACAGACATTCCTTCAAAAGAGAAGATAATTACATCCTCACATGTCCATATGTTAATCTAGTCAAGCATGTGAATGTTCTAATGGAATTGTTGGTCTATATTTTAAAAAAATTTTCTTGCACAGTGATATTTTAAAATAATCATATTATTGCCTTTGAAATAGAGCGGAAAAATTTTTAAAAGTTATTATAGAGGAATTAATCATTGCTAACTTGAATGTCTTCAGTGTTGAATGCGTACAATTTTTAAAATTTAGTTTTATAAAAATCAAAACTCATTCGTGCATGGAAGCAATCCTGTCATTAACACAATTCAATTGTATTGACTTTAATTTTAGATTGTAAGCAAGACTCCACTGTGATTTATTCAAATGACAAAAGAAACTTACCTATTCCCATAACACACAGCATGACAGTTATAGGCTGCTGTTTGCCCACTGCTTCAGCAATAAACACTGTTCCTAGAACTAGCATAGTGAGGCCAACAAAACCAGCACAAGTGAAGCCTATCATCATCTGGCGCCAAAGTCGAGGTCCATCAGGTAAATCTTTATTGTGTCCAGATCTACAGCTGGCCAAAACTCTCTGCTGCTGGGCAACATATTCAGCGTAAGGTCTAGACTGAGCTCTTGGTGTTACTGGTGACCTGGATAGATTAGCAGCTAATGGGAAAGATAAAAAAATATTGATAGAAACCAAAATGCAACCGAAATTAAAATACTTACAAATGACACATTAAAAAAAAAATCTTTAAACTACAGACTAAAAGTTACAAGGCACAGAAATTAGTACTATCTTAAACAGAAAATAAATATACAAAAATACAGAAATATATATAGCATAAAGACACAATTTTTTTTAAGAATACTAAAGCTCTGAAAAATGCATTAAAAAAAAACTTATAGAGAAATTTTAATCTGTGCTGCCTATAAACTAAAAAAACAAGCAAAATATAAAACATTAAAAATAATTTTTTAAAAAGACAATACCTCTTTTATACAACTTATATAGCAATTTTTTTTCTCTTAATAACTAATGAATGTTAAATAAAAAAAAAATGTTCCCAGAGAAAGATTCTTGGTTAAGCAGCCTGATCTACTACACTAACACTTTATAATATTCCAATACAGCCCTTATATATAGATTGTGCTAATTCTCATGAACATTAATCTATTCTTCAATGTTTGCAGCAATACCTGAAGGTTGTACAGCCTTCTCTAACCAAATTTAAATTCCTTTCATTTTTTTACTTTGATAAATTAAAACAGTCAAACAAGAGTTTTCCCTGCGTGGCCAACGAGCTAGTAATTTGCCAGGATCAATATAAACCAACAGTGTTTTGAGGTTGTCTGTTCCAAATATTTCCTTCTAATATCCTGGTATCTGGGTCAATCAAGGAGGATATGTTCTATGGTGAGATGAGAGTCACAGTACTCACACAAAGGGGCTTCTCTACCTTTAGCAATAAGGAGTGTGTGATGTAGGTGTGGCCAATCCTATATCTGGACATGGTCAAGCTTCCACGCTGTGTCAGACCTTTAGTTGTGGACCGCCACCTTACATCCTCCACAATTCGTCTTAGCTTGTAGGGGGTCTCAGCTTCCTACTGATCCAACCACTCTCAGTAGGTGGCAGAGGCTATACTCTGTCTCAGGTCCGAGAAGGGAATCTGGGTTCCTGACATTTTTTAGGGCTCTCTTTGCTTCTCTGTCTGAAGTATAATTTCCCTCTATTCCCACAAGGGAGGGGGACCCTAATAAAACAAAGCATATCCAAGAAGAACTCTATATTTAAAACTATATCTATCAATAATGTAGAATTTATTTCCCTTTTGAGATATGAAACAAAATAATTAATAATGATTAATTAACTAATTGGTTAATTTTTTTTTTATTGATCAATGTATTTTGATAATGTTATTTTAGGATCAATAAATAATTGCGGAATATTTTAACTACATCTTGACCTGTGGGAGATAAATAAGTTCAAAATTTTTACTAGACAGACAGTGTGAGTTGATATAAGCTTGGTAAAAAGAATTATGGCTTACCAGGCTGTCGACTGTGAGGAGGCTGAGGAGGATTAGGTACAGACTGATTCATTGCATGAAGCCTATAAAATAAATTTAATTTTAAAAGAATATAAACTAATCAGACTTTGTTGCATTTTTCCAGACAGAGAGAGAGAGAAACAATTTTAGAGAAGTAGATTAACTTTGTATATTATAACTATCATTTTCCTCTAAAAAGTTACAAACTAGATATTAATTTACTTTTGTTCTGCATGATACTCTAATTTCTAAGTTTGCATCCAGATTTTAATTTCCTCTTGAGACGGTAATCTCTAAACTCTTTCAGTGCGAATTATTTTGATTGAAAAAATGGAGTTTTCCAGGATGAGCAATAGTTTTCAAGGGGGGATTTGGTTACTTAAACTAGGTAACTTTTTAAAAATTTTATTTAATAATCTAAGGTATTTAATTTTATTTCAAAAGGAAGATGAAAGGGCAACAAAAGGGTAATAAATAAAATAATCTATTTAAGAAACCCATTTTTTAAAAATGTATTTTAAACTGAGCAAGGAAAAGGAAATATATAAAAATTCCTTACAAAAGTCGATATACTGAAAAATTTAGACTTTTAATTAAACATTTAATTCATAAATATTTAAAAAATCACACTCAACACATTTTATCAATTCAAATTTCATAAAAGATGAACAAATGCACTAAGACATTGTATTATTTAATTTTTTTAGGTCACAGGAAATTAACTAAAAAAGAGGAACCACTAACACAATGTTGTCTTTTTAAATAAATAAACGTGTTGGTCCTGCATCCTATTTACTACCAAAACAAAGAACAATTTAAAAAGTTTAAATAAAAAACGTTTAAAAAACATAAAAAAAGATAGTGATATAAATATAATATACAAAGATACTCGCTGAGAGTAACAACATTCACCAACGCCAGTAAAGTTACTCCCTGAGAGTAACACTGCACTGAAAGTGTTAAATTTCATATCTCAAGTCTAACCCCAGACTTCAGTCTCTCAATTAGAATGAAAGCTCCATGTACAGATGGTTCCATGACAAATCATTCATGACAGTTAATTCACCTGACAAATGGTTCACGGGAAACCTAATTGAAAATCCTTAGAAATAATAATTTTTGTTGATAAAACTTCCCTTTTTGATATAAAATGTTTAAGGCAAACTACAACCACCAAATTCCATAAATGTAGCCAAGAGGGTTTACAAATTTTTTCCAGTCACTGGGCTCCATTTTAATAAAGTGCAGTGAATAGCACATTTGGTTTTCAAACTAAAATTTTTTAATAGCAAGATAATGCACTGTTGATACCTTAGAAAAATATGCATTTTTTGTTTTAAATGAAGAACCTATTCTAGAGTACAATACATTTATTCCGAAAGAATGAAGGGTCAGATTGTAATAAAGATTTATTATATACACAAACACACACATATCATATATACTGTAAAGATAATTTTTTCATTATTAAATGTAAAAGTAAAAAAACAACCCAAAGAAATGATAATCGATTTCCGTAGGGAAAAGAAGGAAAATGATATTGTTTCTGTAGCTGGAGAGACTATTGAAATAGTGCAAACCTTTAAATACCTTGGTACTATCCTAGACAATAAACTAAATTTTACTGCAAATACTGATTATATCAGCAAAAAAAGGGCAGCAAAGATTACGATTACTAAGATAACTGTCCTCGTTTAATGTGAGCAAAAAGGCCTTGGCTATGTTTTATCACGTTCACATCTGCAAGTTTGAATATCACTGCCTGGTATGGCAATCTGAGCATTAAAAATAAAAATAAACTTTATAGAATCCTACATGCTGCTGGTAAAATCATTGGCAAAAAACAAACCCCATTTGGGCAGCTATTTGAGACAAACATCTATAAAAGAGCTAACAAGATCCTCAAAATAAAGAATCACCCTTTGTGTCAGGATTTTGTGATTTTACCATCACAAAAGAGATACAAGACGCTGATGGCAAAGACAAACAGACACAAACACTCTTTTGTTCCCCTGGCAATGAAATCATTAAATAAGAACAATCTGATATAAACTTTGTCACATGTAAATTGTGAGTGAGTCTGGTGTGAATGTACACTTTGGTTTCTTATAGTTATAATGTTTTTTGTTTGGTGTAATGCACAAATTGTAAGACAAATTTCCATAAAGATTATTATTATTATAACACTAAACTAAAGAGTAGATATACTGTGTAATAGTAATAGTCTGCTGCAGAGGACAGACACAGACGGCGAAAAGAAAATCTTAATCGACCACCGGCGGACAATGATTATGCTTGCCCTGGACCTGGCATATGTAGGTCACAGCTGAGGCTGCGTAGCCACAGGATATACTGCATTCTATAGATCTAGACCTAGCATTTAGGATAGTATTAGTATAGGCTATACTATAAGTATAGTTAATTATTAGAATAATTAGATAGATCTACTCTACTCAGTCTCTAGAATACTCTAGTACTAGTAGTAGTAGTGGTCTAGAATCAGCCTAGATCTAGACTAGCTAGTGTATTAAAATTAAATTAATTAAAAGATTTAATTTAAGTAGTCATGAGTATAACAATCACAAAATGGCAATTTTGAATGTAGTTTAGACTAGATTTAAATGACAATGATTTAGATTAGATAAAGTTAGTCAATTTATGGTAAAGTAATGGTATTACCGTAGTCTAGACTACTATATTAGATAGATCTAGATATAGAATCTAGATTATAATTATTCTACATTCTGAATTTGATCATTCAATCATTCTGTAGAACTAAGACTCTAAAACAAACTCTAGTCTAGAATCTAGTAAACTCACTCACATGATTTAGAATAGAATATTTATTATATTAAATCTAGATCTATATTTTTTAGGTCTATATAATATAATATCTATACTTAATACTAGGCTATACTAATAGTAATACTGTCTATACCTACTCCTAGATTTAGATCTAGATTCTAGATCTATACTATTATAATTATTTGATAAAACAAGTGTTTAGAAATAGACCTAGAGCTAGACTTCAATATCTAGATTAGATATTAGACTTCTAGATCTACTAGAATGATTAACCGCGTTAATGCTTTTGCCTTTAGTTAGAGATCAACATAATCATAAACATTGATCTCGATCTCTTTTTAATGTTTCGTTTTCTTATTAGCCATGACTGAAAGATCATTGTTTGATTTCTAGCTATGATAATAATAACAAACAGAGTTGCCAACTCTATTAAAATTGTATGCAAACAAAATGCAGTAGATCTATGTCTATGTCTGTAGATCGAGAACAAGAGGCAATGCTATGCTTAGTGCAACCTCTTCCTCACTTTTTCAAGATAATTCAATAGTAAATTCATAATCGTTAGACTATGACTATATATATATATATTATGAATTTTTTATATGAATAATTTGTGCCATTACTTTATGTTAATGTTATGAGAAAAAATCCCTTTAAGTTATTATATCACAACAAATTTCCATAAGGATCAATAAAGCAGTCTTAGTCTTAGTATTAACATGACATAAGTGTTGGTTATTTCTTGATCAAACTACTCAAACTCAAAGTCCCTCCTTATAATATATAAATAATTTGGGTAAATTCACCTGCTATTTGTAACATTACATGTCTATCTTTTTACAAGCTTATATTCAAACATTTTTTTTTTCAAAATGGGATACTAATCTCTAATCTATAAAACTTAACAAAATTAGGCATTAAATTGTAAAAAAAATAACAACAACACATTATTATTATTTCAATGAGCTGCTTATACTGTGATACGAATACAATAAATAAATATCTTATTTTGTATACTGTATTTAAATAAAAAAAAAACACAAATTGTGAGTTTCATAATGTTAATTATTAGATGCTATATTCGCATGTTTTTTTTTTTAATTGATTGGATGGGATATCGAGATTTACATGATTTCTTATATTATAATTCTAAACTAGTAAAATTCAGTGACCAGGGTCGATCTAGATCTTTATATAATACCTAGATTCTAAATTAGATCGATTATCGATTATAAAAAAAATGCAAATTGGCAAACACTATATATATATAATCTGCTCATGTAATATGTACTTTATCAGTTGAACGACCTGATTGTGCGAAAACGATATACATTGTATTTAAATAAATATAATCATGCAGTCATCATTTGGCATTTAGAACAGCAAGACTCCTACATCTGTATAATATATCTTATATTGTATTTATTTCCCCTATTAGAATTAGATTAGATCTACTTGCTATAGACCCCTTGTTTACATTTATATCCATTTTTTTTCCACCTACTTCACCTAGACAATCTAGCATATATTCAATCTAGATCTAGACTTTATAGACTCTAAATCTAGACTAGAACTGGATGTTATCACCCAGGTTGTTTTTTTTTTTACATGGACTCGACAAGTAGACCTTATACTACTAAATAGGACTACTACAATTAGTATGAATTAGTTGAACTAGTCTAAATCTTGATCAATTTTTTTTTATTTGTGTGGTCTAAGTAAGAATAGAACAAGCAAATAAAATAAGGGGCTATTTTTTTTAAATTTATAGATCTAAATCTAATGGATTCTAGATCTAGACCTAAACAAGAGTCTAAACTGTAGGGTAGTGTAGGCCTACTTTATTAAACCTATCGGCTATCGGCCCTTGCCTGCCTAGAAAGAGTAAGTTCTCGAATAGAAAATTTCTGTAATTAGACAACATCCTCTTCCGGTTTGACGTCATTATTGTATCAAAACATTTTGTAATTCAGTAAACAGAAAAAGAGTCAAGACAGATCCAAATATTCATAACATTAAATCTAGTCCCGATAGATATCTAGTCTATATACTTCTAGGCCATACCCAAGGCGAAGCATGTCACTTAATAATTCTCATGCTCATGGTGGAGTATTGATATATGCTGGTGAAAGGTACATTTAGATCTAGACTAGAGTCTCGACTCGTCTAGAGTCTAAATTTAAAATTATAATATTTTAAATCTAGTCAATCATTGACTCAGTAGACTTAAGTAGACAGTACTACTACTACTACTACTGTACTACTACTAACTGTAACTAACTACTACTATGATAAAAGTAACTATGTCGACTATGATATTAATGATAACTATCTTCTTGGTAATTCTGCAGAGTTCAAGGGGCAGCCATCTTTGTTATTGTTTATGTTCCAAAGAAATCTCAAGATAGAGTCTTTAAAAATACCAAGAATAAACATTACTTCTGTGTTTTCAAAACATTGCTATTTTTTCTTTTAATTTTGACTTGGCGTCAATACAGTACGTTTCTTGTTGTTCTTTTTTTTAATTGCTAAATATTGTCTATGGTAGATTCTTATAACTGAACACCGACTTTCGGTAACTAGGTCAAATTTTTATTTTATTTTTTTATTTGGTGAAGGTTTAACTTACACAAAAACTGAAATCAGATTCTTATTCTGCAACTAAAGGACTATAAAAATAGCTGTGTTCCTTTGAATTACCACCCATAGTCAAGATTTTATTTTAAAATAAATTGGGTCACTTCATGCTTCTATTTTGAACGCAGTTTTTGGGCTTTCTCCTTTAGTTGAACAGTGAGCACCGGTGTTGAACACCACTATGTAATTGCTATTAAATTATATCTGTGTTACTTACAAATTATTTAGATTGTAGTAAAAGAAGTAGATTCACTTTCGCAATATGTATTTAAAGTCTATTTCCTCATATACTCTCTCTCTTTATATATATATATATATATATATATATATATATATATAATATTTATATATCGTATATATATTACTATATAGTTTATTTATTTAAATACCTATATAATCTATGTGTAGAAACAGACAGAAATAAATTTATATAGATTATAGAGCTATAAATTAATTATTTTAATTTAATAAACATGATATTTTCTACTAGGCTACTTGTATTTTCTCTCTGTCTTTCTTGTAACAAACATGATATTTTCAACTAGGCTACTTGTATTTTCTCTCTGTCTTTCTTTTAGCTCCCATCCAAGGACCCTATTCTGCTTTTCATAATTTGGATGTTCATTTTGTGAAACCTTAACATCCCCTCCCTCCCATTGATGCTTATAATTCTTTTCATGACTCTCTCCCCCTTCCCTCCACTGCCTGTTGGATAGTTAGTGACACCACACGCTGAGTGTATACCTCTCCTCACCGCCATCTTATCTTGCGTGATCACATGCAGTGGGCATGGTCTCTGGCTTCAATTAGCAGCAAACACTTTTTCTTTCATTCATAAGTTATATATTCTAGATATCTTGATCTAGGTCGTGTTTATTCATTAAAAAAATCATAGATTTATTAATCCCAATAATATTTCTTAATACGATTTTGCTGTGTTTAAAAAGGAGAATGAGCTGAATTCATTATTATTTGTTTGGACACCCCCTTTTTAAATTTTATTTAACAGCTAACAGTATAAATGTGATTGGAATGTCTTTCTAAAGATGTTTGGAAGCTTATTTTGATATGCCCATCAGCCTACGATCAAACAGGCTCATAATATAGCCTTCATCCCTTATATGGGGGAGGTTAAAACAACAGCTTTACATACATGGTTACCGAAAATCTAAATAACTGCCATCTGCTTTGGAAAAACGGAACAAAATTACCGGAACTTATCTAAAATTGGACATGCGCAGTCCCCAAACGTCGTTTTTAGCTCCAAACATAAAAACAAATGAATTACAAACAAAAAAAAGCGACCCGTTCAGAAAGGAGAATACGATGGAGTGTTCAAACTATAAGAGCCCCCTCCTCTATATCTATTCTGAATTATTCTGATTTTTTACCACTATTTAAGTATTTTTATTGTCCTTTATATATGTCTTTTGAAATGACCCAGACTAAATGTATGGATTTTAAATTTAGATAGAGATCTATAAATTTAGATCTAGATTCTAGATCTAGAAAATTCTAGATCTATAAATTTTAATCTATAAATCTAGATCTAGATATATCATAATATATGTATATGTCACAGCCTGGTTTTGTTATAGGCGTGATGACGCGAATGTCGTGTGTTGTAGATACCTCTGGCAGATAATATAATATTCTTTGTCTTCTTAGTTAAATACTTTAACTCGCGCACTAGATTTGCTAGTGCGTGAGAACACTAACATGCTGAACTCTTTGACCACAATATTTATAATACCGTATTTTTCGCCGTATAAGACACACTTTTTCTTCTCCAAAACTGGGGGGGAAAAGTAGGTGCGTCTTATACGGCAAAAAATACGGTACGTTCAGAATCTTTTTTTTCTAGATTTTCCTCCTTTAAAATTGGGTGCGTCTTATATGCCAGAGCGTCTAATACGGCAAAAAATACAGTAATTAATAGACTCACTTGTAGCGGACATGGTTTTTATTACACACAAATAATAAATCACTAAAGATATTGGCGACTTCAGCCATCACAAAATACATCCAAGAAAATAAGTCCTGAATACAAATCAATTCTAATAACTTCAATACTTGTACGCTACACTACTTGTCAATAATATATATATATATAACACTCCGCTCTCTACAAGAGTCTAAAATCAACTGAGGTGTTCACCTCGTGGTCAGTCCCCGACCAGGAAAAATCTCCTGCTAACGTGCACGGAATGGTTCAGTGATTACTAGTCACCAAATATTACAGGGGTTCTAAAACTATACACATGACATACATGACAGTATAGATCTAATATGTTGTTATCTTTGTTGTTTTTTTACAAATGTTTGTACTTTTTAATACTCATTTTTCTATTAACTTGTTTTAAATGTAAATCTAAGCCTATTAGAATTTTGCCTTATGCTAAAAAAGGTGGAGTCTTGTGGGAGTGCTGTTACCTCCCCCAGTCAAGCATTAACCTGTTTTGGTGTCTATTAGAGTATTAACTATTATTAGATTATGAGTCTAATTAATAGACTTATTAGGACTAGATGATAACGGTATATCTAGATCTAGAATATTTTTTAGCTACAAAAATAAAAACAAACAAAAACCCAAATCTGAGAGAAAACCCAAGATACAAGATTACAGTCTAAACAATAACAAAGATGCCCCTTGAACTCCTGCAGAATTACCATCTTCTTGATTATCTAGTCAATCCAGAATCTATTCTACTAGATATATATTCTATAATTTTTATATTAATATTTCAATGATAAATATATAATATATAAAATATAATAATTATAATTAATTAGCCTTAGGCCTTATCAGTATTTAATATTTTTTGAGGAGTTGGCAGCCAGGTATATACATACAGTAGAGCGTCGTTTATCCGACTCAATTGGGACCGGACACCATTCGGATACGCGATTGTTCGGATAACCGAAAACCGAAGCGATCCATGCAGTATATGCAACCGGACACTATACGAATATTGAAAATCATCACATGCGGGACACGTGCGTGAAGAACGAGCAAAATAGGTGACAAATGTAGCAATTTTACCTCACCTTGGGTTTTTCCGTCACTTTTCGCCTCGCGCGAAACAACTGTTGAGCATTGCCTGTTCGAAAACGTATTCATACAGTATATGTGCATTACAGTACATGTGGTTGATAAAAAAAAAAAAAACTGGTCCGGATATTTGACGCTCCGGATAATAAACGTTCGGATAAACGACGTTCTACTGTATACAATATACATAATGAAGTTTCAGATGCTCTGCATTAACTTGTCTCATATATATATGATCTAGTAATAGTATATATAGACTTATAGACTAAAAGTATTAGTATTATATATAGTATATATACAGAGATTTACAGAATTTTTTTTTCTTCAGAATACTCATTTACTATGATGGTATTGAAATGACATTTGAAGGTCCTCCATCTGTTACTCAGATGAAGGGAAAGAAAAAAGGAAGAATATTTCTGACTACACACAGAGTATGTATGTCTTGTCATTTTATTCCTCTAACTTTTTATTATAACAGTATGCATTTTATTTAATATTGTTGTAACTCTAGTGGCGGAGTGATAGGATTAATATGTGTGCGACCTAGTGACACACGTGACTCAGGCAAATAACACAGGTCAACTGCTATCAATGGACAAGGGTCTGTACTACTAGTACACGCAAATATATGACTAATGGTATTGATCATGTGATCAGAAGTTTTCGTGGACCAGAGACAATGTATAAGAAAAGGCAGTTCAGTCCAGGACAGCAAGGCAGTAAGGATGGTGCGTTACAATGTGAGTCCTTGAGAATGTAGCTGTACGAATCCATGAGTAGACAGAAAGACAGGAGAGTTTGATAACAGCAGTTTTGTTATGTACATCAAAGCATTTGAAGTTAGTGTAGCCCATTGTATAGTATTGGCTGTTAATGTATTTAGTTATTAAACGAACACATTGTTATTTGGAACTCGCTTGTTGTCAAGTTCTTGTGTTAAATGTGTTGTGTTGAGAAGTGTGTATAGAAGGCCTGGTAGAGAAAATCATAACAATATTTATCGCAGATGATTATATAATGGTTTTGCAAATGCAGAAAATGAACATTCTGTTTATTTTTTTATTTTTTATTTTTTGACAGTTTGAAATATGATGATCATTGATTGCATGAAATTAAGGGTATGCTAGAATTAAAATGACTAATTTAATGTAAATTAAAAAAAAAAAAATTTGTGATATTTTCTGTATGGAATTAGTATTAATCAAGTTTAACTTGTCACTTTAGTGACAATTGTTGACTAAATGTTTTCACTTAATTATCTTGTTACTGGTTTATGTGCAAGACTTAGTGGAGTTATTATACACAGAGGTTGTGGTCTCTCATGTTTTAATGATTCTATATCTAGTGACTTACACAGTTATGTGATTTGGGTCTGTAAAACTTATTGAAATATAATTAGATATTTAAACAGCCTTGAATAATTTAAATAAACAAATTGATTTGTATAATGAACAGGTACAACATCTTCGAATATAGACACAAAAATCATAAATTGAATTGAATTCCACATGAAATAAAAAAATTATGCTATTTCTAAATTGACTCTTTAATGTATTTCTTCTCTTCCCCTTTTATATTATATACTCCATCTAATTTTTTTTTCCTGGAAGATGTTTGAATGTGAAAAATATGGAAAGAATAGTAGATCTTTTGGCAGACTATACAACTTTTTTAAGAATAGTGTTCATCTACTTACATGTCTTGATGTTATCTAAAATAGAATTGTATTCTTTTGACTTTGCTTCCTTTCCTTTTTCAGGTGATATTCAACAGTTTAGACAGCAAAGACCAAATGCAATCTTTTTCATTTCCTTTCTTGCTTATGAGAGAAGTCGAACTAGAGCAACCAATATTTGGAGCTAACTATATCAAAGGAAGAATAATAGCGGAGACTATGGGTTAGTTTGCAATTTTTTTTTTTAATATTAGCTTTTAAAGTCATTTTTTTCTTTGCTAATATTTTTTAAAAATGTGTATTTATATTTCACAGGAAACTGGGAAGGAGAGGCTAAGTTTAAAATGCATTTTACTCATGGAGGTGCTATTGAGTTTGGAAAGGCCATGTTACATGCTGCATCTCTAGGTACAAAATTGTGTATGATCCACTCTATTTTCGAATGCAGGACTATGTTCTCATATTGTCCTTTTTATTTTTAATATGAAAGTTTTCAAAATAGTTTGCATATCAAAATAATAATCTTAGTTATTTATTATTTTTTGGGGGATAAATTCTTCTTCATTTCTGTAATTAATATATCTTTTTAACATAGTGTCACTAAATTCCATCTAGATAAAAATAAGAAATTTAAAACTTCAAAGTTTTTAAAATTACAATTTCAGAACATTGGGCTTTAAACTCTATACACTCTAAATTAGGAGCCATGCACAAATTAACTTGGTTACATGCATTCTCTGTCCTATTCTTTTACAGCATGGTTCTATTTTTTTTTTAATGATAGCTTCACGTAACAGACCAGCCAATCCTCCACCATACCAAGGACCACCTAGTTCAAATTACTATGCCGCACCTCCTCCGGCTTATGAGCCTCCGAGAAATTCCTATTATTCTTGGGTGCCTTATGAAACCTTTCCTACTGCACCACCTGGTAATGTATCCTATACAATATTTTTATAGTACTTTAAAGTATACATTTTAATTATTGTCTCAGTTTCTTGTGTGTGACATTATTGATCCATACATTTACCTTTAAATTTGTTATATGATTTATTTGTAATGATGTATTCTGACATATACAAATCAATTTATATAGTGCTTAAATATTTTTATTTCCTAACAGCGGATGGTGTGTATATGTACCAAGCCCCTCCACCTTATCCAGGAGTAGATCCAAACCTTGCCTATCCACTACCATCAGCCCCTATGGATAATGGTCATGGTAAGTAATGTGTCCAAATTTCAAAAATATAAAATGGAGTTAAGCCTTGTTGTCATCAGTGAATTTCATTGACCCAATATTGTGTTTTTACTGTCAAGGTGCTTGTTAAAACAAATCAGTTTCAAATGCAAGCAGAAAATTCCTTTCCTAATTATAATACTTTTACTTCTATCTACAACTATAGTTTATTATAAATACAACTAATTCTAGTTATAATGTAGCTCTCAAGTAAAAAAAAGATTGTTAGTCTAGGTGTATCTTGGTTTCTAAGATTCAAATTTAGTTTCTTGCATCTTACACAACCTTATGATTCTATTTTAATCATTTATTCTAGTTCTTTAATATGCTTTACTGTGTTCAAGAAAGATTCTATTATATGTACTCCATATTATATTATATTATATTATTATTTGTGTATTAACACAATTTATCCACTTATGTATATTTTTGTAATACAAAAGAGCTTACAGTGCAGCAGAAAAATCTGTTTAGATAAAGAAGAAAGTAGAGCATTTTTTTAGTGATCATTTTCAGTAATGGTATTTTTTTATTTGTTCCTTGTATTTCTCTCATCCACTTGTCCAGATGCTAAAGCTCAAGAAGCAGCAGCCAGTGCTTATTATGATCCATCAAATCAGCATAATTTGTATGCACCAGCTGCATATGGAATGGCCCCACCTACATATCCTGGACCTCCACCCGCTTACAGTGAATATGAGAAAAAGTCAAACTAGTCAGATGATCCATCTTTTGATCATAATGTATTGATCATGTAATTTTTAGATATTAATGATTATTTTTACTGCTATATTTGTTTAAAAACATGTAGAGTACTTTCCTTAAACACTATTTATTGTTGAAATGTATTATACAGAAAATACAAAAAAATTTGAATATGTCATAATTACAATGTGACTTAAAAGAGATCAGAAACCTGCCCACAAAACTTGTGTCTCGCTTTTTTGTAAAGAAAGATTGTCACACCTTTGAACTAAGTTCTATATACTGATTTCGCTCAATAGGATGATTATTTTGAACATATACAAAATTAGTGCAACAAAACCGTCTTTCATCTGAATCCCAAACATGTCTTTGGTTATTAGGGCTCAGAAAAAAAACTATTACAATAAAAAAATTCTGTTTCTTTGGGATAACAACATAATTGTTTTTTTTTTCCAATCATCACAATTGACAAAATTTAGCATTCTACCTACAGAGTTTATGAGACATTTCTGATAAAAAATTGCATAGGTTAGTAATTAAAAATCTCTTTGATTAGCAACATTTTTACATAATTTTTTGTTTTTAATTTGAAGTTTCACTTTGTGTATTGATTGACCAATGCATTGTATATATCTTTCATTCTGTTTCATGCCGACATGCATTTTTTCCCTTCTCTTGAATAACTTTATTGTACACTAATGCTTTAGGAATGGCTCCATTACAATTGTAAAGTTGAATGTTTGAAGTGATGCTCTGAGAATGACAGTGAACAAATAACCTTGAAAATACAATGTTTAAAGGCTTCTCAACATTTTTTTTTTAAAGATAATATGATGAATTCTAAGTGGTTCAGATTTATATGTGCAGTGAATCAATTGAAGATTATTTAAATCTTAACACTTAGGTGAGAGTTTTAATTAAGCTCATTTTAGAAGTCTTTGTAATTTTTTCTTTTTGAGTCAGTTAATTGATATCCAGGACCATAGCTAGAGCTGGGGAAGTAATTAAGCTTAGTCTCAAAGCAACTTCAGTCACTAAAATATTAGTTACGTCTTCTTAAGTACATTTAAAATATAGTATTTACTATGTTTTGGCTGTGTTCATAACTTGAGACGATTTTGTTTTCTATACAATGTGATAGCCTGTACATTTGATTCCATGTTTGTCACTTTTTTTTTAATGGCCTATGAAGTGCAAATGTACATCCTGATGGGTTGATCATTTAGCTAATCACTTCAAGCATCACAACATTTGCTGACTTGCTTGTCTGTTACTCTCAAAACTTTCTTCATAGTAGCATTAAATAGGATAATGTTTTCTCAATTTTATTGACCTAGGCTATTTACTAACTGGATTTATTTTGTTGTTTCTTTGTTAGCTTTTTGTGTCAACCTAAAACAAATTTGTTGAGTCTTAGAATAGAGGCTGGTGTATTTATGGTTGAGTGTAACATAGAGTATGAACTCCTTTTGATAGGGCTTGCTTGTAACTAATGTGTGGCCAAGAATTGATGCACTGAGTGATTCCACCATCAGGCAAAATAATTTTGATAAGAGAATGATAGATGTTTCCATTCTCTTTGCTTTGTGTAGGTTTTGACCCTCTGAGAAGGAAGTGGTTCAAGGCTAGAAAGACCAAACTCTAGTTTACAGCCTTGACTAGAAGTTTTGCTTTTTGACTAGTGCAAGTTAAATGTTCTATTGACTAAACGGCAGTTCAAGTAATTAAATTGTTTTCAATATAAAACAAAGTTAAAGACTAATCTTTTAGGTTTGAAATTGTACAGTAGTTAATCAGTATTAACATTGAAATGACTCCTGGGTAATTGTTGTTACAGTTTTAGGGATGGATTTGTATTTGTACATACACTATTTCTGGGAACTGTAGCTCTGGGGGAAAGGCAACAAATGTATCTTCAAGTTATTGTTATGGTCATTTCTTTCCAACAAGAGTAAAGAAAACACAAAACACTGACTATATCGTCACTTTGATAATTAACTGTGATGTGACAAATTGTCATTAAACTACTACTGTGATTTTTTTATTGGTTATTAAAATAGGGTTATCCATTGCTTAATGTACTTAACTTGTATATTGAGATGTGAAAAAAAAATGTTGTACATGTTTCGGATGTTCCTTCAGAGTTGAAGATAATTACTTCCTAGTCCAAACCTCCCGCAAGACGACGAGAGATGGCAGCGGGCAGGGTTTGAACACAGGACCATCAATAAATCTGAACGACAGTCCAGTGTGCAAAGTGACAGTCCAGTGTGCAAACCGCGCAACCAGGCAGCCATGTATATTGTATATCTGCCTGCTAATACAATTAGGCTTTGAAAACAAGTGAAATGGCATGAACATTACTAAGGCTATATTGGTAGAACTCCATTTCTATTTTCTTCAAATATTTGGTTGCGTCCATTAAGCAGTGTATCTCACTGTCATTGCAAATTATATAGTTCCTGTTATGCATTGAAAATATAATTATGTGACAGGTCCAGGTTTTGGTAAACACCTTGGTCTTGATTGATTAAAAATAAAACGGGAAGTCATGTGATCACAGAATGTTTCTCTTAGGTAAGAACTTGAGTTCTTTTAGGGCAAACACCATGATGCAGTGGAAGCAGTGTTATTTATTAATGGTTTAGAAAGAGTATAGGAAACAAACAAGTGCACAGGGCAGATTAGCCAATATAGGCAAAAAAATAAATTACTATATTAATTATGAATATTGCCTACATCTGTTCAGACCACTATATCTAAAGACATTTTAGTTTAAGTGCAATTTAATCAAACATCATTGGAATACTGTACCTACATGGTGGGTCAATATTGTCATGTTTTGTCTCACATAAAAAAAGTAGTTCATTTTCTTTCAAAAGCGGAATGGATTTTTATTACAAAAAGAAAAGACAATTCAGTCACAAGTGAATAGGTCATCAAGCTTAATTCATTTCAATTGCTATAGCCTAAAGCCTCTCAAGCTACAGCATGCTTAGGTCCATTAGGCCTGTCTTTTGTAGATGTGGGTGAAGAGAATATGTTTCATTCATAGCAGCAGATGAATTCCAGACAGTTCAAGGTTCTTTTATTTTATTTCTTTTGTAGCTAACCTGTTATATAAGGAAAGATATACACATATTATGTCCCAGAAGTTTGTTGTGCGCGCTTGGTACAGCCAGTCACTGTAGTTATTAGCCTTTATTTTGGTCTCAGCGTATTTCTGAAGTATTTCAACAGGCGATGCACCAAAATGAAATGCAGATAAATAGGAGGGCAACTTGGGAATGGAACTTTTAAATGACGTCAGGAACATAGTATAATTTGATTGGTCCAAACAAATTAAATTCTGTTTGACTAAAATTGTCCATTTCAGCATTACTACCATAGCAATAGCTATCCAGATCATACCGAAGCCGCATGTACAATAGTGTGTGTATACCTTTACAATACACAAAGTCTCAGCACGCGAATACGTATTGTAGAGATTTAGATTTCCTTCCTCTGACGCTAAACTAACTCTTTACCGAACTAAATCACAAACACGTCTCTAAAAACAAGAACAGAGATATCTCATTAAGACTAAGACGGCTTTATTGACCCTTATTGAACTTTGTTGTGATTACAACAGTTCATTCAGCGACTGCACACATTGTGGTCTTTTTGATGGACCAACGAGTGGCGATGATAGAGTCTGACCGAGTGAGGTACGAACGAGTTTTTGTACCGCTTTATTCTTGTTTTGATTGACAGTAGTCGCCCACATCGCGACGACCTGTGGCGGGTGGCCGTTGTCTTCCAAGATTTTCTCGATTTTTCTTAGACACTTTTGTTCAAAAAGTTCCTTTAAATGTGGTAATGTTATGAGTGTCATTTTTGATGCCCTTTTTATGATGTTTTCTAGACGTCGCAACAGTTTAGATGAAGCGTTGACTTGCCAACAAATTATTCCGTATGTTAGATTTTGTACAGTCGCGCCGTAAAAAGTATCTAGGATCTTCTTGTTTAGTTTAAAGCTATTGTATAGAAAAAAAAGTCACTGGGCTGTTTTCTTTGTCAGAGTTCCAAGATGGTCTCCCCATTGCTACATATTTCTATGCCTTCACTTGTTCTATAGATGCAGTGTTTATTTGCAGTTCACGTATAGTTGGTAGAGTTTTGTTTGGTACCAAAACGTGTTCTCTCCATCACGACTTCGCAACCAATCAGAGAACAGGGTTTCAACAAAAAACTGTGATCTCGTGTCAAACGTAATAGAATAAACAATGCACAAGACAATAGCAATCTCTGCAGGACTGTCTTACACAATGCTTTAAACACTGGGATTTATCTGGGAGGTGGGATTGACTACTAAACTTTGAGTTGAGATCTGGCAAAGTAATTGTAAATATATATATTTGGCATTATTTGCAACATTTTTATTAAATTATATAAATGTATACTGTTTGAGCTGTGAGTGGACCTTTTTTTAAATAATTCAGTTGTGTAACTTTTAGCACTTGACCTATAAAGGGGAAGTAACCCTTGAGGGATTATGGACACGAAATGGCCTTAGTTGTGCCGAAACCCCAAAATATCAAATGTCTTACACAATGCTTTTAATCACCCTTTAAAATTAGGCTAGAAGGATTAACGCAGATTATCCAATCCTATCAATAAATTCTTTACCTGTGATTGTGCATACAATAGATTTAGAATTCACAACCAAAAGAGGCTCACGAGTGGTCTTTAGTAGATGTTGCACTTCAGTGAACAGAGCTCAAACGTTAACTGTCAACAAATTACGTTGTTTGGAAAGAGGACAATATTAGTGTAGGCTTAAATGTATTACCAAATAAAAACATTAGAATTTCGTATTTAAGATATTATTACTTTCATCCTGTTTTGAAATCTAACAAATGTATCTGTGTGGGAAAAGTTTTTTATTTATAATTTTAAAAATTAAAATAGCTCGCACCCAGAAGACTAACAGTAGCAGTTGCAGCTACGATCAACCACGATGCAGGCGATGGTGAAATTATTTATTTCGCATTTAATTTTTGATATTATATCTAAGTGACAAACGGACAGACAGACATCACAAAACCAATCTGTTATAAGTTTCACCTAACATAAGATCTATCAATAAATACATTTTGATAGCAAACAAAATACTCTGATAGATGAACTGAATAACGATACCCCATTCAGCTCCTATACTTACACCATGGCTTTCCTAAAGATACAAAGAAATAAAAACTTGAGGACCGTTGAGCTGGCGTCCCTAAATTTGTGTGAAAGACTTTACCATGTACTTAATTTATTGGTCCTTGTGCTTGTGGATACCCCACACACTATGGGCTTGCATTAAAGCAACTGCTTTAATCCATTTCTCACAAAATAGAACACGCACACTCATACACACAAACATAGCTACAGATATGGATTTTGCAGAGGCGTAGCGCTAAGTGTAGTAAAGTGCCATTTTGTTGTTGTCGTTTCTATATTATTGAGAACGCCGAGGTATTGCTGGTGCATCACATCAATTGGCGTTCTCTGTGCTTGTGTCGACAGCAAGGATTTACTGTGTGGAACTTAGAAGTGTAAATTTTTGCTGCCTGGTCGTGCGGTATGCGCTGGACTGTGGTTTGGTCGTGTCAATGGTATCTCTCGTCGTCCTGCGGGAGGTTCGGACTAGGAAGTAGATTATCTTCAACTCTGAAGGAACACCGGAAATATGTAAAACATTTTTACCGTTGAGTTGAAAGTCTACCTTTTGAGTCTGGGTTTCCTTAAGTCTACCTTTTGAGTGTGGGTTTCCTTAAGTCTACCTTTTGAGTGTGGGTTTCCTTAAGTCTACCTTTTGAGTGTGGGTTTCCTTAAGTCTACCTTTCGAGTGTGGGTTTCCTTAAGTCTACCTTTTGAGTGTGGGTTTCCTTAAGTCTACCTTTTGAGTGTGGGTTTCCTTAATTCTACCTTTTGAGTGTGGGTTTCCTTAAGTCTACCTTTCGAGTGTGGGTTTCCTTAAGTCTACCTTTTGAGTGTGGGTTTCCTTAAGTCTACCTTTCGAGTGTGGGTTTCCTTAAGTCTACCTTTCGAGTGTAGGTTTCCTTAAGTCTACCTTTTGAGTGTGGTTTTCCTTAAGTCTACCTTTTGAGTCTGGGTTTCCTAAAGTCTACCTTTTGAGTGTGTTTCCTTAAGTCTACCTTTCGAGTGTGGGTTTCCTTAAGTCTACCTTTTGAGTGTGGGTTTCCTTAAGTCTACCTTTCGAGTGTGGGTTTCCTTAAGTCTACCTTTCGAGTGTGGGTTTCCTTAAGTCTACCTTTTGAGTGTGGGTTTCCTTAAGTCTACCTTTTGAGTGTGGGTTTTCTTAAGTCTACCTTTTGAGTGTGGGTTTCCTTAAGTCTACCTTTTGAGTGTGGGTTTTCTTAAGTCTACCTTTTGAGTGTGGGTTTCCTTAAGTCTACATTTTGGGTGTAAAGTGTACTTTTTGAGTGAAGTCTACCTTTTAAATGTTGTTTCATAAAGGTCACATTTTATATGTATAGAGAGTTTCATAATGTCATCTGTCATATAGCATAGGCCTACATGCTTACATACACAAGAAGTGTGATTACATCAATAGTTTTCATTCCAGAAGTGTAGAAGGTTTTCTGTTATCTAGATTGAACTCACTATTTCCATTACAAAGAGTGTTTTTTTCTGAATAGTGAGTGATCTTTTCTTTACTTCTTGGTGTCCAAACTGTTGAGCCATGAAGAGAATTATATATAAAGTAATTAATTATTTTGTTTATTATCTTGAACAAGGGAAAGAAATCGCACTCGACAGAAATGGTAGTATAAGCTGAATTAGTTCCCTGTAAGAATCGAGCCTTCAGATAACCTTTTTTAAATGCATTAAAAAAAAACGATCATGTAAACATTCACAAAGATACCCTTTTCTTCCGCCCCCCTTTCACAACTGGTTGAGACACGTGATAGGATCATAGCGCAGTGAGACACGTGATAGGATCATGGCGCAGTGAGACACGTGATAGGATCATAGCGCAGTGAGACACGTGATAGGATCATGGCGCAGTGAGACACGTGATAGGATCATGGCGCAGTGAGACACGTGATAGGATCATGGCGCAGTGAGACACGTGATAGAATCATAGCGCAGTGAGACACGTGATAGGATCATGGCGCAGTGAGACACGTGATAGGATCATGGCGCAGTGAGACACGTGATAGGATCATGGCGCAGTGAGACACGTGATAGGATCATGGCGCAGTGAGACACGTGATAGGATCATGTCGCAGTGAGACACGTGCTAGGATCATGGCGCAGTGAGACACGTGATAGGATCATGGCGCAGTGAGAAAGCTAAAAAGCTCAACAAAAACAATTATTACAACTATTTCGAATCGTAATGGCATGACTGATTCAAACTAATTGATACAATAACACTTAATATAAGCTTTTTAAAAAAATGTTATTCTTGTTTTGTTTATTATTACTTAGACGTAGCATCTCTATCAATTGATTTCCATAGTGGTGTTGCTATCCTGCCCTCAACCGCAGCACTGTGGTGCATTTCTACTTAAGCTGCATTCGTCTGTAGCCGTCGCACAAGTGCATATTCGAATACAGTAGACAAAATATTTTAACGTGAACAAAACTAAAACTGTAATGCTTATAAGAAGGCCGCATATATGTTATATCTCCTGAGTAAAAAGTTTCCCTTTCAGAGTATTTTAGACCTTGCGATGTATGGGGCAGACGATGTTTACGTCATATATACCCCATATATCTCCTGAGTGCTACACCGTTAAGTATTGTTTCATGTTTCGAACCGATATAAATCTTGTTTCTACCTGATTTCCAGGTCAAACCAACCTCTTGTTGTGTAAATACTGTCAATGCGAACACTGCTGTTGAATATCAGCTCGAGGTTCTCACACAGGGGGAGTAAGGAACTCGGCCATATGGACACAAGAATATGACATTTTGTGTTGCTTGAGTAAAGATAGCGCGGGAACCTTACCCCAGATACCATCTCTCCCACCTCCCGGTTCACAAAAATAAATTAATTTAAAAAAAAGATTTTAGCATTGCTATAAATATGTAAGCTGCACTTTAACAAATACAATTGTAATAAAATATTAGCAAACGCACTAACTATACCATTGTGTGACTAGATTGAGTAGAATCTGAGATATATTTACAAAACACAAAGCGAAAAAAAAAACTGTAATCTTTGTGAATGAAAAATGTTTTGCTAAATTGTTGTTTCATAGTTATTTACACTTATTTTGTTGGGTGTTTAGTTTAGTATTCTTGTTTCTTTTGTAATTAATACAGATGGCTGCCTTGTTGTGCAATTTGCGCGCTGGACTGTCGTTCGGTCGTCTCGAGAGTTCCGGGCTCATAGCCTGCCCGTTTCCTTCCCTCGTCGTGCTTCGGTAGTTTTGGACACTAGGAAGTCAATTATCTTCAACTCTGAAGGAACATACAAATCTTGTAAAACATTTGTTTTTTAATTACAATAGGAGGATGGGGATTGTTGCGGTGCAAAATATTTGACAATTTGATAATCTCATTGCTTCTCTGCTTCGATGGACAAATCAGTGTGCTCCTTGATGTAATCTCTCTTCTTTTGTTTCATCTTACTCTTCAATCTGGTACCGGTACTTTACAATAAACAAATAGTGATCTTCAGACTCGAAGACAAGCCTCATCATGTCTCGTTATATATATAATTCCTGGGGGACCATTCCTTGCTCCCAGCACTTAGCAGTTCATGGAATGGCTTGATTAGGGCATGCTTTCCAGCTTGAATACCTTCTGCAGGAATACCATTTTCCTCCGGGTGCTTTCCCGTGTGCAAGCATGTCAATGTCTGTGCTCAGTTTCGTCTAATTCGTTCCAAATATATATAACTTAGCGCCACACCTTCAGGGAAGACATAAGGACAGTGCTGGAAAGAAGTTTCAAAAGGGACTACTGGAGACCGATTACTACAGAGACATAGATCAATGTGTATGCATGTTTTGTATGTTCAAATCAAGTATGAAAGAGAATTTTTATTGATGAACTAATGGAAGAAGTCGCGTTGTCTTGGAGATTATAACAACCATTACGCCTACACCTGGTAGTTTCTAATTTATTGAATTTATTTATCATACACATTTTAGGCTTAAGTAAAGTTTTTGAAATGTATTTATTTTTGTTCTGGCCTCCTAAATAAGACTTTAGCCATTCCATTTGTCCTCTTATAGGCGTGCATGTGTTTGGTAATCATAGGCCTATATATATGACGTACCGGCACCTCTTTCAATGTGGGAAAAAATATGACATTTCTTGTATTTTAAGGTTCATCATCATCATCATCATCATCAAACTCCATTAGAGTGAGGGCTTGACAGGCTCAAATCCTCTCTTGCAAAAGCCCTGGACAGAAACCCTGCTGTCTTGCGTAGTGCATAAATGTCGCCATTCATGTCGAGAATTTTGGGTTTCCCAGACCTGTCAAGACGGAGATCAGCAAGTCTGGGGCAGTCAAACAGAATATGAGGCACGGTTTCCTCTTCTTCCCCGCAGCGGGGGCATCGTGGATCAAAATTTGGCCATAGCCGCGAGAAATATGAGCCAACAGGACAGTGGCTTGTCCTGCACTGTGCTATAATAGCCTGGACAGCCTCCACCACGGGGAAGTGCGGTCAGGGCGCCTCATGCGCTCCCAGACTCCACGTGCTTTTTGGGACTTGTCCCAACACTCAAACCACTTTTCCATTTCTGTTTTTTGTATTATAGCCAGGGCTTGATGAAAGCTAACAGCCTGTTCAGTGGGTGGAATTTGCCCTACCTGGTGGGCCAAAGAGTCTACAATTGTGTTGCCAGTCACACCTATGTGAATCGGTACCCACTGCATTATTACAGGAGTGCCATATCGTTGTTTAATGTTATGTGAAGCCATGATGACAGTGTTTATATTGGGGGGGGGGCATGGTCCGGGGCTTTGCAAAGCCTGTAGTACAGATTTTGAGTCAGTGACCACAACAATCTGTGTTGCCCTCAAATGTACCTCGCAGAGTTGAGAGTCAATGACTTTTAAGGCTTCACAGACTGACATGGTCTCCGCATCAAAACTGCAAACACTACCACATGGTCCAAAGATTTTGACTGTGTAAGAGCCAAGAAAGTCGATGTAGGCTACATAGCCTGCTCTCCCAGAATCTATTGACGCCGACCCATCAGTGTATGCAAAAATAGCACTGGGCTTGAAGGTATTAATGGTCTCCAGAGCTAGGATTTGAAGATCGTTAGATGAATGGCTTTGCTTAGTGGCATTAGGGTCTACTAATTTCAAGCGTATGTCTGGGATCGTTGGGCGACACTAAGGTGGAAGGG
The DNA here is from genome assembly GCA_036873155.1 of Biomphalaria sudanica. Taxonomy (NCBI): domain Eukaryota; kingdom Metazoa; phylum Mollusca; class Gastropoda; family Planorbidae; genus Biomphalaria; species Biomphalaria sudanica. The sequence goes on along the minus strand of JAZGLO010004451.1, from coordinate 125,208 downwards.
GATGAAAACGTTGAATGTTTTGTCGGTTGGTGGAGAGGCCAGCTTTATCAGATAGTCTAGTGGCATGATGCATAAAAGACTGCATCTGGATACGTCTTCTGCATCTCCAACCATCCACTAGTTTTCTAGCTGGGAGGTAGTCATCCAGCCTTTTATAGCGCTCATAGCATGACCTTTACCTCCTAAGGTTTAGTGGACCTATATTAGCCATTATTTCAGCCGCATTTACTGGACTTGTCCTAAAGGTTCCACAGATAAATCTTAGTGCTTGGGACTGTAATGAGAATTGTTAACAAGTAAATGAAAGCTAAGATTAAAAAACAAAATAAAGTGTACCGCAATTTTTTTTCGTCGTATCCATCATCACAGTCACTGTGATCATCACACTTCGTAGTCACTGATACACACTTATCCTTGTCACATGTGAAGTAAAACAACTTATCACATTTTGTCTGTTCTGAAAAAAATAATAAAATTTGTATTCTACACGAAAAGTTGCCCCAGATCAACCTTGTTATACTAGAAATAATTAAATGTGAGTTTGTTGAATTCAGAACGTCTGACCCTTCATTCTTTCTGAAGATGTTTATTGTACAATAGAGTAGGATCTCCCTGGAGTTAGTGAGAAAAATGTATATTCTCCAACCTTGCCAGCAAGGGGGTCTATGAGCTCCCCCAGCGGGATTCGGGACTGAGCCCCGCCGCCAAGCACTATTTCCGGTATTGAAAGCCATACAAAGTATGTGGTTGCGAAGGGTAGCCTTTGGCCGTGTCCATTAGAGGGAGGGTCGGGAAGCGAAAAGTAAAAAAAAAAAAAGGACCAACTAAAAATAGCACAGAGCCTATCAAGTATTAATAGAGAACTGAAAAGCAGAAGTAGAGTTAGACAGGATCAAGAAGACTGTTTGCTTAGGAGGAGAGTTAAAGGGGGGGGGGAGACAAAAGTGATTCTAGAATTTACGGGCCGTTCCACGTTATACGGGTAGGGAGGGTCCATGGCAAAATAAACAATAGATAGCCCGGGGTTAAATCAACGGGCTTAGCCAGTGGGTAACACTAGTAGTCATATAATGTAATAAGACTAGGCCCTAAGTGTTACTGAGGAAATTTGGTGGGATGAGGGGTGGGGTGGAGAGAAGCGATACCTCGAATTTACGAGCTGGCCATAGGAATGTATGGAGGAGCATTTAACTTTATATCCTTATATTGGTATAAGAAAAATGGGTTTGGTCTATGACAAAATAAACACTATACACTCTGGGAAGAACGGTAATGCTGGAGACAGATATTTTGCAAAATTAGATCGGATAGTCTCGTTCTCTTTGACCAAGTACGTCTGGTAGGCTGACTCACTCCATCGAACAATTCCTAGACCTGCTGTTGACTTGCTCAGATCAACTCACTCCTCTTAGGCATCAGTTTCTCTTTGAACGTGCAGCTATCAAAGGGAAGTAATTCAGCAAGCTAAACGTTTTGAAGAGGCTCAATGAAATGGGACGATAACTTTAACACGTTTTAACATCGTAGCAATTACCTTTTTTTTATATCAGCAAAATCCTAACATAATAAACAGAAACAATAAAAGAAAATATATCACACACTTAACGCACACTAATTAATTATCATAAATCAGCAGAAATGTATCTAATCGTCAAGGTAACATATCGAAAAGCGGCAGATAATTACGGATTTCTTGTAGTCCTATTCTAATGTCAAGGAAACAAGGGTTAAAACAAACTGTTTACGTACTGAAAAAATTGCTATACAGTAGCAGGTGACTATCATTAATGAGGAGGTAGACCTACAGGAAGAAAGTGTTCGGGTCTGACGAATGGTTTAAGAGATCTCAATGAAATGATGTGTTAGTACAGGCCTGAGACTTCCATGAGACACTGGGATGGATGGATGGATGGATAAATGGATGGATGGATGGATGGTTGGACGGATCGAGGGATGAATGGATGGATGAATTGGTAGATGGGTGGATGGATGAATGGATGGATAGACGGACGGATGGATGAATGGTTGGATGAAAGGATGGATGAATGGATGGATGAATGGATAGATGGATGAATAGATGGATGGATGGATGGATTAATGGATGGATGGATGGATGAATAGATGAATGGATAAATAGATGGATGGATAAATGGATGGGTGGTTGGATGGATGAATGAATGGATGGGTGGATGAATGAATGGATGGATGGGTGGATAGATGGATTAATGGATGGATAGATGGATAAATGAATGGATGGATGGATGGGTGGGTGGATGAATGAATGGAGGATGGGTGGATAGATGGATTAATAGATGGATAGATGGATGAATGAATGGATGGATGGGTGGGTGGGTGGGTGGATGAATGAATGGATGGATGGATGAATGGATGGAGGAATGAATGGATGGATGAATGGATGAATGAATGGAGGATGGGTGGATAGATGGATTAATAGATGGATAGATGGATGAATGAATGGATGGATGGGTGGGTGGGTGGGTGGATGAATGAATGGATGGATGGATGAATGGATGGAGGAATGAATGGATGGATGAATGGATGAATGAATGAATGGATGTATAGAGATGAACATAATTTAGTGCTAAATGTAAGATTTCAGAAAAAAAAACTATCTTGTACCAAGTGTTGGAGCTATGCAATCAAGTTCGTCGGAGTTATCCTCACAATCATTTTACCCCACATCCCATTTCTTCTCTTGTAAGATACATTTACCGTCGGCACATCGAAACTGAAAATGTGATCACACACACACACACACACGTGTTGACTGAAACATACAGAAATACAACTTCACTCTTCTTAAGAAGTATTGGATTCGATTTATGGTAATAAACCCTCAATCAACTTACTTTGTCTGTCTGTCTGGTCAAAAGTCTGCTTGCGTTACTTCCTTGACACCAATTCCCGGATTAAGTCTTTGCAAAATTATTCATTGGAATAGACAAGACATGAATTAATAAAAAAAAAATAAACAAATTAATCTTACCTAATTACTGGTAATTATTATTTTTTGTTTGATACGACAAGGGAAACTTGTCCTTCAGTATTCATAATCAGGGCTAAATATGTAGGGTTTCGTCCCATTCGATACAAGTTATTTCTCACACACTAATTGTTGGGTCGAGTTGAAACTTTAAACAATTATTTATAGTGCATAAGAAAACATGAGTCAATTTTAAAATAATTTTAAAAAATTAACCTTTTAGTAAATTTATTATTGGTAAGTAAAAAAAATCCAAATAAGGAAAATAACTTCTATGTTATTGAGAGATATAGTTGTGGGAGGCGCGGTGGCTGAGCGGTAAAGCGTTTGGCTTCTGTAACGAGTTCCCGGTTTCGAATCCCGGTAAAGGCTGGGCTTTTTAATTCCTAGGTTTTGGGACGCCCCAGAGCCCACCCATCTCTAATGGGTACCTGACATTATTTTCGGAAAAGTAAAAATGGTTGGTCATTGTGCTGGCCACATGACACCCTCGTAAAACCGTGGGCCACTGAAACGTATGGGGAACGGGGAACGAACTATGTACTTGCTACTAAAAAAAAGAAGAAGAAAAGTAAAATTCCCCTTTCAGACCTTGCGATCTATAGGGCATCTATTCTGTGGCCCACGGTTAACGAGGGTGTCATGTGGTGAGCACAACGATCAACCGCATCACTTTTCCCCAACTAATGTCAGATACCCATTAGAGCTGGGTGAACTCAGAGGCGCCCAAAGATCCCGAAGTTAAGAATCTCAGTCTTCATCAGAATTCAAACCCGGGACCTCGGTTTGGAAGCCAAATGCTTTACCGCTCAGCCACCGCCTCCTTTATTTTATTATACACATTTTAAGACGGCATATTATCGTGTCAATACCAAGATTCACTGCTTTGGCGACCAGTTTTCCTCGAGCCAGCCGCCCAGTTGCCTGCTATAAAGGATGACTTTCGGAATTCGATTGTCCTCCATCCGGAGAACTTGACCAGACCAGGCAGGCGCCGTTGTCTGAAGATTGTTAAGATGCTGGGAAGACTCGTTCGCGCAATATAGGCTATGCTTTATGTATATTTGTGCGATTATAAATATTGTTTTACCAATGGACCTCATTCACCAATCGTAAATAAACATATTTAGCCACGCCATAATATTGATAAAACAATGAGAAATACGTATCACATGACAGCCACTATGGATTACATAATTTGTATAGAAGATATATAGAATCACGTGGCTAAATGTTGTTTGTTTACGAATAGTGAATGAGGTCCATTGTTTTTGTTTAGTGCAATTTCATGCTTTTAGCGTTCCATATCCACTTTGATCCTATCACTTGATGTCTAGACCAGTTGGAAAGTAAAGAGGGGGAGATGCCAACGTTAAGTGTGTTGACGTAGTATTATAATATTACACATGAGACTGGCTACTATTAGTGTGTCGCGAATGTCCTATAAAGCTGGGTTCGTTCTTCCTAGAGTCAAACTTGACACGTGACAAACATAGATATTACTGATTGACTTAACGCCACTTTAGCAGACAAAATATAAAGTTTATTTAATGACCATAATAATACTGCACTTCTTGGCAGTTACATGATCTAATTTGAAACAAAGTCACATCCGCATAACAGCGGTATTAAATATATCCAACATGTCAAATTCTCCAAAATAGACTTCAAGTAACGTCCGCATCACTGCAGGTAACAAATACTTCAATAATAATAGTACAGAATAATAACTACTAGAAATACATGTCTCAAGTGACCACTGGCTTCGACTGCCCGAAAGATACTTAACTCAAAAGTACTACTTGACTCTCTAAGTCACTACTGTCCGAACCGGACCAAAAGATACTACTTACTGCCCTGGACCAAAGGATACTGCTTGACTGACTAAAAGTCAATTCAGTCATCCTTACTTTCTGTTTCTATATCAGGAGTTTCACGTGTCTTTTCACCCTCTTAACCCGAGGTGAACATTTAACAGGCAATGTCAACTGAGACTGTGACAGGGGAGAAAGAATAACGTATCTGGGTGATCGCTTTTAAAATGTATTTTTAAAAAAGTGAACCACCTGAATTCGAACGTGTGGGTTAAAGCCCTCTCAGGCTTCTCAAGCTAACGCAGTAACCACTCTGCTAGCGAAGAGACTATGAACATGGTTATCTATTGTTTCTATTTCATGTTTGTATTCACTCCGACGACAAGCAAATATAAAGGGGACTAATTCAGCTTATACTATCACTTCCGTCAAGTACTATTTCTTTCCATTGTTTGAGTTATCAAACCAACTAATTAATAGTTAATTAACTAATTGGTTAATTTTTTCTATTGATTATTGTATTGCCAAGGTAAAAAGATATAATTGTGCCAAATTTCAAGTTAATCCGAGATTGGGTGTTGGAGAAATAACGTGTACAAACTTTTGGCCAGACAGACACACAGACAGACAGAGTGAGTGGTCATAAGCTTGGTAAATATTTGTACCTAAGTATATTGGTGAAAAATGAAGTTTATTTACAAAGCTTATGTCTCTCCGTCTGTCCTTCTGTCTGTCTCATACACATTTTGTACACATTATTTCTCCCACTTCCCATTCTCGGATCAAGTTGAACATTGCACAATTATTTCTTGTCCATAATTAATTAATAGAAGTATGCATAATGTTACGATTCTCTCCTACTCAGGCCTTCTGTAAACACTGCTAAACACAACACAACACAACACATCAACACATCAATAACTTTGACAACAAGGATCCAAATAATCTGGTACTTTAATAATGGTCAAATCAAACAGCCAATACGACACAATTGGCAACACAATCAACTGCTACAACGTTAGACCGTATACCGGTATCACTGTACTAACTCATAACTCTACTGTCTCTTCCTGGACTCTTACGTTTCACTGGAGGACTGCACCAGGACCGACTTCATGGCTGACTAACAGTCCCGGTCTCAACGCTCTCCGGTCATGAACTGCCGCTTTCCTACACACTGTGTCTGGTCTGCGCAGGCTTATGATCAGATGACCATAACACGGGCGCTATTCACGTGCAAATTTCATGCAAGTACTGTCCCTTGCCTTTCAATATAGCACGCTAAACTGTATTACTGGCCTGTGTTATATATGTCAGCTGATCACATACAGTTAACTCTTTTGCGTCGCGAATAGGGTTATAACAATAACTTACTGTTACACTGTAACAGTGTTACAGCCAATCTCATCTGAGCCATCGCCACAATCGTCCTGACCATCCCACCAGTAACATTCGAGTGTACAATTGCCATTATTACAACGTGATTCTTTCGTTTTGCAGGTGACAGCCAAAAGTGAAATGAATAAATAAAAAGGTTTAATAACTCTAGATCTATAAGTTGTCAGACCATATCAGAGGACTATGCTTCATCTCGACCACTTTTTCATATGGCTGTGGACTCCGTGGAGCCCTATTTTGCAGAGACACTCCCGTCCACATATAATGCATGTCAAGGTGGCTTTTACTTTGGTGGTAGAGGAGCTGGCCATTTTCCGTATGACACGCTTTTCTTCAAGAATCGAGGCCCACGTTTTCTCTCTTCAACTAGTTCGGTCTAGGGCTATCTCTTCCTAATGGTCAGTATCAATGCTCACTGATTTTAAATTCCTTTTTATCACATCATCGTAACAGTTTTTCTTGAGCCAGACGCAAGTTGCTCGTACAGAATGATTTTTGGGATGCGATTGTCCTCCATTCGCTGAACATGTCCGAGCCAGCGCAGGCGGCGTTGCCTGAGGACAGTAAGATGCTGGGAAGGCCCGTTCTCGCGAGGATCTCGGTATTAAACACTCTTTCTTTCCATGTTATTTTTAAGATCCTTCGAAGGCAGCGCAAGTAGAATGAGTCTAGTTTTCTCTCTTGTTTTGTGTAGGTTGTCCACGACTCGCTGCCGTAAAGAAGCATGCTAAGAACGCATGCCTTGTAGACCTCCATTTTGGTTGCTGTGGTGAGCTTCTGGTTTTCCCAAACTCTTAGTCGGAGTCTAGCGATGGTTGATGCGGCCTTTCCCATGCGTTTTTTTTATCTTCTCTTCTAGTGACAGGTCACCTTGAATTGTAGATCCAAGGAAGCAGAATTCGTTTACGGCATCTAGCTTGTTGAGGATGGATGTGGTGCTGTAGCTGGTGGTCCCATAACATTAGTTTTCTTTGTGCTAATGGTTAGGCCATACTCTTTGCAAGCCTTAGAGAAGCAGGACATTAGTGACTGAAGCTCCTCTTGTGAATGTGCCATTACCGCTGCGTCGTCCGCGATGAGCATATCTCTTATGAGGGTGGTTCTGGTTTTAGTTTTGACCATCAGTCAAGCAATATTAAGAAGTTTGCCATCGAATCTGGAATGAAGATATATACCTTCGGTGGGTTTGTCGATCGCGCGGTGGATTAGCATTGAAAAGAGTATTCCAAAGAGGGTTCGGGCCAGGACACATCCTTGTTTGACTCCGCTGTTTATACTGAAACTTTCGGAGCAGGCGCCGTTTAGCTGTACTGTACCCATCATAGTTTGGTGGAAAGATACAATAATATTTATCAGCTTGGGTGGACAGCCTATTAACTGTAAGATTTAAAAGAGCCCTTCTCTGCTGACTAGATCAAAGGTCTTTGTCAGGTCGATGAATGCAATGTACAAAGGCATTCTTTGCTCTCTGCACTTTTCCTGAAGTTGACGCTAATCAAGTTGCATTTAAAAGCCACAACTGTTCCCTCCCATGTTGCTTTAACCACTTTGCAGAAGCAGCATGGCGCATTCCTTGGGCCTTTAATGAAGGACTCCTGGAGACTCGATACGTTCTGATCCCTGTCTCTCGACCTTGCGGATGGGATCCATAGGGAGGCTTCCATTTACATTGGGCACATACTCAGTTGTAGAAGCGGAGGATATCATAGTGGATACTCCAACGACTAAGGGCTCGTGATTTTCTCTCGAGGTTGTGTCTTAAGGATTAAAACCGCAAGGCAACGAAGGTCTGAAGTCAGAGTACCCCTCTCCTAGATAAAGTGCATTAGTCGGTTGATGAAACCCATCAGCCCGACTCTCCAACTTATCTATCTATCTATCTATCTATCTATCTATCTATCTATCTATCTATCTATCTATCTATCTATCTATCTATCTATCTATCTCTGTCTGTCTGTCTGTCTGTCTATCTATCTATCTATCTATCAATACATCTAGTATATATATTTGAAAATCTCTTGCTCACTTTGTATCCCTCCCCATCTCAAATGAGCCCCCACCAGATCCTTGCTCTAGACTCAGAGAGCTGTTAGCCACACTTGTCCATACCAATAGAACAGGAGCAGATAATCTGAGAACCATCCTTGCTCTAGACTCAGAGAGCTGTTAGCCACACTTGTCCATACCAATAGAACAGGAGCAGATAATCTGAGAACCATCCTTGCTCTAGATAGATCGTCTCTATTGAAATGAAAAACATACAAAGTTAGAATGCGTGCAAAAGAAACGTACACTTTGAGTAATACTTTTACTACTATCACACAATCAACACACATACACACTCCCATTGTAAACCTGCTAACAAGACCCAGTGGGGGGCATTATCAAGGCTAGAGAGTTTTGTCTATTGGGCAAGATAGTCGCAGAGTCAAATGGATACTTTAAATCAGTATGAATACGTCATCTAACCTTGCTCCTATGTTGAACTGTACCCAATAAATGGACACTATTTTTGTATTTCAAATGTCTTTCTTATCGTGACTAGATTAAATAATGGTGTCTCTGAACTATGTCTTTGTCTTAGTCGTGTCTAAATGTCATGTTAGTGTCTGAGTAAAAAACAATAGCGCTTTTTCTACAAGGTATGCTAAAATGTTAGAATGTTTATTTTTAAAAAAAATAACACTATCCTCCCAATACTCACTCTAGTGTTGCAATCTTTAAATTTCTGGCCAATTCTCTTGGAATTGAATGTAAACAACAGAAAGCAGCAAGCGTTTATATACGTGCAGTGAGAGGCTAACCCTAACAGACGTATGGTACGATAATAGGAACAACAGTTCCGCTGACAATAAAACGTCTCTAATTGAACTCAAAGGCTAATCCTGATTGCCAAAAGTCTTCCATTGAGAGTATAGAAGGGAGGGGAGGGAATGGCGTGGTCGTCTTATAGTATAAACTTGCTTGTCACAGGTGACTCGTGGCCCAGGCCTAATACCATTGACCCGTTCTTTTACGTACATTCACATCATTGAATATACTTTTAAGAAGTAGATCTTTATTTAGCGATTACTGTAATGGTTTAAAAAAAAAAAATCTATTGGCTCTAACCTACCAACTTTTGTTATCTAGCGTTACGAGAGAACTTAAAAATGATATATTTGATGTATGTATAACATCTTGTTGATTGTTATGGTCAAGACGGCGACGATCAGAAATGTTCACAAACAATTGTTGTAGCACAACGCTTACAGTAAAAAAAAAAAGCAATACTATTATGCAACCCAAATTACAAGTTCAATTTTTACAAAGCTTTTATCAACTCACTCTGTTTGTCTGTCTGTCTATCACTCTGTCTGTCTAGTAAAAAGTTTGTAAACGTTATCTCTCGGATCAACTTGAAACTTTGCACAATTAATCAAGACGAGATATCAATCAATATTATTATTGTACCTGACAAAACAAGAATCAAAAAGAAAATTAAATTAGTTAATTAGTAAAGTCCCTTGCGAACTCTAGGGCAGATGTGATGTTAAGGTTAGTAGTTTCTTTGACCAACGATTAACTAGCCAGTCATGCACCCACTAGAGCTGGGTGGACTAAGGGGGATCTAAAAATCCCGAAACTCAAAATCCAAGTCTTCATCGAGATTCGAACCCAGGACCCCATGTTCGGATGCCAAGCGCTTAACCACTAAGCCACCGCGCCTCCCTATTGATGTAGGCCTACGTGACATTAAAAAACAAATTTCTACTATCTCTGTCGCCCTGCCTTGTCTTTTCCCTCCATTTTGTCGCTACTCATTCATCCTATCTGCATCAACATTTTAGGTTTCTTAGTGTACAAAGGATAAATTGTTCAGTTTGTTCCTCCTGCCTCTAGCCCAACCTAGCCTGTTACTAAATCTTACTGTTCTAGTATCACAGGTGACTCCACTGAGCACTCTTTGCAGTAGTCTTTTGTCTCGGTGATTGTTTTGTTAATTTTTGTATGCATCTCTAAAGCAACTTCCACTTGAGGACACCCTGACCAAAGGCCTGGTGACAGCTAAAACCTTGTACAAAAAAGTTGTTGGCAACACTTGTGAAGACTGGAGAATGTCATCCTGGTAAAATTTGTACATCTTTATCTGAAGAAAAATATCAACAACAAATGTCTACAAAACTATAAAATAACAGTATATTTTTAGAAGCTACTTTATTTAATATTTTTTCTTTGCATCTTGCCATTGTATGCCAGTACTAGAGCATAGGTACCTTGAGAGTCAAAACAAAGTTTCTTGAGGCTCCTGTCACAAGACGCTAGCAGTGTGCTGGCGCCTGCTTTAACTGGTCGTGGTCTAGGGTGATTCTGGAGGCCCGACTGTTGACGCTGGAACTTTGGTGGCTTTAGCCCTGTCGCGATTTTGGTGTTTGTCTATATAATTAAGCTATAAAACTAAACACCTGAATATAGTTAGAAAAACGTAGGCGTATAACTTTATTTACATACAATATAGAATCTTCCAAATAAAACGTTTACATACAGGTACATCAACAACACTGGCGACTAAACTAAGATCTCTAATGACTATGAACGTTAGATTTCACTATAGTTTTCTCGTACAATATTAGGAAGACAAGCAGAAGCGGGAAATGTGACCGTCCGATCTACAAAACCCACGCTAACTGTCCGTTCATCGGTGACTCATAACCTAGGCCTCTGACCAGTGATGACGTAGGCCGCGATCTGGTCAGAGCCAAGGCTTTGTATCTCCAAGGCGCCGCGCCAACTGCCCCTTTTTCCCCAAATTTCCAAGGTCACCCCGTCCTCGTTGTAGCCTAGGTCCCCTGGTCACGGGACAACAAAATAAACATTAAAGCACAAAAAAAAAAATACGTATTTCCCCTTCCAATAATAAAATAAATCTAATTTAACTAATTAAAATATATTAAAAACATAAATAATTGCATTAGATCTAAAATATAAATAACAGTAAACAAACTTAAAACTTTCCACAATAACTAAGGCCATGGTAGTGGACTGCGGTTGTTCTGCTACACACACACAAACGGGTGTGGGCTCACAGCGGTTTGTGACAGCTCCACCCCAACTGCTTCATACAACAAGGCTGCCCAAGATGTTACCAATGAATTATTAATTTGCCACACCTAATTGCTCCTCAGGGCTCTAATCCTAAAACCTTTGGGACCAAAGAGCGAGGCCGAAGGTCGATCACCCTGAAAAACCTTTTTTTTCTATACTTAATATTTTTTTCATTTTAATGAACTTGTTATAATTTAATTTTGTAAATTAATTATCATATTATAAAACAATATTACAAAAAGAGTTTGCGTTATCACACAAACTCAGAGGCGTCCCCGTCGAACTCGCCCATGGACCAGGAATATTTAACCCATGGCCTTGTTCTGACCGTTTAACGTAATAAAATTAAAAATTCATTTGGCGTTATTTTTCACTTGAAAGCAAACAGGACAACCCGTCATCCAATCTAACTCTTCTGAAATCGGGATTTGAAATCAAGCTCCATTGAATGCAGAGCTGCGTTAAGCAACTAAAGACAACAAGGAAACGTTCCCGACTCCCCAACACTTCCGCTTCAGATATTAAAGTACAGTGCACTGAGCATGCAGAAGAATGAAAGTTGAGCTCTACGTTAAAAAAATATTTGCTCGTGATTTCAATTAAGCGCACTTTCCGATTCGGAAACTTGGAAGCATGGTCTCGAATGTTGGCTCGTTTTCAAGGGAAGTTTATAAACGTCTGACTTGGGCTATTAGTGCTTTTGGATGTCTCCAGGAGTGCATTGGTGGAATAAATCGCTCCACCTGCCAACAACAATCAGTGTCTGCTAAGCAGTGGCTCTCTCAATGTACTAATATTATATGATGTGACGTCATTGTTTGTTGTTTATGTTTTGTGCGAAAGCAAAGGATCGAACGGAAATAAAAAGTGAGTTATATATGTCTACCTGGATAAAGACAGTCTCGTTATTATCATTATTAATTAGTAACGTCTACAGTAATTTATTATTAATCTGTGACAACAGAACATGGTGTCAGATTTGGTTTCAGATCTTGTGTCAGATCTGGTGTTAGATGAGGTGTCAAATCTAGTGTCACATTGCTTTAAAGTGCTGGCAACAGGTAGATCTAGATGTAATGGTTTCTAAATTGCTAAAAGTGCATTTTATGTGTGGTGTCGTTAGTTCATTTGTTTAGATCTAGATCTAGACATAGAATCTAGAATCAATACGTATAATGGAATTATCTGATCCTCCTAAACTGTGTGTCACTAGACGGTCATCTATCTGAAAGATGGACAAAAGGAGACAAAAAGTTTTGAACTGTTTCTGGTCGCCACTGAAAAGAATACGAAGCTCAAGTCAGTGAAGAAAGCTTTATTGTTACACCTGATCGGTGAACCCGCTCGAGACATCTACAATACTTTTCAAGCATGTGAAGATGAGACTGTAGACTAAGAAGTAATTGAAAGGTGTCAGAATCCTTTTTTGGCTTTTTTGCGTAAGTCCAACACTGTGTATGACAGATTTAAATTCTTCTCAAGAAAGCAGAAAGACTGAGAAGCGTTTGAACAGTACTATACTGAGTTAAAGAATGCAAGTTTGACAACCTTCGAGATGAACTCATCAGAATCGATTGGTATGTGGCATACAGTCGGATCGAGTGAGAGAGAGACTTCTGAGAGATGTAGACTTAACTTTAGAGAAAGCAGCAAGCATAATTCGTGCTGACGAGCATACCCAGAACCAAATGATAGATATGAAAGGACTACATGTGGATGCTGCTAATAAATTAAAGAAGACAGAAAATAGAAAGCCTGTCAAAACCTCACAGGGAAAAATGGCAAAGACTCATGTAACAAGTTTCAATAGAGATTGCAGATCTTGTGATGGATCTCATGGAAAATACAATTGCCCAGCATTCGGACAGACATGCCGAAAATGTAAAAAGAGAAATCATTTCGCTGTAAAATGTCGTTCGAAACACTTCAAGGCTGTTGATTTACTGGAAGATGAAAGTCAGTCAAGCCAAATAAATGAGTTGTGGTTTGAGGCAATTGGTACTGACAACAATGTCAAAGTTTGAATGGTTGATGTCAATATTATGGGAAAAATAGTCAAAATGAAGATTGACACAGGAGCACAAGCTAATGTGATATCAGACAAACGTGGAATACTATAGAAACTGATACTCAGTTAAAGAATTCAAATACTACTCTACGAGCATTGGGGGATGAAGCATTAGAGCTGAAGGGAGTTGCATTGGTCACATTTAAAGTCGGCTATGTAGAAGTTAAAGATGATCTGTACGTGATCAAGAAAAGTATAAATTCTATACTAGGACTGAAGACATCTATTGCTTTAAAACTAATAGAGGCAAAGAGAAATGTCGAAGTACACGATGTCAAGCAACAAACTGAAGTTCCACAAGTGTTGATGAAAAAATATAAGCAAGTATCCGAAGGACTCGGTACATACAAAATGAAGTATCACATTAAACTAACGTCAGATGCAAAACCAGTTATTCAATGTGCGCGCAGAGTTGCACCATCACTCTATGAAGTATTGAAAAGAAAACCCACACAAACGCAATAAGATGGAGGGATCACAGAAGTTGATGAACCAACAGAATGGGTTCATAACTTGGTTATAGCAAAGAAGAAAGAAAATTCTTTGAGGTTGTGTTTAGATCCCCGAGAACTGAACAAATATATAATGAGAGAACATTTCACTATACCAACATTTGATCAAATCAATAGTTCACTGGGAGCAGCAAAAGTGTTTAGTATACTTGATCAAAAGGATGCATATTGGCAAGTGGAGTTGGATGAACCAAGCTCTTATTTATGTACATTCAATACTCCGTTTGGAAGATACAGATTCTTGAGAATGCCTTTTGGTATATCCTCAGCTAGTGAAGTATTACAGAAACGTCCTTATCAAGTATTCGGAGACATCCCAGGTGTACATATCATGTCAGATGACATGTTGATTGCAGCAAAAGATGAAAAAGAACATGATCAAATTTTTGAAAAGGTTCTGGAGAGGGCTAGAAAGAACAATGTAAAGTTCAACAAGAACAAGATACAACATAAACTTTCTGGTGTTAGTTATCTCGGAAGACAAATTGGAGCAGATGGTATTCGTCCAGATCCAGCTAAAATCAAAGCAATAATGGAGATGCCAGCACCAACAGATCGAACAGGAATTCAAAGACTGCTAGGGATGTTGAACTTTCTGTCAAGTTTCATTCCAAACATGTCAACAATTACCAGTCCATTGCGTGAATTGATAAAGAAAGATGTATTGTGGCAGTGGAATGCAGAGCAAGAAAATGCTTTCCAACTAATAAAGAAAACATTTAGTGAAGCTCCAGTTCTGCAACTGTTTAACCCTGAAAAACCAGTTACTATTCAGTGTGACGCTTCTTCTAGAGGGTTGGGAGAATGTTTAATGCAAGAAGACAAACCAGTTGCGTATACGTCAAGATCATTGACAGAAACAGAGTGCAGGTATGCACACATAGAAAAGGAAATGTTAGCTATAGTGTTTGCAGCTGAACATTTTCATTACTATATTTTTGGAAGAACTGTGACTGTACAATCAGATCACAAACCTTTGCAAACTATTGTGACGAAGCCTTTACACAAGATTTCACCAAGACTTCAGTTGATGATGTTAAGACTGTTGAGATATCAATTAACAGTAACTTACACTCCAGGTTCAAAAATGCAAATAGCTGATACGTTATCGCGTGCGTACATCAATGGTCAAGAACAATCAAATTCAAATGATGACATGGTTATGAGAATTCATAGCGCAACAGCACAGTTTCCGGGAAGTGATCAGAAGATTATTGAAATTAGAAGGAAAACTGAATCTGATGCTAAATTAAAACTTGTAATTAATTATGTCAGAGAAGGTTGGTCAAAGAAAAAATCTCAAGTTCATGAAACAGTGAAAGTGTATTTGTCATTTAAAGACAGTATTCATGAAGAGAATGGAATATTGTTTTATGAGAACAGAATTATAATTCCTTCAAGTATGAGAAATGAAATTCTCGACAAGATGCACATAGGTCATTTTGGTCTTGAGAACCAGATCGAAGGCAAGACAGAGAGTGTTTTGGCCAGGATTGTCCAAAGATATTTTTTCGACAATAATTAAAGTGCGCAACATGTGCAACGTTCAAAAGAAATAATGTGAAGGAAAAATTGTTACCTCATGCTGTACCAGACAGACCATGGAAAAAGGTTGCGACTGATTTGTTTGAATGGCGAAACAATGACTATTTGCTAGTTATGGACTATTTCTCTAAATTCCCTGAAATAAAACGACTGGAAAACAAAACAGCAGGGCAATGAAAGGTATTTTTGCTAGACATGGCATACCAGAAGAAATAGTGAGTGACAATATGCCATTCAATAGCTATCAATATAGAGACTTTGCTTCTGAATGGGGTTTCAAGATAACAACATCAAGTCCCAGGTACCCTCAATCAAATGGACAAAGTGAGGTGTATGTTGGTATCGTAAAGCAGATATTCAACAAAGCATACAAAAGTGGGAAAGATCCATATCTCGCTATGCTCGAGTAAAGAAATACTCCGATAAGCGGACTGCTTTATTCGCCATCACAACTGCTGATGAGTAGAAGACTCAGGGACATCATTCCAACTGATCCCAAACTATTGAATTCATCGGTAGCTGAAAATGCAGAGACATTACTCAAAGAACGACAGATGAAAAGCAAAGTGAAATACGATTCAAAAGCAAGACTACCTAAAGAGTACTCTGTCGGGGAGAAGGTTAGAGTTCGTCTAGGACAAACATGGCAGAAAGCAGTCGTTATTAAGAAACATCCATCACCCAGATCTTACATCATAAAGACAAAATATGGAAAAACATACAGACGAAATCAACGGTTTTTAAACAAGAGCTACGAAGAAGACATCTCTGGGTACTATGATACCGACGAACAGCAAACTGTTAGAACAAACGAAACAGACAATTATAAACCAACATCTAGAGAACTTGTTGTGCCGGTCAAGACAGCCAGAAGTGGTCAAGTTGTCAAAATTCCTTGTAAATATAAGTCTTAAGAACTTTAAAAGGAAGGATGTGATAATAGCTTCAAAAGGAAGGATGTACTAATATTATATGATATGACGTCATTGTTTGTTGTTTATGTTTTGTGCGAAAGCAAAGAATCGGACGGAAATAAAAAGTGAGTTCTATATGTCTACCTTGACAAAGACAGTCTCGTTATTATCATTATTAATTAGTAACGTCTACAGTAATTTATTATTAATCTGTGACAACAGAAAACTCAACCCTTCTTAATGGATCTGAGACATGGGTACTATTCAGAAAGCAACTAAGACTTCTTGAACGCTTTCACCAAATATGTTGTCGCTCCATCATGGACACACAGTGGCAATACCGAACTACAAACAGCGATGCTCTAGCGACACCATAGAGGTACTACTTATGGACCGGCAGTTAGCTGGAGAAAGCACAATCCCGTATGGGGGGACAAAAGTTTGCAAAAGGCATTCTTTTTTGGTGAGCTGAAAGATGGTCGACGTAACATAGATGTCCCACAGAAACGCTTTAAAGACCAGCTTAAGTACCAACTTGCTTTAACTGACAACATGCGCTTCAGAACGAGATAGTGAGAGACTTTTTTTTAACAAATGCAGCGGGATACACATTGGAACGGTGTGACGAATGGCTTGGACTGTTCCCATCCAAGAACTCGCATACTGTTGCATTTATTATGCTTTGTTACCAGGCTTCCGCATTAACCAGATGAAGATTAATCTCGCTTCGTTGTTCGACTATTGGCATTCACTAACGAAGTCTGCAGTGATTCACAACGTTGATATTCCCCAGTCGCAAGCTTCATAGTTTGAAAGATTTCTGTTGTCAAGAGGCATTTTATCAAAATGTCCTATACAGATTCTTACTGGGGGGGGGGGCGATGCCGCGAGCTCTACACACAGAGGGGCACCTACATATGTTCATGGTAAATGGGGAAGGGGGCGCCAATAAAGTATCTTGGCCCGGGCGCACGTTTTGCTCACTACTCCTCTAGTTCTAGACCAGATGAATCTACTTTCAGCAAAGGATGAATGGTCAAGTTTAACCTTTTGCCCCTTCCCCCAAATAATTGACTAAATCTTATTGATCTAACAACACAGATGTCCTCAGTGTATATTCTTTTGTCTAATGGACTATAACCTCGGTAATTTAACAGTTAACTTTTGTCTATATCTCCCTAGGTAAGGTCAAGCTAACCAATTTCCACTTCAGGACACCTTGACCCAATGCCCGATGGTTCATAAATCAGACTGATCTCCATATAGTTTTTCTTTATAGAGGGCTTATGGGTCGAGTGTCTAGTTCTGGCCTCTAGATAGATTATGCAGAAGTCTTCATACATGGTCACACTGTGTAAGGGCAAATTTGCCTAGTATCAATATTTAACCACCGGGAACAAATGTTGTGATATAGATTAGTTGAAAGGGTTGGTGCATAAAAAAAAGATGTAGATACAATTAAGAAAAATGAACGGAGATACAATTGTGACAGATATCAAGACAGTTTCGCTAGAGAATTGGCGCTAAAAAGACGCATTTGCTTTTAGAATGCATTTTTGACTGAGTGTATCAGTGAAGTCAACATTGTACTGTTATTTTATAGTATGGATCTCAACTGAGACCATTTAAGACCTGCAACATCACAACCTGAAGGCAGTTTAGACCAATAGCTCATTGCCACATCACAGGTCTGTACGACATGAAAGCGAGATATTGGTCTAAACTGCCCACAGGCTTTGACGTTGCTGGTCAGTGTTCAGGCCATCTATAACGCTTGGTCTCGCTTCAACCTGTATTGCGTTTCTTGCATTAGTCTCTAGAGTAAGTTCCCCTTGTTTATGACGTATGTTATCAAAAAGTCTAGTTACAATACCGTATAATCAAGACTAGATCGAATCAAGTAATGTCAAATCAAGTGATTGAAACAATTGCATACGCTGATTATATTAGCATACAATTGTATCATTGTGATGTGTGTTGTTCAGAGTTGAAAAATTATATGTCGGTTTGTGCCTGAACAGCTTGTAGTAGGTATAGTTTTAGTCTGGATGAGAGTAGGTTCATTGTTTGTCTATTATTTTCATTTCTTCCACATAGAGAGAAATTTTAAATTGTTACTTTTGAAAGGTTTTATTCCTTCTCCGACGCATTACAAAACTAGAGATTACCTTTTAACGTCGTCATTGTGATTGTTGTTTGGATAAAAAGTAACTAATAGAATATTTTAATTACAAAAATCTAATTAAAGAAAGATTTCGTGTCAGAAATACAAGTCACGTTTTGACTCCCACACAACGACAGACATTAGCACTCTAATGCCTCCTAATGTTTCTTCATTCAACAAAATTATTACAGTAGAAGTTTTTGTGTGGACACCGGCGATAGGTAACGAGCAAGTGGTGAGGACCCAAAAAAAAAAAAAAGTAAGCCTGATCAATGGTAACGTCGTCTGAAAGGAAGTCCAAATTCCAGTTTGAAGTCTCCTGCAAGTCCTAAATAGCAGTTGGTCTCTATTACTATCGCTACTCCTAAAACAAATCTACTGCTTGATGTGTGCTACAGAGTGACCATACTTCTACTTGGTACGATGACCATATTGTTGGTTGTCCAACATTGACTATATTTGTGTTTCTATAAAGGGCCATATTGTTTGCTGTCTAAGATTGACTATATTTGTGACTATAAAGTGACCGTATTTTTGTGTGTGTCCAAGATTGACTATATTTTTGTTGCTACAAAGGGCCATATTGTTTGTTGTCCAAGATTGACTATATTTTTGTTGATATACAGTGACCATATTGTTTGTTGTCACAGATGGACCATATATTGTTTCCTAGAGATTAAAGTTATCTTCAAAATTGTTTTGATTCATTCTCTAAAATGTATTGACTTACCTTGAATCAGTTCGAAGTCATTTGTAAAGCTACTTGACACTTAAAGCCAAATGTCACGTCAGCCATGAATCAGCGATGTCTTGGGAATACACAAAAATAATTGTTTCCTCAGAACTCGTTATCCTGCTAGTGGAGACAACTCTGGAGTGTAAAACAAGCAAAAGCCTTACTGAGCAGGTCACTGAGAGATTTCTATTTACAGAACAAACCAAGTCATTCGTTAGCCTCACTTAACAAATTGTTTTTCTCTATTTCTTCAAATCATTTGTTTCTTCAGTACCAACAAGAATTGTATGGATACAGCAACTGAGCAAGTCATTTTTTGCACTGCTTTCAAATCAACGGGCGGCTTAGCAGCTACACAGATGGAATCATAAAATGGCATAGTTTATTTTGTTACAAAGCAACGGTAAATATTTAGATCTCAAAGCTAGATGATGAATGTTCTTGTGAAAATGAATCCCTTTGATATGATCTATACATGCTTTCCCCAGCGAACTAGTGGATACTTAGGTCTAATCTTTTTAAGACCTTTAGCATGTAATTGTGACTCTATTTAAATCTATGCCAGTGATCTTTTCACCCGTAGCTCATCTCTCTGAATTGTACAGTGCTTTATGTAGACTTGAAAAGGCCTTAAGCTATTTGAAATAGGGCCTTTTGTAAGTATAAGTATTATATGTCAGATCTAATTATTTTTGGGGCCATATCCATAGCTTGTGTTACCTTTAGAAAGGCCAAGTTTATGTAAGGCTACACAAACACAGGACTAAATAACTTGTGTCAATAGCATGAATGGTGAGACTTATTGTATTGTTTTTTGTTATTGATGTTCTGAAAGAGTTACATTCATTTGTTGATGTATTGCCAGGGTACGAATGTGAAGCTTATGTTATGACTGAACTTTCAGTATGACAAAGTGAGCTATGTGGCTAGAGTTAGTTGGTTTCTTAGCGTGAAAGAGAACAGCCGTTTTGGCTGTCACTGAGTTGTTGAGTTTTTTTTCTCTCTATAAAACGTGTTTTTTCTTGGATAGCTGGAGTTTTATTGGATTTTATTAAGTAGTATCACTGTATTTTCATTAATGCTTATTAATGATCTGCAGCGGTCGAAGTCGAAGTTATTCTATATACAGTTATTGAGCCGCGTAAAGAAACAAACAACGCGCTGCAATATGTGGCTTTGAAATATTGTAAGCCCTGCATGTCCCTAAGCATGGATTGTGTTTCTTACGCGTGAAAGTTTGTGATACAAACACGTCATTACAAGTAATATTTAAATTAAACAAGGTTACAAAGAATGTTTGTGGGTGTAAACACTAACTCAAAATTGGCCCCCAAAGTGGTCCACTCAGACAGGTAAATAGGCAGGTTACAATATTTTCATCATGAATCTAAGAAACTAAGAACTATCAACTATCACAACTCTGTCTTCGCCAATAAAAAAAAAGAGACTCTTGGATAGTGTTGCAATACTGGTGCACCTTTAGGCCAATTGACAACGTGATATCACAGGATACGGAGATGTATTACTTTTATCATGTTATCTTATACATTACAATAACTGATATTAATTGAATGATTATGTAATTGAAGGTTTTGGAAAGGGACAATCTTTCATTCAAGGACTCAAGGAAGGAAATTTTCCCTTTAGTTAAATATTTGTTCTGTAATGTATGGCACTCTACTTTTATCTAATAGAATGAGAAATGTTGCTTTTTAAATTGTTGGTTTATATAGTATTCGATTTATAAATATAGTCAATGCATTCCTTCTTTTTTAAAACAAAAGGTCAGTCTAGGACTTGATCAGTCTAGGACTCTAGGACTATAAATATATAAGGGTTAGGGTTTATGGAGACATCATCTCAAGTTGCACATAAATCAGGGTCCTTAACCTATCTTTATATTATGTCTTTCCCATGTTGACCGATTGGGAGGGTGGGGGGCGAATACCTCTACTGCCCTTCCCACCTAAACCCTTTGAGTGTGGGGGGGGGGCGGTCCTACTTTTATGGACAAATCATAGTTTGTGAACAAAATTAGTTGAATTAATATCTACATTTTATATTATGTCGCTCCCCTTCTGGTATTTTGGCCGATTCGGTGGGGTAGGGGGGTATGCGTTTGCCTGTACTGCCCTCCCCACTCTAGCCCTCTTAGTGGGGGGGGGGGCAGTCATATTTTTATGGAGAAATCACAGTTTGTGAACACAATTAGTTGAATATCTATATAATATAAACTACGTATTGATATGTGAATCCATTGTATCTTATGTCGCACCACACTCTAATCTCAAATTTTATGATTATTAAATATAAAATGAAAAAGGGTTGTACCAGGTGGGAGGGGCGATACATGCAATCGCCTCCCCCCCCCCCAAATCGGACAAGCAAATAATTTTTTCTTTTTGTATTATAGTTAAGAAATTACAAAATAAACAAAAATCTGTCACTGATATAATTTATATATGCTATAAATTAAATTCCTATTCTTTAATGCCTAATGCAATTATTAGCAGAAATTATAAAAAGGAGCGAGGATTAATCGTTTTCACTTTATCGCCCCTCCCGTTTCCAGACAGAGTTTAGGTAATTTTACATGAATTTATCATAATTATTCTAAGAAAGACTTTGCTTTGGAAAGGTTAGAATTCAAACGAAATTGTTCAGTACAAGAGTCACGATTGAGATGAGTTCTAAACCAAAATAATAGTTTCCTAGTCGCCTTTTCCAACCTTCACTCAATCTGATATGTTCTAGTTACATAACATTTGGGACTATAACTCACAATTTACGCTTGAACTTTATTGAATATTATTTATCGAATAATTTTTTCTTCGGCGGCGATCCTCAAAGCTTTAATCAAAATATGTGGGGTATCTAATCTTTCGAAGGAACAAATCGGTTTTATTTGCAATGTATTAAGGGCCTATAAATTCATATTAGAATAATTTACAACACTATTGAAAAGGTCCTGTTTTAATAGGGAGCTTAAGGTCAGTAGAATACTTTTCTTCAGTGAAGAATGCAAGAAAACACTTTTGGCGTCGGGGCTTCGCCCCGAACTCCAATGATTAATAATGAGCTGTAGATGTCAGGAGAATGCGTTTCTGCAGTGAAGATTGCAAGAAAATGCTTTTGGAGTCGGGGCTTCGCCCCGAACTCCATTGATTAATAATGTGCTGTAGATGTCAGGAGAATACTTTTCTTCAGTGAAGAATGCAAGAAAACGATTTTGGCGGCGGGGCTTCGCCACGAACCTCACTGGAGAAGCATACAGCGTTCCCCCAGATCCCCAAGCTTGCAAGAGAAAGGCTTTAACATGACTGTTTTTTTTTTTCGCCGAAGGTTGAGAAACACTGCTTTAAAAAAATTCTTATATATATATATATATATATATATATATATATATATATATATATATATATATATATATATAATATATATATGCTGTACTCACGTTAAAGCATAGGGTTAGGGTTTACTGGGCGCTAGGGTTAGGGTTTGAAAAAAAATCGCCCCCCCACCCCAAAGTTCTGGATCTGCTAGTGGTTCCCCCTGACACACCCCTCTTCCACCAACTAAATAACAATTAAACTACTTTAAATCTAATTTGTTACTTTCGTTTTTTAAAGTTTAGAATAAAATCGTGTAAAATGTAAATGGTCGTAATACTAACGTAAAAAGATCTAGATCTAATTCTCTTTTTGGGTGACGTCATCTTCTAGTCAATGTAACACTAAGAGGAGTCTCAGTATCTTTGTTTTTAAGACGACTGAATGAATGGGTTCATTTAACAACTAGAAAGATTGTTCTATTCGATTACTTAGGCTTTGTGAAATGATTATTGAGCTAGAAGAAGTGGAATTCTTCGTTTCATTTCACATACTCGCAATATCAGTTCGTGTGTTGTCAGCAGGTCAGGAGGTTAGACCGATGTACATTTACATTTAGCTACAAGCATTTGAAAAGTGTTTGAAGATTAATAAAAAGAATTTTAGAATCGATCTTTTGGTAGCTAGAGTTTTTAGTTTTCAACATCGGGGCCATGTGACATTTATGCCACACGAATTAATGACAGCAGCATCCAAAAACAAAAAAAATGCTTCGAAGAAAGCGGAAGGTAATTTTAGTGATCGAATCAGACTGTGTCCTTTTTCTTGTTTCGGCTTATAAACTTTAATTTGTGTTATAGAAAAAAGTATGCTTCTATCTACATCAATTATATCATTTTCTGATTAAAAGAAAAACGTTATTGAAGTTTAACCCTAACAGGCTAGTCAAATACAAATGAGAGAAAATAAATAATTTTGAATAATGAATAATAATAAGGAACGCGGAAAATGAACACGAAGAAATACATTAAATATGCAACTCAAATAAATAGGATTTCATGTACATTTTCAACACAATTATCTAAACATTTTGTGAGGCATACACAACAGCGCATGTTCTGTTGTTCAATAATAAAACGTCGCTTTTGTCTTACTAAAAAGTTATTTGATTGTTCATAACCAGGCATATTATTTTATTCATAGGCATACTATTTTATTAGGATAGATCATGAGAGTACAAAGGGAAACAATCAGGGTCATCATAACATTTCCGGTTGTTGACCCTGAAACAAAAGGAGATAGAAATGATCACCGATGTCATGTCAAAGTAATTGTTATTTACTGTTCTTTCTTTGTTATACTGGGAAATAAAATACAGAAAAGATTTTAACATGAGATCAGACGTCTTCTGTTTGGGAGTTCAATGTTAGCCACTTAGAAATAAATAAGTGTACTCTG
Organism: Biomphalaria sudanica; assembly: GCA_036873155.1. NCBI lineage: Eukaryota > Metazoa > Mollusca > Gastropoda > Planorbidae > Biomphalaria > Biomphalaria sudanica. Next base: position 101,181 of record JAZGLO010004451.1, on the reverse strand, counting down.
TTCCGTTGTGCAGAATGTCTTTAACACAGAAAATTTTTGTAAATCAAACAAATAACATTACATCTGTCCGCCTGTCTGTTTATTAAGTTTAGATAAAAGTAGATAACTTTTAGTGATATTGAAGTCATTTGATTTCATCCTATGCTCTAGCGTGTTGAAAATAGGTGTAACGTCTAGTTTTAGACTTTTGAAAGTAAATTATTTTATGTTTAACATTTTTTAATACAATTGTTATGCCAAAATTAGTTATTTGTTTCGTAAATGGGGAAAGTTTGACTTGAGTCAATGACGCGACTAGTAAAATCTAGATGAGGTTTTGAGAAAGAATAGCGAAATATCAACCGATGTAAACAGACGGCTTTAGAGATAAGGAGTTTTTTTTTTTTAATGAATGTTGAGACTTGACGACATTCACCAGTTCCCTTCGTTATTATTAGGCTTATTCGACATTCAGTATCAGTGTTTGTTTTATTTGTATTAATATTGGCAACGTAACACCTTATAAAGTACACTATTTTCAACAAATTATTTATGTTCTACATATAGTATCCGTGAATGTAAATAGGAGACGAGACCGATGTTATGTACATATTATTACACTTAAATATCAATAGACTTCCTATTTACTTATTAGAAAAGTTCAATAAAAATATGTTCAAGTTATATGTTTGATGATATGTTAGCTGCTAATATTTTACGTTGAAAAGTTTATTACTATTTTTAAGAAATAGTTGTGTACATTGTATGAGCATGTGTTTCCGTTTTTTTAAACATGATTCTATAGGAAGTTTTAGGTTATTAAAGTAAGTAACTGCACAGTCACCACAATACATACTTTGGAGATCCGTATTGGTTCTGTTCATCTCTTTGTCTATTCAGAGAAGAATTGTTTAGGTTGTCCGTTCAGACACGTGACAAGGAGCAGTGCATTCGATGTGAGTGATCGCTGGTACCCATGCTTTCAATGATGCGTACTAAGGTAAAGTCATATTAAGTTGTACTGTATGTTATACTATTTAGTTAATGGTTTTTAATATCCACACTTGTTAGACCGGAGGCTTGCTTCGTTCCTAATATTATCATTGACTACTATAATTAATCACTAGTCACTTACAGGGCCGGCATTAACAATTGACACGGATTGCACGGGGCCCAGTCTGGGTAGGGATCATAAGTGAAAACAAAGATTTTGTATACTAGAAAATACATTCTTTACATTTTATACATTCTTTACATTTTATACATTCTTTACATTTTATACATTCTTTACATTTTATACATTCTTTACATTTTATACATTCTTAACATTTTATACATTCTTTACATTTTATACATTCTTTACATTTTATACATTTTTTATATTTTATACATTCTTTACATTTTATTCATTCTTAACATTTTATACATTCTTTACATTTTATACATTCTTTACATTTTATACATTCTTTACATTTTATTCATTCTTTACATTTTATACATTCTTTACATTTTATTCAATCTTTACATTTTATACATTCTTTACATTTTATTCATTCTTTACATTTTATTCATTTTTACATTTTATTCATTCTTTACATTTTATACATTCTTTACATTTTATACATTCTTTACATTTTATTCATTCTTTACATTTTATACATTCTTTACATTTGATACATTCTTTACATTTTATACATTCTTTACATTTTATACATTCTTTACATTTTATTCATTCTTTACATTTTATTCATTCTTTACATTTTATTCATTCTTTACATTTTATACATTCTTTACATTTTATTCATTCTTTACATTTTATACATTTTTTACATTTTATTCATTCTTTACATTTTATACATTCTTTACATTTTAAACATTCTTTACATTTTATACATTCTTTACATTTTATACATTCTTTACATTTTATACATTCTTTACATTTTATACATTCTTTACATTTTATTCATTCTTTACATTTTATACATTCTTTACATTTTTATCATTCCTTAAATTTTATACATTCTTTACATTTTATACATTCTTTACATTTTATTCATTCTTTACATTTTATTCATTCTGTACATTTTATACATTCTTTACATTTTATTCATTCTTTACATTTTATACATTCTTTACATTTTATTCATTCTTTACATTTTATACATTCTTTACATTTTATTCATTCTTTACATTTTATACATTCTTTACATTTTATTCAATCTTTACATTTTATACATTCTTTACATTTTATACATTCTTTACATTTTATTCATTCTTTACATTTTATACATTCTTTACATTTTATTCATTCTTTACATTTTATTCATTCTTTACATTTTATTCATTCTTTACATTTTATACATTCTTTACATTTTATTCATTCTTTACATTTTATACATTCTTTACATTTTATTCACTCTTTACATTTTATTCATTCTTTACATTTTATTCATTCTTTACATTTTATTCATTCTTTACATTTTATACATTCTTTACATTTTATTCATTCTTTACATTTTATACATTCTTTACATTTTATTCATTCTTTACATTTTATACATTCTTTACATTTTATACATTCTTTACATTTTATTCATTCTTTACATTTTATTCATTCTTTACATTTTATTCATTCTTTACATTTTATTCATTCTTTACATTTTATTCATTCTTTACATTTTATTTATTTTTTACATTTTATACATTCTTCACATTTTATTCATTCTTTACATTTTATTCATTCTTTACATTTTATTCATTCTTTACATTTTATTCATTCTTTACATTTTATACATTCTTTACATTTTATTCATTCTTTACATTTTATTCATTCTTTACATTTTATTCATTCTTTACATTTTATACATTCTTTACATTTTATTCATTCTTTACATTTTATACATTCTTTACATTTGATTCATTCTTTACATTTATACATTCTTTACATTTTATTTATTCTTTACATTTTATTCATTCTTTACATTTTATTCATTCTTTACATTTTATACATTCTTTACATTTTATACATTCTTTACATTTTATACATTCTTTACATTTTATTCATTCTTTACATTTTATTCATTCTTTACATTTTATTCATTCTTTACATTTTATACATTCTTTACATTTTATTCATTCTTTACATTTTATACATTCTTTACATTTTATTCACTCTTTACATTTTATTCATTCTTTACATTTTATTCATTCTTTACATTTTATTCATTCTTTACATTTTATACATTCTTTACATTTTATTCATTCTTTACATTTTATACATTCTTTACATTTTATTCATTCTTTACATTTTATACATTCTTTACATTTTATTCATTCTTTACATTTTATACATTCTTTACATTTTATACATTCTTTACATTTTATTCATTCTTTACATTTTATTCATTCTTTACATTTTATTCATTCTTTACATTTTATTCATTCTTTACATTTTATTCATTCTTTACATTTTATTTATTTTTTACATTTTATACATTCTTTACATTTTATTCATTCTTTACATTTTATTCATTCTTTACATTTTATTCATTCTTTACATTTTATTCATTCTTTACATTTTATACATTCTTTACATTTTATTCATTCTTTACATTTTATTCATTCTTTACATTTTATTCATTCTTTACATTTTATACATTCTTTACATTTTATTCATTCTTTACATTTTATACATTCTTTACATTTGATTCATTCTTTACATTTATACATTCTTTACATTTTATTTATTCTTTACATTTTATTCATTCTTTACATTTTATTCATTCTTTACATTTTATACATTCTTTACATTTTATACATTCTTTACATTTTATACATTCTTTACATTTTATACATTCTTTACATTTTATTCATTCTTTACATTTTATACATTCTTTACATTTTATTCATTCTTTACATTTTATTCATTCTTTACATTTTATTCATTCTTAACATGTTATACATTCTTTACATTTTATTCATTCTTTTCATTTTATACATTTTTTTACATTTTATTCATTCTTTACATTTTATACATTCTTTACATTTTATTCATTCTTTACATTTTATACATTCTTTACATTTTATTCATTCTTTACATTTTATTCATTCTTTACGTTTGATACATTCTTTACATTTTTATTCATTCTTTACATTTTATTCATTCTTTACATTTTATTCATTCTTTACATTTTATTCATTCTTTACATTTTATACAGTTTTTACTTTTTATTCATTTATTACATTTTATACATTCTTTACATTTTATTCATTCTTTACATTTTATTAATTCTTTACATTTTATTCATTCTTTACATTTTATTCATTCTTTACATTTTATTCATTCTTTACATTTTATTCATTCTTTACATTTTATTAATTCTTTACATTTTATTCATTCTTTACATTTTATACATTCTTTACATTTTATTCATTCTTTACATTTTATTCATTCTTTACATTTTATTTATTCTTTACATTTTATTCATTCTTTACATTTTATTCATTCTTTACTAAGTACAAAGTCACAATGTTATTTACTTTACGAGCCTTACATGTAGCGATTATATAAGAAGATAAGATAAGTATATCGTCACGGTTAATAGCAAGAAGTGCCTAATTGTACAATCTATCTTCGTGAATTGTTGACCTCAAGTAATTCTTGAATAGTTTGAGGCGCGAGATACTTCTTTCACCAGATGCCACAGTTACGGATGTTGTTAAAAATATTCTGAGTGCAACAAACTAGTTTGGTGAAGCAGTGCGTCTTTCATTAGTGGAGCTAACATTTCTACTAGAGATGTGGCGGTTCTTGGTAAAATATTCCTTAAAGATGACAATTTAGTCTATTTTTCAAGAGATTTTAATAACTCCGGAAGACTTCCAGGAGCTCATGGAAAATCAATAGGCCGCGGGAAACTTGTTATGTTATAATGGTTTAATTTAATAATTTACACCTAGAAATATCTCGGGGTCTATGAAAGTGGTGGCCCACTGCAGCCGCATAATTTACAGTGGCCTAAGGCCGGCCTTGGTCACAGATTCATTTGTCAAATAAAAAAAAAACGCTTTAATTGTCATATTGAAAATATTCAAACCGGTCCCTTGATCTGGTTAGCCTAACCAAAAGATGAGGCAAAAACACTCACCACACTGGAAGACTCACCGCATAAGAATTTCCCAATATACTCTCTCCAGACACACCTTCCACACACAATCCACACACACTCTCCTCACATACACTCTTTCCACACACTCTCAACACACTCTATCTACACACACACAAACACTAAGTAGAAGACATGACATGCATTGGTCTCTAGTGTACACGACTTAGGTCATGTCCTAAGCAAGAAACACAATCTTTTCAAAGCCACATTATGAAAACTACTTGAACATATGTGTGTGTGTGTCTGTGTATGTCAGTATGAACCTTTGAGCTCAGCATTTACATACTTTGTTATTTTTATTCAGCTACTTTTACCTAGTTCTATCGTCATGTACTGTGTTTCAATAAATCAAAATACAGCAGTAGGTCAATAAGAAATGGAAGTAAAACTGAAAGTAGACAAGTTGAACTTCAAGAAATAAAGGTGAAGAGGTTAACAAACACAATTCAAGCTGTAACTGACACATTTTCAAACTAATTCTTCTTGGAACAAAAAAGTTAAAGAAAAAGACAAGCAGGTCATCAATCAATCTTGAAATAACTAAGGGGGATAATTGGCTCTTCAACTCATGTTTTAGTTCAAGACTCAATTTGCTAGCATCCCCCCCCCCTCTCTCGATCTGTCCCAAAACACAAACACGTATGCACACCAATGTTTGCGCATATGCAGAGACAAATTGACTGTGTTCAGATGTGCACGGAATGGCTTGAGTTTGTGGGCTTTCATCCAATTATTAAAACATGTCTCTTGGAAATAAATGTATAAAGCAAAACCACTTTCCACTTAGACCAATAGATTTGTCCCTAGTGACAACAAATGACAGATGAGCTCATCATCGAGATAACCAAGAGGACATGCATTTCAATGGTTGGTGGCCTCGTCTCTTTTGAAGGATTTCTAAATTAGACAAAATCAGTCTTTAGTAAAGTAAAGCATAGCGTACTTGAGAGAAGGTATTTGAAAAAAGGTATTTGAGAAAAGGTATTTGAGAAAAGGTATTTGAAAAAAGGTATTTGAAAAAAGGTATTTGAGAAAAGTTATTTACGAAAAGGTATTTAAATATGCTAAGGGATATATGAATATGAGTGCTGCTGAATAGAAAGAAGTGACTCCATATTGGTGTTTCACTTTTTTATTGAGAATCTAGATACATGTTTAAAGTGTTCATTTGTCTAGTGCAGTGATGCCCATCCTAATACGACGTGCGGGCCATTTTGATTTTCGACACTCGTGTCGCGGGCCACATGACCGAAAGGGTACAAAAACAACATAATATTAACATGAAACTATTTTGATTAGAAATTCGTGGATCTTGGACTTACATTAATGAATGGGATATTTTAAGTTTTTCTAGTTTTTTTTACGACTCAGAAAATGGGTTCATTTCTTTTCTTAAAATCTGAGTAACATTGTATCTAGCCTTACCACGAATCATTTTCTTGTCTCTTGTTGCTAAATATTCCCATCGATCCTCCAATCTCTAGACGTAGTTTTACTATCTTTTATTCGCGGTTAAAACCAAGAATGTTTTATAATGCTGTTTATATGTTGTGTTTTTTTTTTTAAACCGTCACAATTTCTTTAGGAAACAAACATGTTGGCTTATTATCATGGTCCACACAAAACAAAGAAAAGATCCGTTCACTTTGGTTGCTCTATCCCCATAGTTTCATAGTTTAAAGTCATAGTACCAATCCATGAGAGAATAGTGGAGGCCCTTAATAGGTACATTTTTCTACCTTTTTTTAGGGTGAGATTTTCTATACTATGTGCCGACTTTTCGACGGGCTGGATGGAACCACGTCGCAGGCCGGATCTGGCCCTCGGTCCGTATTTGGGCATTACTGCACTAGTATGTCCATAAGAAAGTGATCTTATAAAAAAAAAAATGAAAGAAAAACACCAACAAACAAAAAAAACCAAAAAACTAAACAAACTTATTTTGACATTTCACGAATTGTCTCCTCAAGACCAAGGGAAATAATCAGTTTTCGGTATCATACTAAAAGGGTGACAACTCAAACATATTAAAGTTTTCTTGGACTTCTAGCATAGATAAACAACTTTCTCTTTTGTCTACAGGAAACAAAAACATTGTGTTATATCTGACTACAACAGTGCTACTTCTACTTTTGTAATGTATCCTAATATTTTGTCGCTTATTCATGTTTGTGTGAAATATAATATAAGGAAAAATAATCTTATTTAATTATAATTGCATTTCTTAAGCACCTTTAGTTGTAATAGGCCACTGGATAGTACAGGGTCTATATTTACAATGAACAACGTTATCTAAAAAGAGAACCCATTCAATTACTATCATGTACAGGTCCTGATAGATCAGATAGAGTATTCCGTTGTATCGTGTAAGGGCCATTAATCATGTCTCCACATCAAATCACATATTATTTTTTAAGAGTTATATCCCCTTGCCGCAGAGATTGAGCATGAGATCTATACCAAGGATGATCCTGTTAAGTTTTTAAACACAGTTGTCTCGGATCAAGCTGAAATTTTGCACAATTATTATTATTTTTTTACCTGACAACACAATAATCAATAAAAACAAAGTAACCAATTAGTTAATTAACTACTGTTAATTATTTTGTTAGGTATGTCGAAAAAGGGAAAGAAATTGTACTTGATTGAATTAATTACCTTAATAGGTCGCCACTCTAACTTGAAAAAAACAAACAAAGTATAACCATACAATTTTCTCTAATCATAAGTACTTCACTAGCAGAGTCGGAGCGAGGAGGTGTGAGCAGGGGCGTAACTAGGGATTTGGTGGCCCGGGGGGATTGACCTCTTTGGGGGCCCCTTGCATTTTGACATTTGACATATGACATGAAATAATGTACGCAAAAATATATAAGCCCAAAATCAAATTGGTTCAGTATATCAGTAAACTTAAAACAAAATAATCATTAAGACTCTTTTAAATGAATAATACCGTTGTTTATTAGTTAAATAATGCACAAGTGACAAATCTCAATTGATAACGCTTCACGTCGTGCATTCTGTGCAGCAAAGACATCCACCCGCCTCCCCTCCCCCTTAGGTACGCCACTGGGTGTGAGGAAATAGTTCGAACTCAGGTCATTTCCCTCCTTTTTTTTTGATTTTCTAAATGCTTTAAATTACGGTCAAATCCACCCAGATATCCCTTTCTCCCCCCCCCCCCCCCGGTGCGGTTTGCGCGCTGGACTTTCGTTCAGATATATCGATATTCCCGGGTTAAAACCCTGCCCTCTCCAAGTTATATTTTTAAAATTATTATTTTTTAAAATTATTTTATTATATTTGAATTTTAATGATGGAGGCATTGTCTTTTAAAAAAATATATTTCAAAAATGTTTTTCTTGTTTAAAGTTATTTTGGCATATATTTTTTTGTTTACCTAATTTAAGTGAGACAAAAATACAAGCCCAACTTGCTGTGATACAATTGTTTACAACCTATAAGACCCTTGAGAATAAAAGACACACGTCACTCTTGTAGATGATTCTAAAAGCATAATAAAGGTGGCCACACAATGCTGTACCGTGCGTAACACTGATTGAATTATTGAATACGCAATCCCTGTTAGCAATGCTTGCCTATTTCTAAGGACCCATATAAACAGTGATGCCCAACCTACGACTTTCGGGCTATATCTGACCTATCAAAACTTTCCCATTAAAACTTATGCCCACAGTTCCCAATGAAGTCGTTAAACTCAAATTTTTTGACACCCTTCAGTTAAAGTTTCAACATCCTTGTAAACAAGACGTATTTTATAAGATACCTCTCAACATGAGTTTCAACTTCCTTTTAATGGGTCACATGACTTGCTTATCAAGAGACCGCCGTACATATAATTTTTTTTCTATTAAAAGTACTTTCGGTATTGAATTACAAAAGTAAAACTGACATTTTGATTAAGCCTCGCATGTTTGTATCATAGTGACAATCAAATGTATACATTTAGAGCTTATTGTACGAACAAGAAAATCAAGAAAGATAAAAAAGTTTTTTTTTTAAAATCAATTCCTAGAGTATATCATTGTGTTGGTTCCATTTAGTCTGTTTCTCTGCCTCTAGTTTGGTGTAAAAATTCTGTCTCTTGTGAATTCAATATTGTGATTGATAAAAATTATCCTTGTATGATTTATTAATGACAGTTTATGAAATTGATATTCATTATTTCTGTTCTATATTCATTTCGATATTTTGTGGTGATAAATTTGTGACGAAGAGCTCTGAGGATTATAGTACCACAAACAACAATATACACATTCAAATATAAGGCTACTCGGTAAGATCAATTAGCTAGACTTCAATGTGAGATGAACTGTAACACTAAAAGGTTCAAAGTAATAATTTTAGATGTCGGTTGAACTGTAACAAAACATTGAGATGCCGACTCATCCTAACGCAAAGATGAAGTGAGCAATGGTCTTTAGATCAGGCAGTACCATTGCTTTCGTTGTCTTCCACACCAGGCTGAGGTGATCCACTCATGTATTGCTGCCTCGCGCTGTTGTGAGTGGTTTGTATTTACTTGGTTTAGCCTCAGTCAAGTGTGACCTAAGCTCAGCCAAGAGTGACCCCAGCAATAGTAACCTAAATTCAGCAATGAGCGACGATCTGATAATGCTCAGAAACCTGCTGTTTGTGTGAGTGTGTCCTTTTTTTCATATGCGTGTCTTTGTTCATTCGAACCAAATCGATACATCCTCCATGAAACTCTGACTGCATTCAATTCTTTATGGTTTTTGTGTTGATTTATTACGTAATATATATTAGTACTAATATTTATGAAATGCGCAATATTTTTAGCGTAAACATTGAAGCACAACATATATCTATATCAAATGTTTATTACATTAGCACATTATGTATTGCACACTAGTGGAGACTTTCACGAGAAACTCAAAAATGTCCAAAACACTGAATTGAATTTGACTGTCGCCAAGTTGATTTAAAAACAAGTAAAACATCAAAAATACTTTTAAAAATTAAATCTTATACGAAATGTAATTTTATTATTTAGTTTTGATTTCTCATGGAAACGATTTGAAATCGAACTGTTGACCTACGCCTCTTCAAGACGACGCGCTAACCACTCTGCTAGTGAGGTACTTATGACTAGAGAAGATTGTATAGTTATATATTATTTGTTTCAAGTTAGATCAGCGACCTATAAACGGGATTTATTCAGCTTATACCACCACTTTAATCAAGTACAATTTCTTTCCCTTGTTCGACATACCAAACAAAATGATTAATTACTAATAGTTTAGTTTAGTTTAGTTTTGGATTTTTTGGCATATCGGCACAATTCAGGCCATCTCTTGCCTAGTTACCAATAGCTAATTAACTAATTGTTTATTTTTTTTTTTTTTGATTCTTCTGTTGTCGGATTAAAGAAACAATAGTACAAAAGTTTAGCTTGAGAGATTGGGTGTTGTACAAAAGTTTAGCTTGAGAGATTGGGTGTTGTACAAAAGTTTAGCTTGAGAGATTGGGTGTTGTACACAAGTTTAGCTTGAGAGATTGGGTGTTTTACACAAGTTGAGCTTGAGAGATTGTGTGTTGTACACAAGTTGAGCTTGAGAGATTGTGTGTTGTACACAAGTTGAGCTTGAGAGATTGGGTGTTGTACACAAGTTTAGCTTGACAGATTGGGTGTGGGACACTAGTTGAGCTTGAGAGATTGGGTGTTGTACACAAGTTTAGCTTGACAGATTGGGTGTGGGACATAAGTTGAGCTTGAGAGATTGGGTGTGGGACACACGTTGAGCTTGAGAGATTGGGTGTGGGACACTAGTTGAGCTTGAGAGATTGGGTGTTGTACACAAGTTTAGCTTGACAGATTGGGTGTGGGACATAAGTTTAGCTTGAGAGATTGGGTGTGGGACACACGTTGAGCTTGAGAGATTGGGTGTGGGACACACGTTGAGCTTGAGAGATTGGGTGTTGTACACAAGTTGAGCTTGACAGATTAAGTGTTATACACAAGTTTAGCTTGAGAGATTGGGTGTTGTACACAAGTTGAGCTTGAGAGATTTGGTGTTGTACACAAGTTGAGCTTGAGAGATTGGGTGTGGGACACAAGTTGAGCTTGAGAGATTGGGTGTTGTACACAAGTTTAGCTTGACAGATTGGGTGTGGGACATAAGTTGAGCTTGAGAGATTGGGTGTGGGACACAAGTTGATCTTGAGATATTGGGTGTGGGGCACAAGTTGAGCTTGAGAGATTGGGTGTGGTACACAAGTTTAGCTTGAGAGATTGGGTGTTGTACACAAGTTGAGCTTGAGAGATTGTGTGTTGTACACAAATTGAGCTTGAGAGATTGGGTGTTGTACACAAGTTGAGCTTGAGAGTTTGGGTGTTGTACACAAGTTTAGCTTGAGAGATTGGGTGTGGGACACAAGTTGAGCTTGAGAGATTGGGTGTTGTACACAAGTTGAGTTTGAGAGATTGGGTGTGGGACATAAGTTGAGCTTGAGAGATTGGGTGTGGGACACAAGTTGCGCTTGAGAGATTGGGTGTGGGACACAAGTTTAGCTTGAGAGATTGGGTGTTGTACACAAGTTGAGCTTGAGAGATTGGGTGTTGTACACAAGTTGAGCTTGACAGATTAAGTGTTATACACAAGTTTAGCTTGAGAGATTGTGTGTTGTACACAAGTTGAGCTTGAGAGATTTGGTGTTGTACACAAGTTGAGCTTGAGAGATTGGGTGTGGGACACAAGTTGAGCTTGAGAGATTGGGTGTTGTACACAAGTTTAGCTTGAGAGATTGGGTGTGGGACACAAGTTGAGCTTGAGAGATTGGGTGTGGTATACAAGTTTAGCTTGAGAGATTGGGTGTGGGACACACATTGAGCTTGAGAGATTGGGTGTGGGACACACGTTGAGCTTGAGAGATTGGGTGTTGTACACAAGTTGAGCTTGACAGATTAAGTGTTATACACAAGTTTAGCTTGAGAGATTGTGTGTTGTACACAAGTTGAGCTTGAGAGATTTGGTGTTGTACACAAGTTGAGCTTGAGAGATTGGGTGTGGGACACAAGTTGAGCTTGAGAGATTGGGTGTTGTACACAAGTTTAGCTTGACAGATTGGGTGTGGGACATAAGTTGAGCTTGAGAGATTGGGTGTGGGACACAAGTTGATCTTGAGATATTGGGTGTGGGGCACAAGTTGAGCTTGAGAGATTGGGTGTGGTACACAAGTTTAGCTTGAGAGATTGGGTGTTGTACACAAGTTGAGCTTGAGAGATTGTGTGTTGTACACAAGTTGAGCTTGAGAGATTGGGTGTTGTACACAAGTTGAGCTTGAGAGTTTGGGTGTTGTACACAAGTTTAGCTTGAGAGATTGGGTGTGGGACACAAGTTGAGCTTGAGAGATTGGGTGTTGTACACAAGTTGAGCTTGAGAGATTGGGTGTGGGACATAAGTTGAGCTGGAGAGATTGGGTGTGGGACACAAGTTGAGCTTGAGATATTGGGTGTGGGACACAAGTTGCGCTTGAGAGATTGGGTGTGGGACACAAGTTTAGCTTGAGAGATTGGGTGTTGTACACAAGTTGAGCTTGAGAGATTGGGTGTTGTACACAAGTTTAGCTTGAGAGATTGGGTGTTGTACACAAGTTTAGCTTGAGAGATTGGGTGTGGGACACAAGTTGAGCTTGAGAGATTGGGTGTGGGACAAAAAACGTAAACCAAAAATGATCATACACTTTAAAAACAAAAAGCGTATCAACACTTTATTGTGTACACCGGATACACCAAGTGGTGCTTGCTATTTATAGTTTTTTTCTGTCATGTATGATCATCTCTAATAGATGAAACATTATTTCTGTCACAGTCAACATAGGAAATAATGTATGTAATGATTTACGCATCGTATAGCTGCAGTATAGCACATTCAACACGTAGTCATCGTTGTGTATGTTTTCTTTACAGTCGCTGAAACAGACATTGTATCTACACAAACGATAACAAACACTTCTTCACTTCTAGCCTATCCTAGCAAGACGGGACCATTGCATATCTATACAAGTACCCTCGTTGAAAAACAGGATCTGTTCTAAGTTTTCTGACCATTCTGAAAGGTCGTAAAATGCAATATGTATTCAACTATCTATTATGAAGTCTGGTATTGTGTTTCATGTTGACTAGGTACTCTCTTATAGTAAGTTGACATGCCTAGACATGATGGATTACAAATCTACGCTGTTTTACTCTAAGCCTAACCGGTTTTTAAAAAAGTCGAGGCTAAAAAATGGAACTACGAAATAGCATAATATAATAGCAAGGTAAATGGCAATAGCTAGTTGAACCATTTCTTTGAAAAAATATCATGATTGTATTTCATTTTATTATTATTATATTATCATACTAGTCGACCGGCTGCGTAGCATACGCCGCTATTTTGCAGGGCCGGCCTTAGGCCACTGCAACCTATGTGTCCGCAGTATGACCCGCACTTTCATAGGCCCGGCGCTAATTCTAGGTGTATACATTATTAAATTAAACCTTTTTATAACTTATAAAAGAATCCCCGCGGCCTCCTGATTTACCAGGAGCTCTGGAAACCTAAAATTGCGAAATATACAAAAAAGTCCTGGAAATATCCGGAAATTATTTAAATCTTTTGAAAACTCATACAAATCTCCTAAAATATATAGACAAAAATTTTTATTTTGGGGTGTCTTTAAATAAGGAAAACGCCCATCCTACGCGCGGTAAAAAAAAAGGCATTAAGCAATACCGGTAATTGTGGAATCTAGTGAAAGAAGCTTCTCGCGCCTCAAACTAATGAAGAATTACTCGAGGTCAACAATTCTCAAAGATACATTGAAACCTCTAAAATAACGTTTGTTAACTCTAGTCCGTCCAACTTGCAGAAAAACAAAAGAGTGATCTTTCTATTACTTGGTGTCTAAACTCTTGAGCTATGAAGATAAGTATAAATATAGATTATTTACTTTTGCTGGTTTATATTTCAAAAGGTTAAAAGAAGAAAAATATTTTATAATCGAAATAATTTATATAATAAGCAATATTTTTATTGACTAAAACTTTTATTCCTTATAAAAATACACACATTTTTATAGTTCAACTATTACAAGACTCTATAAACAAAAACTTAAAAACAACAACTTTGTATGAACTCTAGAAATATTTCAGAGGAGCCTGCAAAAGAAACAAGAAAATCAGATGCCATGAGAATAAATTCACAGTCACATTGAAGTCAACATTCTCCTCCTAAACGTCAAGGTTGATGAATATCAATTATAAAAATCAATCACCGGAAAACAAAACCAACATATTCAACATGTGAAAAAGTCGATGATATATGACAAACTGTGTCAGGTTCTATCAATTCACAGTTTCTATGTTGAATGCAAACCAATTAATAGGATCGAATCCTTGGAACGACTAAATATCGATCCTCATTTTGTCGTCCTACATCATTCGTTTCACAATTATCGACAAAGTTCCATCGTGTCTTTTGTTTTCAAACTTTCCATCTGGACATTCTCCTCAAGTCTAAAGTAGATTCAATTTTTGAATGGCTTAATATCATATACAGCATGTGTCGATATTACAAAACCCACTTCGAATAGTATTCTTCAGTAAAAAGAGTTTTGAAGTGAAATAAAAACCTCAATTGGATATAAAACAAAAAACAAAAGTTGATCTCCATTAAGTACAAACAAAAAACTCCACCATCACGATCTATTTGTATTTTTGTAGTGTTTTGTTTCTAGGACAATTTATGTCATTAACAGAATGTTATTCCTGCTGACTCCTTTGTAAACTAATCCTATCTCTTAGTAAACTAAACAAAAACCCATTGTATAGGCAGTTAGGCACACTAATATCTTCAGCTCTTCATAATCTTTATTCTAATACTAATTGTTCCTTCTCAAAATTAACATTTGTACTGCGCGATGAACAATTAAAAAAATGCTAATGAATGATTAAAACGGTTAAGAGAAACACTGAATATAAATATTAAGCCAAAGTCCTAGCTGACTGAATCATCTCCATTGTTCGCTGTAAATAACACGGTATGTAGGACAACCAAATTATTTTTTTGCGATGGAAATGGCATCAGATAAATGTCCCAAAAGATTTGTTTTTTTTCGCAGTTTCGTCCCAAAGCGTTTCAATAAAACCAACACATAATTGCATGAAACGACACTTCCTTTTCTTGCCAAGCTCTGAATAACACTTTTTCAGGCTTAAGTCTATCTGATCCTTTTTTTTTTCTTTTCAAATTACGAAATAGCTGCGTGGGTGTATGTGTCTTTGTATTTACTAAGTTAACTCTGATGTTATGTAGATCAATCATAATCTACATCTACAGTTTAGAAGCTGGGAGTCTGGCAATAAAACAGCAAAGACAAACAACCAACAAACAAACAATTTCAATGTAGCGAAGTACGAGTATAAGGGATGCTAGGATTCACGGGGTCACAGTGTAGGTGAAGGGACATTCAAATTAATTCAGGGTTGGCTACTGTTACACTCCAACGGAAAATACATCTGATGACATAAATGAATTAGAAGAATAATATCTAAAAAAAACAAACAACGCGTTTCTCTTTGATCCATTCTAACTTCCATGAAAAACTTGGAATCGTTAAATGGAACAAAAAATATAATTGCAAAATGGGATGATCACGTTTTAAACTCTGCACTCCTCTGAGAATTGCATAAAAGCCCCTTCGTTAAACATCTCATTATAATCTGGAGCCGATATTCAATTTTAAACGACAAAAGTTAAAATGTATTCAAAGTTGTAAACAAAATGAACTTTATAACAAGAAGATATAAAAATACTTTTTAAAAAGGGCTTATATAGGGGAAAGAACTGCACATTCACAACCATATATTTCAATAATGTAAGAATTATTTTCTTTTCTATATCTCACAAAAATTAATCAATAACCAGTACCTTACCTTACCTTACCTTACCTTACCTTACCCTACCTTACCTTACCTTACCTTACCTTACCTTACCCTACCTTACCTTACCTTGCCTTACCCTACCTTACCTTACCTTACCCTACCCTACCCTACCTTACCTTACCTTACCCTACCCTACCTTACCTTACCTTACCCTACCTTACCTTACCTTACCTTACCCTACCTTACCTTACCTTACCTTACCTTACCTTACCTTACCTTACCCTACCTTACCTTACCTTACCCTACCCTACCTTACCTTACCTTACCCTACCCTACCTTACCTTACCTTACCCTACCTTACCTTATCTTACCCTACCTTACCTTACCTTACCTTACCTTACCTTACCTACCCCTTAGTCTGTTGGACCGTTGGAACCAGTAACTATTTTAATAATTGGTTAGGGCACGTTCGGACATTACGTAACGACTAAAGAGGTAAGGGGGATAGACACATTTGTTACCATTTGTTACAAGGGGTAAGGGGGATAGACACATTTGTTACCATTTGTTACAAGGGGTAAGGGGATAGACACATTTGTTACCATTTGTTACAAGGGGTAAGGGGGATAGACACATTTGTTACCATTTGTTACAAGGGGTAAGGGGGATAGACACATTTGTTACCATTTGTTACAAGGGGTAAGGGGGATAGACACATTTGTTACCATTTGTTACAAGGGGTAAGGGGGATAGACACATTTGTTACCATTTGTTACAAGGGGTAAGGGGGATAGACACATTTGTTACCATTTGTTACAAGGGGTAAGGGGGATAGACACATTTGTTACCATTTGTTACAAGGGGTAAGGGGGATAGACACATTTGTTACCATTTGTTACAAGGGGTAAGGGGGATAGACACATTTGTTACCATTTGTTACAAGGAGTAGATGGGTCGTAACAAACAAAAAAATTCAAATGCAAGAACAAAAAAATTTCAGATCATTTTGATTAGTTTACCTCTTGTGTTTCTGTTGGTCCTGTTATCACAGGTGCCTTGAGCGTACATTAGGATTGTTCACGCGCTTTATAGATTTCAATTATTGTAACAGTGGTCCATTGACTTTCGCGGGTCCGATTTTCACTTAACACGGTGTTGGAAAAGAATTTCAGTGTGCATGTGTTATTCGGCGGCCGCCCGATGTCTCTGTACACTATTTGGGGGAAGGGGGACTGACTAGGTCATCTTCTCCCATCATTTCTGTAGATCCCAGGATGGTAAATGTAATTTGGGAAAATGAGAATTAATAAATAAGTCTTTTGTAAAAGTCGAATTTTCTTGTTTTGTTACTCTACGGAGCGGGGAGGGGATGAGTTTTGTTACGCTTTGTTACAAGAGGGTGCGGAGGTCAAAATAAATTTTTGTTTTTGTGCTACGTAATGTCCGAATGTTGCCAAATTTTTTTTATGGATTCATGTTTTGTCAGGGGCAATGAAAAATTATGCAAAACTGTCAACTTGATTACAAAATGGGAAGTGGGAGAAAAAGTGTGCACAATTTGTACTAGACAGACAGACAGACGGACAGACGGACAGACGGAGTGAGTTGATTTAAGTCTTGTAAAAAATATGTTTGCGAAATAAATGTTACTAGCCCTGTGCCAATCATAGGAACTATTTATTTCAAAATGATATTAGAGTTTGTATGGCTAAAAGGTATTAAAATAACTAAAACGATTTGCTAGTTTTGAATATAGTATCAATTAAGAGTACGCAACTCAAGTTGTTGTTGTGTACTTGTTTCGAGAGTATGTTAGTTTTGTGAGACAGATATACTGTGTATTGTTGTTAGCGACGGTATAAGTAGTGAGGTAGTCAGACAGACTAATGACGTAGTAGACTAGACCAACAGGAGAGCAACATGGCGATAGTTTAGAAGTAGGCTGTTTTGGATGTCAGTTAGAATTAGCGACGTTTATGAAGACGAGACGGACTTCCCAATGATAAATAAAGATGTCATTTTATAACAGTGAAAGTTGTTATCAAGTGTATTTTTAACTTGTAATGTTCTGTGGCTAATGTTAAGTAAAAATTGAGATAGAGTCAGAAGTCAGATAATATTAGCCCACAACACTGTAAATCGAACAAAATAAACAAGTCACAAAGAATAACGTCAACTGACGTTCATTATTTATTTACGAAATGTCCATGGGAATGTATGATAGAGCAATAACTATCAGGATTATAAAAGTGCATTCGAATTTATGTTTTTTTTTTTTTTGTCTTTGATGAAAGAACAGAATGCGTACAAACACAATAACAATGCAAGTAAACACACAGGGGCTACATCTATTGTCCAGGATACTTTACTCTTAAAGACATCATCTTGGAATATCGATTGAAACCTCGCGTTTCTTAAGACTTTCTTAAAATGCCATTTTCCAAATGAAAAACAAGTTTTGTTTTTTTTTAGAGCAGAAGCTATAATTTAATTCGCGATCCCTGGCGACTTATTGCTAAAATGTCTTCATTAGTTTCCATAGTCAACACATTGTGGATTGAGTATTTATTACTTTTTATGTTATGATGCCAGCACATGTAATAACATTTTCGGTACTAAATTATGTGCTAATGTATTGTAACTTGTTTATTGGTACTTATAGAATACTGGTGAAAGCACATGAAACAAACAAATCTTGTGCTTCAGGTTTCGCTTTATGTCTCTATACAGAAAGTACTTCTCTTTTCATAAACGTCTCAAGTCTTGTCGAGAATCATTTTCCATTTGTCGTTGCTAGTGAGTGCTACTGAATTGTGAGGTGTAGAAAATAAAATTGTATTATATTTAATAATGATTATAAGAATACGTCTTGTCTTAGCAATATAATTAAACTTAGCACAAATACATCCTACATGTATTGCTGATCTCGTGTCTTCACCAGAGTCCCACTTCTGACACCAATACACTCAATCAATGTAAACCTATCCAAACGTTTCTGTACGCCTTAGTCCTCGCTTGCATATGTGAACAGAATTTCAGTGACTTTTAATTCAATAGTTTCCACACGTTCCACTTACTTTTAGTTCTACTATTCAAAGTAACAAAATTTCATTGATGAAAACTTCATTCTAAGTTCTAATTGAGATTCTTTTATTTAAAGCTAAGAACACTTTTACTTTTTTTAAAGTAGAGAGTATGTTAGGTAACTCGTTATTTGATTGAAACATTCGTTTTAATTGCATTAGCATAGAGCCTTAATATAGTTTACATGTTTAGTTTATTTTGGTTCCAAATCTGTTTTGGCAGGATTAAAACGTTCACCTGAGCCCAACCCTAAGCCCAACCCTAAGCCCAACCCTAAAATGCTGATAAGACGAATTGAGATCAAAGATAAATAGGAATTAGTCGGCCAGTTTTAAACACGAACTAAATTATATTCTCAAAGAGCCAGACAGGCTCAGTGGTTTAAAAAATATAACAACAAACAACTAATTATATGGAAATTTGAGTGAGGTGTAATTGAAATGTGTGTCAGTTTAGCAGTCTTTGAAATCACGTTGAAAGCTTTGAGAAATGAGAAACTCTTTAGAAAATTAAAAAGGTCAAAAGTAGGAAAACATCTTAGTGACTTAAGTGACTGTTTCTCCCATAAGCCCGGTTGTATTAAAAAGCAAAATCTTAAGATCAAAATAACCAACAACCTGGCTTATCTAAGGGAAAGAACAGCATGATTACTGTCATATATCTCAATACTACAGGAATAAGCTCCCTTTTGTATATGATGATCATGATATTTATATAAAAAAATTAATTACCACTTATTGATTAACTAAATAATAATTTTTTTTTAATGATTCGTGCATTGTCATTGAATATGAATAATTATGCAAAATTTCAATTCGATCAGAGAATGATAAGTGGTAGAAAAGCCTGTAAAAAAACGTAATAACTCCATATACACAGCAACATCTCTCAATAAGTAGCATTTTTCTCCTTTTTTGATGCAAAACAAAGTAATTAATTAACAATAATTAATCAACTAATTGGTTAGTATTTTGCTTGATTCATGTATTATTAGGTACAACGAACAATTGTATAAAGTTTCAACTTGATCCGAGAATAGGTGTTTAAGAAATAACATATAGGCCCTACACAAATTTACCAGACAGACAAAAAGACAGACAGGCAGAGTTGATATAAGCTTTGTAAAAATCACAATATATTTTAACGCTACGTCTCTGTGGCGTTACTTGTTTTGATTTACACGGTTCTGATATTCCTTCAAAGATGGAGATTCTTATATCCTAGCACAAACTGCCCCAAACCAGACTTTGGCTAAATCGCCTTGTTTGTAGAAAGCCTGTGTGGCTTGAAACTATTTTGTACCATTCCGCATTTAAGGGACGGCAGGCTACTGCCCGGAGACTCCACAAGAAAGGGGCCTCCACAAAAGAGATAAAAATATATCCGAAATTTCGATGAGTCTGAACTTATTTTTTTTTCTAACATTTTTTTTTGTTCATATTTGAACGCCACACAAAAATGTCACAAGATTAAGGGGTTTACGCTTGCAGCATGCTCTAGGCGTAACTACAGCTAAGGATTTACGACGGTGCGACTACCAAGGACCTTACCCTCCAGATATTACAAAATGTACACTTGTTAAAAACTAAAACGTAGATTATTGTAAATTATATCTTTCTTCTAAAATATAGCATGCTCATAGATATACGTATTTCATTCATATGTGGATCTTTATTAAAGCTTTCGAAAAGTGTAGGGGCCTCCACAATTATCCAGCCCCGGAGCCTCCACATTCTTAAATTCGGCCATGCCTGCACACATGAGAAGCTAGAGATGAATTGTTTCACTGATTGTTTATTATCATAAAACTATGTACCTCTTCAAGGGCGAGAAACTATTAATGTTATTGTACGCGAAAAAGTCTCAAGTCTACACTCGCAGATAGATTTCGTACATCAACACGAGATCTTCAACTGAAGCTATGAAGTCCTATTCACCTGTTTAGTTTTAGGTTTTATAATATTTTAATTATTAATATCGATTATTATAAAATAAAGTATTATTAGTTTTATTCCTTTCATTACAATACCTTTATTCAGGTCGCTCCTCATGGACACAAATCTCGAAAACGGCTCTAGCGATTTTACTAGAAATTTGACTGTTGATGTATATCGTTTGGAAAAGGAATGACTCGCTCGTTGGCCACATGGGGAAAACTTTAGTTTGATCGTTATAATTTTTCAAAATATTAAAAAATAATTAAAATTGGGCCAGAGAACTAGAAAATCTTTATCTTGAACGGACTATGAGTGTTCTGGTATTTCCGGATGTAGGCCCTATTCATTAAAAGTTTTAATAAATTAATGTTCAGTCTAGATCTAAAAGCCTATAATTGGAATATTATAAAGTCTATTAGATTTTTTCTCGGTGGGGGGTAGGATCGGAGTAAAATGTGTTCCATTTGAAACAAAAATCTAACATTCATTAGTTATTAAGAGCAAAAAAATGTCTCTACAAGTTTGTACAAAGCAGGTATTATCATTTATTGAGAAAAGAGTATGTATTATTTTTCTTGTTTTTTTTTTCTGTAAGTAAATAATTTAATTTTAAATACATAAAAAGGCTCCATTATGTGTCAGTTTGTTAATACAGTAGTTAGATTTGATGTGACTGACACCGAACAATAAACTATGAACAAAGAACAGCAAAAAATGAACTCCCTTTTTTTTTGCCTTTAATTCATTCAATAGCCCGTAACCATAGAAAGGCATGACCGGTTATACGGTTGTACATTCTTTCGTAAACAAAGTAGAGTGAATACCTCTGTGTCAGAGCAGCCCAGCTGGAACAAGGGAAATCATCTAGTACAATAAAAAAAACAAGTAAAGTACGTGGGTCAATGAAATACGAAAATATCCCTAAGCTCCGTCATTTCGCTGTTACGTCACTTCCCAACCTCGAATTGGACTAGTTCATTCACGAGTATCGAGAATTTTATCTAAATAACATGGCTAACTAGGGCTTGCATTATAATTGATTTAAGAAAAAAAGGTTGTTCTTGTAAATCTATTATTTTCAGTAAAAAAATATGTTTATTTATGCAATTTGAATTTTTGAAATAATTTTTAAAAATGTATGTACGAAAGTGTTCTAATAACAAAGCTTATATTTATTCACTCTGTCTGTCTGGTACAATTTTTGTACAAGCTATTTCTCCCATACCTAATCTCAGATCAAGCTGAAGTTTTGACCAATTATTTCTTGTACCTGACAAAACAAGAATGTATGTGTCACGGATGAATGTGTGTATGTATAATCTATTTTTACACTCTGCGCGAATGACCGGAAGTGTGTCTTGTTGTCAGAGGTTGATCAGAGAGAGAGAGAAACCAGCGTATGTGATATGCAGTAAAGCTGATTAAAGTTTATCTGTTTGATCTAGTGGTTTCATTGTTTTATTTCGTTAACTAGAACTGAACCAGGGACACCTAGACGTATCGAGACCTAAGATAGATTCTATCGAGTTATTATTATCGAATTAGTATTGTGACAGCATGAAAACATTAAACAATTATTATGGGTAATTTATTATTTTGTTTGGTATCGAACAAAGGCCAGAACTGTACTTGACCAATGTGGCGGTATGCGTTGAATTAGTCCCCTTTATACCTTGTGTAGAGAAATAAGGTCGTCGTTCAAAAGTTGGAAAAAAACAATGGATAGTTATGAAACTTTCTATTATCATAAGGTTTTCGCTGTCACAGTGGTTAGTGAGTTGGTATGAGATGGCTTGAGCCCTCAAGTTCGAATTCAAACAGTACAGCTTTTTAAAAATAAATTAAGGTAACCTCTCCCTCACTCCATTACCTTTGATCCGAGATTGGGTGTCGGAAAAATAACGTGTACAAAATGTTTACCAGGTATATAGACAGAGTGAGTTAATACAAGATTTGTTTTAAAAAAGTCAAAGTTTCTGTATTTATACATTTCAAGAAACATTCAGTACGGAAGTTATCACAGCACGACTTTAGCATCAGTCCCACAGACAATTGTCACCGATCAACATTCATACCAGACAAAACAAACGTTTCTATTGTTTCCTTTCAGTATCCCAGGAGATGCAATCCTTCTTTTTATGTTGTCGTTAAAACTTGACTTTCTCTTGTGAGTCGATGGTCAAGAGCCAACTCAAAGAACAGAGTGTACATTGTTTTTTTTCGCTTACAGACCTTGCGCTTTAGGAAAACATGGATCAGTGGATCACATTTAGTTTACAATGTAAGAGTTGACATGGATCAGTGGATCACATTTAGTTTACAATGTAAGAGTTGACATGGATCAGTGGATCACATTTAGTTTACAATGTAAGAGTTGACGAAGATGGGAACATACGCACTCCACTAACCTATAAAACTCTTCTAATGGCATGCGTCTTAAATAGCCTCTGACAACCAGTCAAGCTCCTGGCCGTCCCCTGTGATTCAGATACTGGCTCTACCCCCCCCCCCAAAAAAAAAAAAAATCCTGGTTACGCCTACGTACAAGTTCGAAAAACACTGACAGAGACAAATATAGCTGTGAATTAGGTTTGAAGTGGAGTTCTTTGCTGCCCTACCACATTACAGTATTTTAAGTAAAAAGTTAGTTCCTTGCAACATTGAATTTATCTACAAGTTACGTTCTTTTGTGTCCTTTGTTTATCAGACTTTGGCCTAAAGTGTCAGGTCCATGTACTCCGTTCATCAGGCTTTGGCCTAAAGTGTCAGGTCCAAGTACTCCGTTCATCAGGCATTGGCCTAAAGTGTCAGGTCCATGTACTCCGTTCATCAGGCTTTGGCCTAAAGTGTCAGGTCCATGTACTCCGTTCATCAGGCATTGGCCTAAAGTGTCAGGTCCATGTACTCCGTTCATCAGGCATTGGCCTAAAGTGTCAGGTCCATGTACTCCGTTCATCAGGCATTGGCCTAAAGTGTCAATGTGTCCAGCTTTTACTCTCATCCATCCATCACAATTCATTCTTTCATATCTTCTGGTTTCAACATATTCATAATGTGCAGAAAGTTGAAACATTTCTTGACAACTTTATTCATACACATTGGTTAAGCTAGACTGAGGGCTGTTTTAAAGAACTTAAAATCAACAAATGTTTCCTTTTGAAATCTCGGGCAAAATCACCTTCACCCATCCTTTAGTCTGTTGGGCAGTTTGGGCACCACAAAAAATCTGTTGACGATCTTTCTCCATTCCTGTGTTTAGCCTTGGATAGAATTTCTTTCAATGACAGGCCCGTCCATTCTTTGATGTCTTCCCATTGCTTTCTCTGTCTGCCTCTTCTACTTTTTCATGTACTGTTCTCTGAAGGAAGGTCGTTGAGAGCCTTGATAACCTTTTGAAATGACGATAGAGATTTAGTTTTAGTTTTAGATTTAGATAGCAAGTCATCCTGTTTCGAATCTCTTCGTTTTTGATGCGGGTTTAGTATGTTTTCGGGCGTATTTCTGAAATTAGACAATCGTTTTGACTGATCAACGTACATGTAACCTCCTTGTGTGTGTGTGTGTGTGTGTGAATGTCTAAGTTCGAATACATTTTACAAGCTCCTCCTTGTGTGTGTGTGAATGTCTAAGTTCGAATACATTTTACAAGCTCCTCCTTGTGTGTGTGTGAATGTCTAAATTCGAATACATTTTACAAGCTCCAAAATTCTAACAGTAACTCCCTCTCCCAAGAAGTTAATAAATTTCAACTTAAAAAAAAAACTTGCTTTTATTCACAGGACTCATCACAGCAACTTCCACGCGTCAATCTCCTGCGTCTTGTAATAAATGTATCTCTACATGGAAGTAAAAAAAAAATCCCAAGAGGTGGGGAGACAGAATTAGATTCCCTCCTTTCACTGCTCTGTCGTCTGTCACGTAGCGTCTGCTGCCTCTACGTCATCTAGTTAACAGCGACCTCTTCTCATTTATCTGCTTTAAAAACGGATTCATTTCAATTGAAATATCGCCACCATCGACTCGCCATTTTTTTTTCGCCAACTGGAAGAAGAAACTCATTGGATTAGACCCCGGAGAACTTGCTCAATAGACACGTTTTCCGTCGTGGGAAATGTCTTTCAGTTTTTAAAATGGCGATCATACTTTCTTCCAATGTAATCCAATTATTTCAATCTTGTATAGCGAGGCAATCACAGTGCAGTTTTCAAATTGTCTTAAGCTATAGAGTTTCTAAATAGTAGCGTTCCTGTGAAATTGTATATGAAATTGATATGATGCAGATAAAATACTCTATTTATGTAACGTTTACGGCTCTAACAGTGAGATCTATTTACGGTTGAAGTATTGAGATTAGGAAAAGAAATGGCTCATTACGGTAGGCGGCTTTGTTTCGGGTAAAGGTTCAAAAGAGCGGCTTAAAAGGTCTGAAATCTCTATCGTAGTTGAGGAGCGCGTCTTCCATAGTATAGCATGCTCAGTGAGCTCTGGCCACTGCTCTTACATGGACATGTATGGGGAGCAGGGCCGACCCTAAAAATGCGGGGCCCTATGCGACATGGATTGCGCGCGGCCCAGTCGGGGTAGGGATAAGGATAATAACTGAAAATGAAGATTTTCTATTAGAAAATACATTCGCCTTAGCGTTACATTGACAATGCTGGCAATGCCGTTTTTTTATCACGCGAAGGATTGGCGTTTATCTTATTGAATGGCACCCCGAAATGACTATTTTGTCTATTTTAAGGACATTTTTATGAGTTTTTAGAAGATTTACATAACTTAAGGAGATTTCCAGGAGTTCTTGGAAAATCAGGAGACCACGAGAACCCTGTTATAAGGTGTAATGGTTTAATTTAATAATTACACCTAGTATTAGCGCGGGGCCTATTAAAGTGCGGGGCCCACTGCGGCCGCATAGGTTGCACTGGTCTAAGGCCAGCCCCGATGGGGAGAGGTATCAGGAATATGATTTTCGTTTCGTATTTGGGCTTTCGGAAAACACAAATCAGCTCAATTCAAATGTCTATTAAAAATCCTGGTCTATTTGTGGATTCAAACTCGAGTCGCCTTATTAGGTAGTCAAGCGGTTTTTACCACTCCGCCACACATGCAAATGAAATGAGCCTCCTGTTGTCAGCTACATCGGGATTCGATCTCGAACCACCTTGTTGGGTAGCCAAGCTGTTTATGCCACCTCAGTCACACACTAAATGGCGGTGATAAAATGTCATTGACCTATCAGTAGATTCAACTCTCCAGACAGAGGTTTCCAATGCCCCCATGACACCTTAATGGACACCCTTTAAACGATGGTGTACAGCAGACGATAAATCTTCAGTCTCCTGTACTATGACTTCATATCAACTAGTTTCAGAAGTCACCCATTTACAACATTTTTTTCTTCCTGGACTTTTACCCCAAAAACTTTTTGCCCACACAACATAATGAAGCCCCAGAGCCCCAGTCACATTATACTGACCTTTTTTTTTTCACAAAGCTTATGTCAACTCACTTTGTCTGTCTGTCTGGTACAAAATTTGTTCTTTTTTTTTACAAAGCTTATGTCAACTCACTTTGTCTGTCTGTCTGGTACAAAATTTGTTCTTTTTTTTTCACAAAGCTTATGTCAACTCACTTTGTCTGTCTGTCTGGTACAAAATTTGTTCTTTTTTTTTACAAAGCTTATGTCAACTCACTTTGTCTGTCTGTCTGGTACAAAAATTTTCTTTTTTTATAAAGCTTATGTCAACTCACTTTGTCTGTCTGTCTGGTACAAAAATTTTCTTTTTTTACAAAGCTTATGTCAACTCACTTTGTCTGTCTGTCTGGTACAAAAATTTTCTTTTTTTACAAAGCTTATGTCAACTCACTCTGTCTGTCTGTCTGGTACAAAAATTTGTTATTTTTTTTTTACAAAGCTTATGTCAACTCACTTTGTCTGTCTGTCTGGTACAAAATTTGTTCTTTTTTTTTTTACAAAGCTTATGTCAACTCACTTTGTCTGTCTGTCTGGTACAAATTTTTTTTTTTTTTACAAAGCTTATGTCAACTCATTTTGTCTGTCTGTCTGGTACAAAATTTGTTCTTTTTTTTACAAAGCTTATGTCAACTCACTTTGTCTGTCTGTCTGGTACAAAATTTGTTCTTTTTTTTTACAAAGCTTATGTCAACTCACTTTGTCTGTCTGTCTGGTACAATTTATTTTTTTTACAAAGCTTATGTCAACTCACTTTGTCTGTCTGTCTGGTACAAAATTTGTTCTTTTTTTTACAAAGCTTATGTCAACTCACTTTGTCTGTCTGTCTGGTACAAAATTTGTTCTTTTTTTTTACAAAGCTTATGTCAACTCACTTTGTCTGTCTGTCTGGTACAAAATTTGTCCTTTTTTTTTACAAAGCTTATGTCAACTCACTTTGTCTGTCTGTCTGGTACAAATATTTTTTTTAATATTTTTTACAAAGCTTATGTCAACTCACTTTGTCTGTCTGTCTGGTACAAAATTTGTTCTTTTTTTTTTTACAAAGCTTATGTCAACTCACTTTGTCTGTCTGTCTGGTACAAATATTTTTTTTTTTATTTTTTACAAAGCTTATGTCAACTCACTCTGTCTGTCTGTCTGGTACAAAATTTGTTCTTTTTTTTTTTTACAAAGCTTATGTCAACTCACTTTGTCTGTCTGTCTGGTACAAATATTTTTTTTTATATTTTTTACAAAGCTTATGTCAACTCACTTTGTCTGTCTGTCTGGTACAAATTTTTTTTTTTTTTTTACAAAGCTTATGTCAACTCACTTTGTCTGTCTGTCTGGTACAAAATTTGTTCTTTTTTTTTACAAAGCTTATGTCAACTCACTTTGTCTGTCTGTCTGGTACAATTTTTTTTTTTTTTTTTACAAAGCTTATGTCAACTCACTTTGTCTGTCTGTTTGGTACAAAATTTGTTCTTTTTTCTCCCACACCCATTCTCGGGTCAAGTTGAAAATTATTTACTGTATCTAACAAAACACGAATCAATTAAAACATTGACTAATTAGTGAAATGATTATTGGTTATTAATTATTTTGTTTTGATTATCGAAAAAGGGAAATAACGTCTACATTAATGAGATGTATAGCTGTAAATGTGGAATACTTCCTTTTAGATAACCTTGTTTTTTTGTTTTTATTTATCGTATGTTTTCGTGTATGCTGCACGTGCTACAAGTGTGGTACAATTATATACCCCCGCCCCTCCCCAAAAGAAAAACAATAACAGTCACACCTATTGGTCAATTTGAATTGAAATGAAACAAACAAACACATTGTTAATCCCAGCTTTTAATTTTAAATCAACATTAAAGAGTTGTATACAGACATAGAGAATTAAAAACATTTTTCTATTTATCTTATTAATTTAAATGGAGAGAAAAGTCAGCAGATTGTGAGGTTCAACAAAAACTTGTAGACACATAAAATCGTCTCTACTGAAAGTCTTGTGTTTTCGTCATTAGGAAGTTTGAGCTTATTTTCATGTTCTCTTTTAGTGAGCTCAAATTACTAAGAGAATTGGACCACAGAGACCAACACGCTGCTGCTTTGTCTTGTGTTGTTTTCTTATCTTAATTTGCTCGTAGCTTCCAGCGAGTTTTGAGTCACTAACCTAAATCTAAGACGGACCCACGTTGAAAATATGTTTCTAAATGTGGCCATGAAAAGACTGGAGATTCTTTTGTGTTCTTTGACTCATAGACTGATCTGATTTTTTGTTCACAAATGAAAAACAAATGTAGCGGGCTGTTTCGAACCAAGTTACAAGATAATTGTTTATTCAACAAAGAAATCGATTATTTAAACTTTTTTTTGGACCCTGTTGCAGGACCTTTATTTACAGCCCTAAGGTTTGTAGCCCAGATCTTGGACCAGTGTGTCTTCTTCACTGCATAATTGATGGCTTTGATGCTGAAATCAATAGAATGTTCTTCTACGATATTGCATAGGCCAAAAGTCGATACCATTAAAAGCAATCGATACCATCCTTTGTTTTGCTATGTAGGTATAATTCCTAAGAAAAGTTTGCTTTCTAATTGGTGGGAATATAACAAACAACGAAACGACCAAGAACTAATTATCTTCTCTTGCAATGAAGTTATCTTCTCTTGCAATGAAGTTCTCTTCTCTTGCAATGAAGTTATCTTCTCTTGCAATGTAGTTATCTTCTCTTGCAATGAAGTTCTCTTCTCTTGCAATGAAGTTCTCTTCTCTTGCAATGAAGTTATCTTCTCTTGCAATGTAGTTATCTTCTCTTGCAATGAAGTTCTCTTCTCTTGCAATGAAGTTCTCTTCTCTTGCAATGAAGTTATCTTCTCTTGCAATGAAGTTCTCTTCTCTTGCAATGAAGTTCTCTTCTCTTGCAATGAAGTTCTCTTCTCTTGCAATGAAGTTATCTTCTCTTGCAATGAAGTTCTCTTCTCTTGCAATGAAGTTCTCTTCTCTTGCAATGAAGTTCTCTTCTCTTGCGGTGAAGTTATCTTCTCTTGCAATGAAGTTATCTTCTCTTGCAATGAAGTTCTCTTCTCTTGCAATGAAGTTCTCTTCTCTTGCAATGAAGTTCTCTTCTCTTGCAATGAAGTTATCTTCTCTTGCAATGAAGTTCTCTTCTCTTGCAATGAAGTTCTCTTCTCTTGCGATGAAGTTATCTTCTCTTGCAATGAAGTTCTCTTCTCTTGCGATGAAGTTATCTTCTCTTGCAATGAAGTTCTCTTCTCTTGCGATGAAGTTATCTTCTCTTGCAATGAAGTTCTCTTCTCTTGCAATGAAGTTATCTTCTCTTGCGATGAAGTTCTCTTCTCTTGCAATGAAGTTATCTTCTCTTGCGATGAAGTTATCTTCTCTTGCAATGAAGTTCTCTTCTCTTGCAATGAAGTTCTCTTCTCTTGCAATGAAGTTCTCTTCTCTTGCAATGAAGTTCTCTTCTCTTGCAATGAAGTTCTCTTCTCTTGCAATGAAGTTCTCTTCTCTTGCAATGAAGTTCTCTTCTCTTGCAATGAAGTTCTCTTCTCTTGCAATGAAGTTCTCTTCCCTTGCAATGAAGTTCTCTTCTCTTGCAATGAAGTTCTCTTCCCTTGCAATGAAGTTCTCTTCTCTTGCAATGTAGGCACAAAATGTTTAATAATAATAATAATAATAATAATAAGAGCCACAGAAGTTACAAGTTAAAAATAGTTGATAACAACATTCAGTTCTATAAAATGATACTTTATTAACCACTTGGAAATCCGTCCAGTTTTCCTAAAACGTCGCTATTTCTAGCTACTATTCAAAACACAACCTACTTCTAACATAACATAAGAAGAGGTATATACCAGGGTGACTCACTATTTCCACTCTGGTTCTGCCTAGCGATTAATCCTCTATCTACATTACTCCAAGACTCTACAAACGGTTTTAGGGTTGACACTAAATGTACAAAATGTGTGTCCCACTTATTATACATGGATGATCTAAAGCTATATGCAGAAACCGAGCAAAAATTACACACCTTAATCAAAACGGTAAAATGCTTTAGTGACGATATCTGTATGTCTTTTGGCCTGGATAATTGTGGCATCATAAGCATTAAAAAGGGCAAGGCAACGAACACCAACATTGAATTTGAAGGCATCGAGGCATTGAACTCTGCCTCTCTTTATAAATATCTTGGAATAAACCAGAATGCCAAGATAAACCATAAGAAATTAAAAGAGGACTTTCTTGGTAAATATAAGCAAAGAGTTAATAATCCTCAACACCAAACTGTCTGGCAGTAATCTCATCACTGCAATAAACAGCTGGGCCGTCCCAGTGCTCCTTTACACGTTCGGTGTGATCAAATGGACTGACACCGACCTACATGACATTGACAGACTCACTAGAAAATTACTAACCAAGTTTCGATGCCTACACCCCAAGTCCTCCACCATAAGGTTATACCTGCCTAGGAAGGCTGGGGGTCGTGGATTGCACAACATCTTCAAATTGTGTAAGATGCAAGTTTTAAAAATACGGTCAAAACTGCTCGCCTCCAGCAACAAATTTGTTTCCTTTCTACGCAAATTTGACTGCGAAGCAACCCTTCTGAACCTACACGATGATGATGTAAATGTCGGTTTGGACGACTTAGGGCATGAGATTCGCCAACGGAAAAAAAAACACTCCACGGAAAATTTCCGGCTTCATTACATGGGGACAACATCGACAAGGCTGCTTCCTTAACATGGCTCAAAGCAGGTCATCTCTACCCTG
Source organism: Biomphalaria sudanica (assembly GCA_036873155.1). Taxonomy (NCBI): domain Eukaryota; kingdom Metazoa; phylum Mollusca; class Gastropoda; family Planorbidae; genus Biomphalaria; species Biomphalaria sudanica. The sequence continues at coordinate 69,846 of JAZGLO010004451.1, read as the reverse complement.
AAACAGAAGGCTTTGTTACATCAATACAGGACAGAGTAATCAGGACAAAAAATTACGAGAAGCATATCCTGAAACTCAATGTTGTCGACAAATGCCGAAAATGTGGAAACGTGGGCGAGTCGATTGAACACATTATGGTAGGATGTCCAGCCCTATCATAATCAGCCTACCTAGGTCGCCATAACCAAGTTGCAAAGTTAATACACCAACACCTGGCTTTGACGTACAAATTGATCGGTAAGGACACTCCTCCTTATTATAAATACTCGCCACAAGAGGTTCTCGAGTCTACTGAACATCTGCTGTACTGGGATAGGCCTATTCTGACCGACAAAACGGTAGATTTCAATCGCCCTGACCTGCTATTCATCGATAAAAAAAGAAAAAACCGCTACCATTATTGACATCGCCGTACCACTGTCTCATAATTTAAGAAAAACTGAGATAGAAAAACAAAGAACATATGGGAACCTCGGCTTGGAGATTAAGCGTCTATGGAAATTGTCCAAAATAACAATATACCCCATTGTTATATCAACCAAGGGGATAATAACAACTGACCTCACAGACACCTTCAAGGCCCTTAACATTCCTAGGAACATCTTCGTTGCCTGTCAGAGGGCGGTACTGCTGCAGACCTGCCACATCACCTGAAAATTCCTCAGTGAAAACTGTTAAAGGGACTACGATGAATTTTTTTTCTCTTTAGCGAAACTCGACCCTGGCAGCGCCAGAGTATGACTACTCGTTCATTTCTAACATAATAATAACCTTTATTTGATACTTGTGTGAACCATTGTATCAAAAGGTTTGAAAGTCAGTCAGCATGGTGTTAATTATATCTTCGCGTGTGCTAATTTTAATTAAAGTTTGTGAAACTACTTTTAAAGACGCCATTAAAATTCGAGTATCATGTCAGAATATTATGATATGTATACACTGATTACATCCAAAATAGTATAAATAGTAGTTTCTATGTAACAAGATTTTGACAAATGGGTAAAATATTATTTCCAGCAAGTTGTAGAAGTTCTGAAAAACCGACAAAAATTCAGTTTTTATGGTAAGAATTATGTCCTAAGGGGTTTAATAATGAAATTAATGAATTTATGCAAAAAAAAAAAGAAAAAAAGAAACAAAAATATAATTACAAATATTTATAATAACTACAGCAATAATAATAATTCAACTTCAAATCTTCAGATGTCATTGAGCTGTGTATAGTGGTAGTGGTCACTGAGGATGTGGTCATTATGGTAGTGGTGGTCACTGTGGATGTGGGGCTACGTTTAGATTTACAGTTATTTATAACCACTTTACCGTTCATTGCTCTAGGATTCGCTATTTCGCTGGTTTTTCCAAGGAGGCGTATGAACGCAATATCGCGGATATAGGTGGAAATCTAAGTAAGCCGTGAAAGAGAAATGGCCAAAATATTTCATTAAATCAATTAAAAGCTCATAACCTTCTACTATATTTCTGGCTATTATTAGCCCGTTGTCAGCAAAGCAGAGTGCATAGATCTTTATGAATTCATCTTCAAATTCTTGTTCTCTTCTAGTAATGAGTAGATATATATTAGTAATGTGAATACTGTAGTAGGCCCTTTGCATCCTCTTGGTATTAGAGTAGTTTTGTGGAAAAGGAAACCTTTATGTATTTCTTTCACTAGATGCCTAAAATCTCATTTTCTGATTGTGTATAAATATAACGTTTCTTTTTTTTAAATTAATTACACACAGCAGCCAGTGGGGGGGGGGGATGTAGCATATTCATGTTTTTCTTACATACAGTACATGTATTATCTTGTACACGTCCAAATGAATTCACTTAAATCTCAACTAAGGAATCACTCTGTTAAATAAACTGGTAGAATAGCAGATGTAGAGGTCTAGATGAAAACAAACAGTATCTATTGACTGTTAATACAAAGGGAGGTTTTTTTTATAAGTAGAACTATGGGTTTCATATATAGATATGTGTGTGTGTGTGTCTTATCTCTACTTCGTGAATTTGTATCTTTTGATGATAGTCTGTGTGTGTATTGCGTATTATATTCAGTGTGCCTGCAACTACAATTGTAATACAACTTTAAAAAATAAATATATGTTTGGAATGTGATGCATATATTTTAAACACTGTCGGCAGTGGTGACTTTATGCAGGTAGTGACAAACTCAGACTAGTTCCACATATTTGTTTTTTAGCTGCAATAACCCATGCGGTAATTTTTCCAGCGACAACAATCCCTGACATGAACAATTGTTGGAAACAAACAAGACCAGCTTGACGTGATGCCACTAGCTATAGTTCTCTCCCTTGAGGAGACACCTCTCTTGTGTCTCCGGTTCTTGTCTTGATGGTCATTTAGCCAGAGCGTAGGGTCTGTTCTGATAGTGGTCGTAGTATCATTGTTGAACGGTTCTAGACCAGACCCCCCCCTCCCCGATGTCGGACTTGATGGACGGATCACCCATCTTTACCATCCATTACACTGAACCTAATAATTTACCACAGTCTCCGATTCGTCATTTCCTGACTTGAATTAGGCCCACTGATGAAGATCACAGGTGAAGGTTACTGGAAATTTCCGGTTGTTAGTAAAATTATGGCTTAAAATACTTTAAAATAGTGTTTCATATGACAAGGTCATTCCCACCATATGACTCTAAACGTCGGCGGGGCTTGAATTCTGAAATTAAAAGAAAAACAAAACAGATATAGTGTCCTTGTTAGCAAGTGGTCGCATAATTTAGGTCCAGACGATTCATTATCGTTGGGGGTCTATTAATTTTAACAGACATAAAAATATATTTTAGTAGGATACCCTACTGCTCTATTCTTGTCCGATGATTCTGATAGTTAAATAGTGCCAATATGTCATACAACTGCATTACAATGAGGGAGTAAGCTGTATCTACTGGGGGCTGTAAGACAGATGAAAATCCTACGTATTTATTTGTTAATGTCGTTTTAAATTTATTGCAACAACAAAAACTTTGCTGAAAGCATTATTTAATGTAAGTGAAAATTAGATTCGATATTTTTCTGGCATCAGCAAGAACCGCTACCCCATCCCGCTTGGTAAAGAGTTACATACTAAAATCTTTACTAAGCAGATACTTGTTTGGGCTGAAATGTTTCCGAGCTAAAAATGAGCGTGTACCTTTATCTTCACATTAATGTGTACTTCTCTACATGTTGGCACTAAAACAGCGGTCCAAATAGTCAGTCAATATGTTTCTTAAATTAAAATATTTAAATTTGTAATTACAATTTATATCAAATTTATGGATAAAGACGCTACATATTTTTTTTTATAGTAAATACTACTTTTTATACAAATATAGTTTGGCTATGTAGAACTATGAGAAAAAACAAAACATATAGCTCTATATTACTAAGTCGGTGTGTAAACATGTCTAGCACACACTTACTGTGTAACACAGTTACGTAGCACACACTACAAATGGTGGTGTTCTGGCTAGTATCTTAGGTGTTATGCAAATCCACTACTATTTCATCAACTATGCTACACAAGTCCAAGAACATTACAATTAACAAGTTGAACGTACTCAAGACTTTCTACTACTGTCAATGATGTATTTATTAACACTTGGGATGTCTGGTCAACTGATCTGTCGTTACATATCTATCTCTAAAACCAATCAATCTTCTTCTAAGCTATCGCCATGTTGTTCTTCCGTGTTCGTCTAGTCACTTACGTCATGCGTCTGTCTGACTAGGTCACTACTTGTTACCGTCGCTAACAACAATACACAGTATATTTATCTACTGAAACTAACATACTCTCTCACTTAACTAGTATACAACAGTGGCGAGATGTTTCAGTGACCACATGACACAAGTATTAGCTATAAATATTACCAAAAAAGACAAAAATTGAAAGGAGCAGAACTTTATCTGTTTTAAAGAATAGTTTTTTTTGTTTTGTTTTGTTTTAGACAAGGAATGGGTTTGCTGCCTGAAATGTACACTAGATCCAATAAACATACAACAAAATCTTATCTGAACTCACAAAGCAGTATCTATTTATAGAGAGGAGAGAACGAATGAGAGGGCAGATAATTTCCCTGAGACAACTTCCGCAGATAAACAATAGTCTGAATAAAGAAGTCATAAAATAAAAAATAAAAAAAACGTTTTCAAAAAACAATTATTTTGAATCAATTATGTAATTAATTTGTAATAGATCTAGACTAACACTAATACATTTGTTCTATTGGAAATAGTTTTATTCATTGTTTTTGGTTAGTGCATATCACTTTCAATCTGTATATCACTGCACTGCACTATATCACTACGGAAATCCAACAAAATTCACACATAACATTTAAATAGTTACACGATGACACATCGTGCCAAGTAATACACAATGGTAAGCTGTCCAACCCATTTCAAATAAAAACAGGAGTTAGACAGGGATGTATGCTTTTGACCTTGATATTTTTACTGGTGATTGATTGGGTCATGAGACAGACAGTCTTAGATAATAAAATCGGCATACAATGGACACTAACACAACATTTAGAGGACCTGGATTTCGCCGATGACATCTGCCTCGTCTCCAAGATACAACAAAATGCTCAGACCAAACTGACCAGACTCTCAGAAATAGCGAAAAAGACTGGACTTCTAATCAACAAAAAGAAAACAGAAGTTATGAGCATCAACAACAGACAAGAGAACCCAATCCTGCTACAGGGAGAGAATATCCTTGATACGGACCACTTCACATATCTGGGAAGTAGAGTTGGTAAAGACGGCGGAGCTGATGATGATATACTAATTCGGATCAATAAAGCTAGGTTTGCCTTTTCAACTCTTCAAGCAATCTGGCGCTCTAAGGCACTATCTCTACATAAGATACAAATCTATAATACAAGCGTTAAGTCTGTCCTTCTATACGGTTCAGAAAATGGAGAGTCACTAAAACAAATATGGAAAAGCTCCAGACCTTTGTTAACAGATGCCTACGCCGGATATTAGGAATTAAGTGGCCAGAAAAGATAACTACTGTCACTTTGTGGGAGAGAACTTGGCAAACCCCCATAGGCCAAGACATCACAAAGCTAAAATGGAGCTGGATAAGACACACCCTGCGAAAACCAGCTACCAATGTCGCAAGGCAGGAACTTGATTGGAATCCGCAAGGAAAGAGGAAAGTGGGCAGACCCAAGCAAACCTGGAAGAGTTCAGTCATCAGTGAAGCTGAGGGTACTGGAATGACATGGGATCAGAAGAAGAAAGCTGCTCACAACCGAGTTCGGTGGAGAGATGTGGTTGCGGTCTTATGATCCCCTGGGACTGCACAGACTTAAGTGAAGTCATATACTGAAATAGAACTAATTAAAGGGTCATTGTCCAGTAAATAGTTCGTTGGTCAGTATTCTGGAATGGAATCGATCATCAGTATCTTCACTGTGCTTTACTTATTCAATAGTAATATTATAAGTAAGTTAATATTTTCACATGGAGAGGTGATTTATATTTCATGTTTGTTCGTGGCTTCATTCGTTGAATTGGGTTTCTAAAGCATGAAACTATTTTCCACATTGTTTCTATAGTGTGGTTAAGTAATGACATCTCTGAACTCGCATGTCTGTTGTTATTTGGGAGAAACGCTACATTCCAAAACATGTCTTGACAATTGTAATGGGATGTATGCTAAATGATGATTATGATCATTATGATGATATAAAATGAGGATTAATTTCGTAATCGTAACCCCATTCAAAAAAATAAAAGTTTAAAAAAATACCGATATTTATACATTAAAAATTGTATATGAGTTTTACATAAGTGCACAATGTAATTATATGCGTGTATATTTGTAAATAACAAAGACTATTGGTTTTAATGTGAGTGTTCAGCCAGAGGATTTAGAAGTGACTTCTGTCTCATTCCCTCTCTCTCTCTCTCTTCATCTCTTTCTCTCTCTGTGGTTATATTTATGTCTCTCTCACTGTCATTCTCTCATTCATTCTGTCGCTCTCTTATTCTCTTTCTTTCCTTCTCTGCTTTCCCATCTCTCTCTCTCTCTCTCTCTTTTTCTATCATTCTCTCTCTCTCCAAATCTCCTAATCCTGTTCCAGCTAATATTGCAATATCCAGCATCTCAAACAATTGATCTGTCTGTGGGGGTGACCTCACAATATTGTTTTGTGCGTGTGTGTGTGTGTACCAAGCCAAATGGTTTTGTGATTTGTTTCTCTGTGACGTTGTTTACAATGAATGATAGACATACAACAATGCAGCCAGTATATCATCACTTGATGTGAAATCAATACAAGTTACAGACGAGCAAAGGGGGACAAGTGTTGGACTAATTTCGTTTTTATTTCTTCCAGAAAATATTATCAGGGACTTTCGTTTTTTTTTTTAATTTTATGGAGGGGGCGGGCTTAAGAGATATGAACTATTGAACATGTCATGAGCTCTAATCAGGGCGTGAGAATGATTTATTCACGTTTCCATGTTTGATGTGTGTCCACGTATCTAACTTAAAGTTAATAAAATTTTAATGTGAGCTGGCGCTCCAAAGTCTATATTTGTGTATTTGTATTCTTGTAATGTATCTAGTGCTTGAAAATATGTAATTTGGTGTCTTTCCTATATTCTTTTCATTTTGTATAGATCAGTGCAGAATAGTTTGTAATTTCCGCTATTTCTAACCTTCTGCTCCTTTTAGTTATTTGTGTTTTACCCGTAAACGAAAATTAGTTTTCAAAATTGTTAAGTGTAGACACCTTTTCCTATTTTTTGTCCCTGTTTAGTTTTATTTATTTCTGTCTGTAGCGCCAATGTTCGATAGGTAGTTATTTGTTAATTTCAGTTTAAGTGTAGGTCTAAAACCGGTATAGAGTCCCTATAGGAGTTTAGAATATAAATAACTTTTATCTTCCTTTTTTGCATTTTGGTAAAATTTACTTTGTAAGATTCTTTTCTTATTCAATAATACCTAGATCATTCGTGTATTAGAATAGATTAAATAATACCTAGGTCTTTCGTATATTACAATAGATTCAATAATACCTAGATCATTCGTGTATTAGAATAGATTCAATAATACCTAGGTCATTCGTGTATTAGAATAGATTCAATAATACCTAGATCATTCGTGTATTAGAATAGATTCAATAATACCTAGGTCATTCATGTATTAGAATAGATTCAATAATACCTAGATCATTCGTGTATTAGAATAGATTCAATAATACCTAGGTCATTCGTGTATTAGAATAGATTCAATAATACCTAGATCATTCGTGTATTAGAATAGATTCAATAATACCTAGGTCATTCATGTATTAGAATAGATTCAATAATACCTAGGTTATTCGTGTATTAGAATAGATTCAATAATATGGATTACCTAGCTCATTCATGTATTAGAACAGATTAGGTAATGGCCACCCCCAATAATAGATAAGACACAATGTGTCGGTGATTACTATGTATCTTAAGTACATAGTACTTTTTATGTTGTGTCTATTGTATTTATGTGTATGTTTTGTTGTGTTGTCTTTATGTGGGGCTACAGGCCCATGTAATCACAACAACTTTCCATAAGGATCAATAAAGCAGTCTTAGTTTTAGTATGTATTTTATAAATATGAATAGTATCTGCAATGGATTTTTTAAAAATATATCCAGCATTAATAAGACACGTTTCAATCATTACTAGTTGTACTACATAGAGAGACTTTCATTATCAAGCAATAGATCCATTATTGAACTTCAAATAGAATACAATAATTAAGCAAAATAACTACACACATTTTTGATCCAATTGAGAATTGAAACCGTGACACCGTCAGAGGCCAAAAAAAAATAAAAAAAATACATTTTCTGATTCGGCCAGCGAGGGATTATTTATTCGATTATTTTTTGATATGCTCATTATATAGACATCTAGATTGAATACTAGACCTGAAGTTCTGATTTAGAACCAAGATCTAGTCTAAATCTACTACTAAATGTATACCACTTATAAACTTTAATAAAATGAAAGCAATATGACATGATTGAACAGTATTCGTTTTTTTACTGTTTCCTACGAATAAGAATAAAAAAAAACAACGTTTGCTTCAGGTCAAGAATGTACAAACCATGGTGTGAGGCTAGTAGATAAATAATTATTGATAATGTTAAGTCATCACTTGAAACTTATCTAGTTCCCACAAAAAAGTAAAACTAGAAATCCCATTACAAACAAGGGACATTTCTACTTAATATTTTGATTTTTATCTTTACACACAAGTACATTTTATCAGGTTTTATTTTTCGAGTGCTTCCCCTTTCATGAAATCTCTTTCTCTATCGCTTATACACACTCACACATACCCACGCACACATACCCACGAACACATACCCAAGCACACACACACAGGCGAGCGCACATTTACATCATTTATCTTTTCACTTTTGATGAAAACTCTTGTATTCCAAAATAGTCCAAGATTCCAACACTAGTCCACAAAGTTCAATATTCAGGTACCAAGCCATCTATGAGTATATAGGATATGAGGTTTATCTTTCATTCTTTCTCCCCCCCCCCCCAATTTTCCCAACTGGTCCAGACAGACAAGTGATAGGATCAGAGCGTAGTGAGACAAGTGATAGGATCAGAGCGTAGTGAGAAAGTGATAGGATCAGAGCGTAGTGAGAAAGTGATAGGATCAGAGCGTAGTGAGAAAGTGATAGGATCAGAGCGTAGTGAGAAAGTGATAGGATCAGAGCGTAGTGAGAAAGTGATAGGGTCAGAGCGTAGTGAGAAAGTGATAGGATCAGAGCGTAGTGAGAAAGTGATAGGGTCAGAGCGTAGTGAGAAAGTGATAGGATCAGAGCGTAGTGAGAAAGTGATAGGGTCAGAGCGTAGTGAGAAAGTGATAGGATCAGAGCGTAGTGAGAAAGTGATAGGATCAGAGCGTAGTGAGAAAGTGATAGGATCAGAGCGTAGTGAGAAAGTGATAGGATCAGAGCGTAGTGAGAAAGTGATAGGATCAGAGCGTAGTGAGAAAGTGATAGGATCAGAGCGTAGTGAGAAAGTGATAGGATCAGAGCGTAGTGAGAAAGTGATAGGGTCAGAGCGTAGTGAGAAAGTGATAGGATCAGAGCGTAGTGAGAAAGTGATAGGATCAGAGCGTAGTGAGAAAGTGATAGGATCAGAGCGTAGTGAGAAAGTGATAGGATCAGAGCGTAGTGAGAAAGTGATAGGGTCAGAGCGTAGTGAGCAAACTAAAAGCATGAAACAGCGCTCAACAAAAACAAGTGGTAAAATAATATAACTCGCACAGATGTATTTGTTGTTGGTCTACATATTATACACACTAATGACATGACTGATCCAAACTAATTGATACAACTACACTTGGTATACGCTTTTTTTTTAAAGTATTTTTTTTATCCTTATTACTAGTCTTACAAGTACTCAACAACCGAGTTATGGTTCTTTTAACTCACATAGGTCCGCCAGGTACCTTTAGCACACATTGATTTCATAGTTAGAGGTCTCTACTAGGAGAGTAGCGGACTAGCAGTGGAACCAATTCACTCATTGAATCGTTCATTACCACAGACTTTGTACTGACAACAGATCTGTGAAGTTAACTTTCCAGAGTGCAATATTGTTTTTGATTTACTCTCCAATTTAAATTGTTAACAAAATATTTGCCATTCTCATTGACCATTATTCCTGTACACAGTCCAAAGATTTAAAATGAAATGATTATTTAATAAATTAATAACAAAGAAAAATGGTCGAAATACTTCTAAAGCGACACCATAACAAAGATCCAATTGAAGGGCTGAGGAATGGAGACACATACACTCACACACTACGACTTATCCCAATCGCTAAGATTGAGAGCCAACGTGCCGCTCCCTGCCTCTGCCAGATCGAACACACAGCTCTCTGAAGATGTAAGCAGCGCTGAAACACCATCCTCTGTGCTTTAGGACCAAACATATTGCAACACTATCCTCTGTGCTTTAGGAACAAACATTTTGCAACACTATCCTCTGTGCTTCAGGACCAAACATATTGAAACACTATCCTCTGTGCTTTAGGACCAAACATAGTGAAACACTATCCTCTGTGCTTTAGGACCAAACATAGTGAAACACTATCCTCTGTGCTTTAGGACCAAATATATTGAAACACTATCCTCTGTGCTTTAGGACCAAACATATTGAAACACTATCCTCTGTGCTCTAGGACCAAACATATTGAAACACCATCCTCTGTGCTTTATGACCAAACATATTGAAACACCATCCTCTGTGCTTTAGGACCAAACATTTTGCAACACTATCCTCTGTGCTTCAGGGCCAAACATATTGAAACACCATCCTCTGTGCTTTAGGACCAAACATAGTGAAACACTATCCTCTGTGCTTTAGGACCAAATATATTGAAACACTATCCTCTGTGCTTTAGGACCAAACATATTGAAACACTATCCTCTGTGCTTTAGGACCAAACATACTGAAACACCATCCTCTGTGCTTTATGACCAAACATATTGCAACACTATTCTCTGTGCTTTAGGACCAAACATAGTGAAAAACTATCCTTTGTGCTTTAGGACCAAACATATTGAAACACTATCCTCTGTGATTAGGACCAAACATATTGAAACACTATCCTCTGTGATTAGGACCAAACATATTGAAACACCATCATCTGTGCTTTAGGACCAAACATATTGAAACACTATCCTCTGTGATTAGGACCAAACATATTGAAACACTATCCTCTTTGATTAGGACCAAACATATTTTTTTTCTCAAAATTAAATTTCAGTCCAACATAAAGAGATCAAGAAAAATACAGATTTGTAAACAGAAAGAAAATATAATGTCTCATTTATTTAATAATTTAAAACGCTGACTCGAACTCTGTCTGTCTCTCTGTCTCTCTCTCTCTCTGTTTCTTTCTTACACACCCATTCGCACGTTTATTCACAGGATACGTAACCCGTCTATCACTATGGGGGTTCCGACAAAAAAAAGTGTTTAATGCTCTTTGCTAAACATTACATTTCATTGACAGTCCGAAGACAAAACCAGACCATCAATACTAGCACGTTACGGGTCCATCCATTCATGACCACACGTCCTGATCCAAGTGTGGGAGCGCAGCAGACGAGCTCTCAGACCCTCGAACATTAGAGTCGTAAGCAGCCTTACCATTTTTATTTTACCTATACTTAGACAAACATATTCATACATCAAGAAAAACATACGAAATACTTTTAAAAGAAAAAAAGCTTTTACGAAGTGTAATTGTATAAATTAGTTCGCATTAGTCATGTCATTAATTTTTTAATAGATTTAGACTAACAATCTGTGCGATGAGAAATATTTGTACCATTTGTTTTTTGTTGAGCGCTATTTCATTCTTTTAGCTTCCTCACTGCGCTACGATCCTATCAATCAACTGGACCAGTTGGGAAATAAAAAAAATAGGGGGGGGGGGACGACCTGAATTTGCTCACGCGGACATACTATTATTAAGCACTCTGCTAGAGATTATATTGGATTCTATTGTTTGTCTCAATTTTACTTTAAAGAGGCGACCTATAAAAGAGACTAATTCAGTTTATGCCACTATTTCAGTAAAATACAATTCTTTTCCATTGTTCGAGATACCAAAGTTAATAATAAATTATGAATAGTTAGTCAACTAATTGTTGTTGTTTTTTTTTATTCTTGTGTTGTCAGGTAAAAGAAATCATTGTGCAAAATTTCAGCTTAATCCGAGATTTGGTGTAGGAGAAATAACGTGTACAAACTTTTGACTGGACAGACAGAGTGAGTTGATAAGGACTATATAAGTAGCTCCTACAGACGCTTCCCTTTATGACCTACACAGAGTTTCAATGTCTGGTAAGAGAGAATGTGTGCACCATAATTTAAAGGTTGAGAAAGAGGCTTTGGATGAGCTAGTCTTCAAAAACACAAAAAAAGTGAGCTTTCTTCGAGGACGTCATGAGGGGATGATCAATAAATAAGTTGAAACCACCAAAACAAATCTGTGGCATCTAATCTTTTCATTTTTGAACTTATAGATATTCTTTAGACAAATATAATATTTATTTTCAAGGTGGACAAATGTACATGTTTCGGATGCTCCTTCAGAGTGAAAGATAATCTATTCACTAGTCCGAACCTCCCGCAGGATGACGGGGGATGGCAGCGGGCTTGGTATGATCCTAGTACCATCATGACGACCGAACGACAGTCCATCGCGCATACCGCACGACCAGGCGACCCACCAAGCTATGCCAAAGCACAAAACTTACAAATCATTCTACAGGCCCATATTTAAAATTGCATTTGTCTGCATTAAATATTACAATGTAGCTACTTTAAGGTCAATAAAGTATTGTTATATAAATGCTGTAAAAGCTTACCTCGTTATGGTTGATCTGATTCTATGTGATAGAGGCAAAAAATAAAAATTTAAACATTTAGAGAATTGTCTACCTTGAAAATTAATATCTAGCAAGCACAAAGAACGCGTAGTCCTACCACAAGGCGTTACATTCGATTATTAGATCAAGGTACTGATAAATTTCCGACGTAATTATATTCTCTTTGTAAGGAAAGTCTAAAGGGTATAAGGTAAGACTGAATGGAAACTAAACAGATAAATATAGAACTAAGTAAAAAGTAATAACTTAAGTTTGTACTGCATACATTGTATTGCTGCACGCATTGTCAGAAAGGCCCTAGCATACATCCTTGAACCAAAGTGGGAACGCATCCAAACTCACACTCTTTGTAATTCCCAGCCTCATGTTGATCTAAACCAAAGCTGCATTGTTGGACTTCCTTGGCAGGTGTAACAAATACCCACATTTCTTCTGATACCCACAGCCTGGCACTAAGTCCAGGGACTGGGACAGGAAAGGAAGTACGCAGGTTTCTAGGATATCTCATTCCTGTGGCGTAGCTACGGATTTAGAGGCACGGGGGAGGGGCTTAACCTCTTTAGGAGCCCCTGCATTTGGACGCTCGACATCATGACATGACATGAAATAATGACGTATTATTTAATGTAAAATAAATGTCGTACACACATTTGGGGACCCTCAAGTGGGAGCCCGGGGAAGATCCTCAAAATTGGACCTCCCTGTCTGCGGCTGGACTAACTATACAGAGAGACAGAGTGTTGAACATAGAACAATGGCTTCAACATCTTATTTTATATAATACAGACGTTATTTACGGACCGTGATTACGTCCTACATTTTAACCAATGACTTCTGCCAAGTCACTGGTTTCCATGGGGTATGAAACATCTAGAATATTCTAGAAAGATGATAAAAAAATAAAATCATATTGGGGGGGGGGGAACAAAGTAACTCTACAATTAAAGGTTAGGCAAGAGGTGCAACAAGCAATAGTCTAGATCACCGCATCAGTTAGTAACATCAGCGTTAACACTCACACATATACATATACACATCAGTTAGTAACATCAGCGTTAACACTCACACATATACATATACACAATAAACACAATTAAACGCTCATTAAATTAACCCAGGGAGTGGCCAACCATTAAATTCCATGCGCTAATTTTTATTACTTTCGATTCATATGCGCCAGTTAAAATTTTTACAAGATTCAATCCTTAAAAGTATAGTCATGTGTACATATTTTGTCTGTTGTCCACAATTTGTTGTATAGAAGAAGATGTAAGGAAAAAAACAAACTTATTTTTAAGGTTTTTTGTTTACATAATTTTAATTATTATTTGAGTGGGTGTGTGACCTATATAGACTAGATATATGTTTCTCTAGAACTAGCTTGAGCAAGTTTTCTAAATGTGTGTTTTGCTTTCACCAAATCTGTAATATTAAGCGTTAATTTCCTGACCTCAGTTTGTTTTTGATCATGTTCATGAATACAAAATGCTTGCTCGCACTAGTATCCGACAGGTATCTGACAGGCATAAACAAGATTATAGTTCCAGCAACTCCATCTTTGACAGATTAGTTTACATTAGTTAACTTTATTTAGTTGAGGATTTTCTACACATGACCATCTGGTTTTTCCTTAAGTAACTTAAAGCCAACAATGTTATTTTAAAAAGTTGAAATTATCATCATTTTTTTAAAATAACGAAAAGCTTAAATAGGTAACATATAAGGAAATGCAAGAGCATATATATTCACATCTTTGAACATTCGAATAGAAATCGACATATTTAAATTAAACCAGTGTTCTTTATTTTTTGGTCTAATTAGTTTTATCTTAGTCTTGCTTTGACTGATGTTTAAGCCGAACTTCTGGCAAGCAGCAGATAATTTGTCAACCAGGCACTGTAGCTGAATATCAGAATCAGCCACAATAGCTGCATCATCAGCATACAGGAGTTCCCTGACGAGTAGCTTCCTAACCTTGGTTTTTGCCCGCAGCCTTGAAACATTAAATAGTTTTCCAGAGGATCTTGTATGGAGAAACACAAACACTGCACCTCAAGTAAGCATTAATGGCCAACCACTAGAAATTGTTGATCACTTTTGTTACCTTGGCTCCATCATATCCAACAACACTCTACTGGATAAAGACATAAACAACAGGATAGCCAAGGCAATGGCCACCATGTCACGGCTGCAGAAAAGAGTCTGGGACAACATATTGCTGACTAACAGTACTAAAGCCCTAGTCTACCGGACCTGTGTGTTGAGCACCTTGCTGTACGGAAGTGAAACATGGTCAACCTACTCATGGCAGGAAAAAGAGCTGAATGTTTTCCACCTCCGATGCCTAAGGCGGATCTTTAAAATAAGGTGGCAAGATAAGATAACCAATGAGGAAGTGCTACAAAGAGCAGGGTGCCAGGACATCCGCTCTGTTATCAGCAGCAGACGCCTTGGCTGGCTTGGCCACGTTCGTAGAATGCCAGAAGTTCGACTTCCACAGGACATCCTGTATGGCGATCTGATAGAAGGCAGGAGAGCCGCTGGTCGCCCACTTTTACGTTATACGGATGTATGCAAACGCGACATGAAGCTCTTCAAAATCGACACTGGCAACTGGGAAGAGGTGGCACTGGACAGATCCTCATGGAGAGAGAGCATAAAGGAAGGGTCAAAGATTGCAGATGCCATACACAACAGAAGCAGAAAGAAGGGTGAAAATGCAACGGCGCCTGGTGATTATATATGCCCAACCTGCGATCGCAGCTGTGTATCAAGGATTGGCCTCTTTAGTCACACAAGAAGTTGCAAAGGGAAAAGATCGTCTCTCGAGACGTAAAATGCCACAGAGACAGAGAGAGAATTAGTTTTATAAACATTTCGGTCGATTTGGGCATTGTAATAGCTAGTAAATTAAATTCCCTTGAAACATTTTTTTTCCTAAAAATTGGTTATTATCAATTTTTGTGAACAGGCTTGATTATTCTTCGTTTTTGTCTCGGGGTGAAATGCGCCACTTGAAATTGTGCAATGCGCCACTTTTGGCGCATTCCCCGTAGGTTTGCTACCGCTGACTTAACCCATACATTCGTACTTGACACGCTTAGGTGTCATTTAGATATATTCAACTCTCTGTAGTGTTATCAGCAGCAGACGCCTTGGCTGGCTTGGCCACGCTCGTAGAATGCCAGTTGGTCGAATAACACAAGACATTCTGAATGGCGATTTAACAGTAGGCAGGAGAGCCGCTGGTCGCCCACTTTGTATGTATGCAACGCGACATGAAGCTCTTCAAAATCAACACTAGCAGCTGGGAAAAAGTAGCACTGGATAGATCCACATGGAGAGAGAGCATAAAGGAAGGATCTCGGATTGCAGATGCCATACACAACAGAAGCAGAAAGAAGGGTGATAATGCAACGGCGCCTGGTGATCACATATGCCCAACCTGCGATCGCAGCTGTGTATCAAGGATTGGCCTCTTTAGTCACACAAGAAGTTGCAAAGGGAAAAGATCGTCTCTCGAGACGTAAAATGTCAGAGGTATTGTATAGCTATAATTTATATTATTATTATTAATATTTTTCATTATGATGTAGATCCAATGACTTTGCAAAGCTTTCATAGTAATATTTCCGTTTTAAGTCTGTGTGTTAATTTTATTTTACTCAGGCCGGGAACATACAATCAAGAGAGTAATGCAATAGTTAGACACTGGGAAATGTTCAGTGCTGAGGAGAAGGCTAATGGCTCAAACTAGAATTCAATTACAAATATATTAAAAAGAATATTTACAATAATGATTTAGATGTTTCACCTGCTAGGTAGAATGCTTAGTGCAGGTAGAAGGGAAGAAGGATGAAAGAGAGTGAGAGAAAAAGAGAGAGAGAGAGAGAGAGAGAGAAGAAAACCATGTCGATGAAAGAGAAAAAAATCTTGAGTGTGCATTTTGTTTATACGATCTGTTCAATGTTTCTTATTATATCTACAAATATTCTATTCAGATAGACCATAGACGGGGTTCAGGTCGGGGTGCACCTGTTGACACCATCCAAGGGTCATGTATCAGCCAAAGAATTTGCAGTCTGGATGTAAGATGTAAATACGAAGCTCCCCACTTAGGATCAGGTTTCTCTTTGCTTTGGCACAAGTCAGAATTCTTACCATCAGATCCTTTGTGCTTGCCAACTGACTCTTTCAAGGTAAAAAAAAAGTCACTAGCCAGAACAAAAGACCAAAATAAAAAAACAACAAGAAAACATTTTGGTTCTGAAATAGTGTTGTCTCTTTCAACTCTGGATAAAAAGAAAATGTCCGAAATAAAACTATTAAATTGTACATTTGTCACAGTCTCAGTTGACATTGCCTGATTTAATGTTCACGTCATGTTAAGAGTTTAAAAGACACGTGGAATTCCTGATGTAGAAAACAGGTAGTAGAATGAATAAAGTTGACTTTGAGTTCAGTCAAGTCAGACAGTCAAGTTAAGTCAAGTGTTATCCTCTGGAAAAGGCAGTCAGAGATGATTTTAGTAGTAGCGTTTTAGTCGAGTTGTAACTCGAAGTATGTTTTGGGCAGTTGATGCCAGTGGTCTTTTTGAGACATGTATTATTATTCTGGATTATTCTGTACAGTGTTACCAGCTAAGATGCGGACGTGACTCGCAATATACTCTGGAGACTTTATTGGATATTTTTGATACCGCTGTTATGCGGATAGAATTTTCTTGACTTGTAGCACTGACAAGAAGTGCAGTATTATTATTTTTGTTGTCAAATAAACTTTGTATTTGTCTGCTGAAACGGACTTTGTGGTATTTATGTTTGTCAAGTCTCAAGAGTACTCCAGGAAGCACGAACCCAGCATTCCACGACATTCGCATTCTTCAACATTACACAATTT
The DNA here is from genome assembly GCA_036873155.1 of Biomphalaria sudanica. Taxonomy (NCBI): domain Eukaryota; kingdom Metazoa; phylum Mollusca; class Gastropoda; family Planorbidae; genus Biomphalaria; species Biomphalaria sudanica. Next base: position 52,487 of record JAZGLO010004451.1, on the reverse strand, counting down.
AACCATTTTTACAACATTGGCTTGCTTATATTCATGAAAATCTGACAAAGTTTATTGCCAAGTTGGTCTGAACCTGGTCGTCATTAACTTTTATTCTTTGTATCGCTTTCTTTCCATTGTGGAATTGTTCAGATCCTCTTGTCTTCTGGATCTGTTCACGTCAGCCACTTCTATTACATCATTACACACATAGGAAAAACAGCAACACTTATTTGAGGATAACTTATTTGAGGATAACTTGTTTGAGGATAACTTATTTGAGGATAACTTGTTTGAGGATAACTTATTTGAGGATAACTTATTTGAGGATAACTTGTTTGAGGATACCTTTGAAGAAAAAAGAAATATTTTATATTTTAATTAAAATACCTTTATTCAACAACTTATACCTTCATGGAATCTGGAACTTTTTGGGTGGGAAGAAACATGTCACGGATCTCGAAAACTGCTCTAACGATTTTTCTAGAAATTTGACAGTTGCTGTAAATTGTTGGAAAAAATTACTAGTTCGTAGGACGCATCTGAAAATTTTAGTTATAATTTTTTAAATTTAAATTTGTCTAGAGAACGAGAAAATGGTTTGATCGGACTAAACGTCTTAAGGTATTTCAGCATGCAGGCAGTATCAGATGACGGGCATATAATTCTAACCAACTGACTTCAAGAGTTATCTAAATTAATATTCAGGAACATTTTGCGATTCGTCTTCTGAGTCTAGATCTAAATACCTATTATTGGAAATATATAAAGTCTAGTAGATTTATACATCTGCTAAACTAGGACTTTTTTTATCGGAAAAAAGGGGTGGGGGTGTGGTGGGGTAAAACATGTTCCATTTTTTTTTTAAATCTAACTTTCATTAGTGAGTAAGAGAAAAATAATCAAAAAAATCAAAATAAAATGGATGGAACACTGATGATATGGAAACGGTGAATGGTTGTGACTTAGTCTGAATGAAGAATCAATGTGTAACTATAGAATGATATTTCTGCTGTATCATGTAGTGATATAGTACTACAATCACAGGCCTCTACTATTTTATTTTAAGAAACTAATTTATAGTTCCCATTTTCAAGATCCGCGCAATCTGTTTTGTCCACAAAACACAAACTCGAACCTGTCGAAGTGTGTGGAATTCTGTCGCTGGTTCTAACATTGAAAATTTATGATTTTATTGTGGATCTAAATCTAGTATTACATTTAAAACACCACTTGCTTTATTAAGTGCGGAAGTCAAAACAATTCTTTGTGTCAACATTGTTCAGTGCACATAACACCTGAAAACAAAAACTGACTAGGCTTTTAACATTTTAGTAATGAATGCTTTGACATAAAACATGGGTTAGAAAGCTGCTAGTAGAATTGATTGGAATTTCATTAATTTGATAACCAGACTAGTCACAGTAAGTTACGGCTCATTATTACACTTGATTAGCTATTTCACCACGGCTAAAACTACGTGACTAGAACTCTATGTGGCTAGTCTCTTCTTCGTGTTTCAGTGAACACGTTCAGACTCTAACCAGGGGCGGACTGGGTGTCAATGTCGTTCCTTACAACCCAGCCCATATAGTGTATATCATATGACGGGCATCTAATTAGAACCAACTGACTTCTAAATCATTATGTTAAGTTTAATAATGTGTCGATAGACCTATGTTGCTTTTAAATCGCTCAGATTGAACCAACAGTGTCATAGTGGCATCCATGCGGTACTTTCGGTGGCCTACCGGCCCTTTTCAGCCTTTTGGGTTACGGCCCGAATGCCCATCTAAGCAGTCCTCCCCTGACTCTAACACATTCTACGTCATCTGACCCGTAAGCCCCCCCCTCTCAAATAAGAAAACTCATCTATACATTGGCCTCAACTTTGATTTCACTCCACTTGACTTAGGGGGAGGGAGAGTATTGCTTCCCAAAGTCCCCCACAATAGTCACATGATCAGATTGCAAAATTCATTACTTTTGTTTTAATATCCATTGACAGTAAGACATTTTAAATGGATTTTCCTATTAGCGAAAGACATGTCTGTGTTCCACATGAAATAGCGTCCAGACAATATTATGAAAAGTGTTTGTGAACTTTCAGAATGTTGAAACAAATTTGTTTTGCCTCATAAAGTAGCGGGTACACAATGTCCTCTTGTTTGTTTTGCATGTTCCGGATGTTCCTTCAGAGTTTAAGATATTCTACATTATAGACAAAACCTCCCGCAGGGGAGATGGCACCCTACAGGGTATGAACCCGGGTCCATCGAGACGACCGAACGACAGTCCAGTGAACATTCTATTCTTTCCACTTATTTTTTTTAAATATTTGTTTCAAAATGTAAATCGCATATGCTAATGAACTTGAATGTCAATTCTCCACAGCTGGTGTCTTTTGTATTGAACACGTAAGAATGACAGTTGAGATTTGAAACACATTTATTTGTCAGAAATCAAATCTTTGGAATGAAATATCAACAGGAGAATACGATTTTGTTAATCTCCATAGTCACATCATAATCTTATACAGCTGTAACAGATCTTGCACACACACAAACTCCCACACATACACACACATATATACACACATATATTTATATATAGATATATATTTATATATATATATGTCTTCTTGTTCACCTTTGACCAAACATAACCTATAACCTAGTTAGATAATACTAATATAACTGTGACGACATTTAAATGTTAAGTTAAGATGCTGATTCACGTAGATACACAATACATGTATATGACACAGTATAAGTAATACACAGACAAAGTCCTGGCAGTCCACTGTAAGTGAAAGTCTACTTAAAACTGTGTAGTGACTTGCTACAACAAACTTGACAAGAACTCAAACTGTGTCTCCTCTTCAACTTGTACTGAGTTAAGTCACCATTTACTTTAACACTCAACTGGACTTCATTGACCAGTACTTCCAATCAGACCAACCTTATCTTTCTTTCTGTGTCTGTCTCTGTCTCTCTCACGGTTTTACTAACCCTCTGACTTGATCTATGTGATTAACAGTTTCCTTTTCATGAAGTGAACATTTCTTATTAAAAAAACAAAACAAAAAAAAAAACCAACAACTATATTAGTAAAATCCTGACCTCCAAATATCTCTCTCAATAATGCCGAATTTGTTTCCCTTTTTAGAAATCAAACATAATGATTAATCACCAGTAATTAATTGACTATTTGGTTAATTATTTTTTATTCATTCATATTTTTTTTAGGTACAATAAAATTTTTTTTAAAGTTTCAACTTGTTCAGACCCACAGAGACTACCTTCGAATTAGTGTGCAAACATAAACTCATTTTATTATGTTTTTTGTTGTTGTTGTTGTTGCCAAATAAGCTTTTCCCTAAAGAGTCTCTCTCTCTCTCTCTCTCTCTCTCTCTCTCTGTTCTAAGTGTGTATACTTTTAAGACGAGGGTAATTATGTTTCTGTTTGGCCAGGCCTATATATTTGTCTATTTAAGACCGGAACTCTTGCAACGAAGTCAGGAAAAGCCTAGTCAGTTTTTGTTTTCAGGTGTTATGTGCACTGAACAATGTTGACACAAAGAATTGTTTTGACTTCCGCACTTATGTTGTTTTTTCTTCAATGTAAACAATGTAAGATTGACGTCTGCAATACACATGAACACACGTGTTACTTCCATTTTTTTTCTTTATTTTTGGGTAGGGAGGATCTAGATGTTAATGACTTGACCTAGATGTTTCTAAAGAACTGTATGAATGGAAAAGGGGGAAGCAGATAATATCACACCTGTGTCACTTATCACCCACTTTTCGACTTGTGCTTGAGGAGTCAAGGAGCACTTTGTAGTAGATCTACCACTGCATGTACTCTCGCGCCCTCCGAGGGTGCACGCTAGGCGCCCTTCTGTGCTAATGCTAGTTCGGTGTTAATGCGACAACGCGAGACCCGAGACGATGTGAGCGTCCAGTCGAGTCGCAAAAGAAAGTGTGTGTGTGTTTGCGTGTGCAGCGAAGAGAGTTTCAAAAAGACCACACTACGCCGAGCTGATAGGAATGGCGGGAGTTTTCTCGCCTTGCGCCGCGACTTACCTCCCCCCACTACGTAACTTTTTTGTTGTTGTCCACCTCCCCCCCCACCCTCGTCTTCGTTGTATCTCTATCTGCTTGTGGCGATGGATGTAGCTGCGGAGGATACGATCACTTGGTTAGTTCATTTTCCACCCATTGTCAAGTTGGATGGTTCATTGAGCCAGGTGTTCTTGACTGTTGACTGCTTAGTCAAGCGGAACATATACAAACAGATATAAATAATGCTAACTGGATAGTTGACAAGTGAACCAGCCCAAACGGATAGTTACCTTGAACTAATAGAACCTAGTTTCCATTTGGGTGGACATTTTTTTTAAAATTGAGTTTTGTTCATTACTTATAGGAGTTCTTTGGATGCTTTACTTTTCAATAGTATCGATGGCGGTTCAATAGAAGTCAAAGTAAGTATGATTTATTCGTTTATCTCAGTTAAAATTCTAGTCATTGTGAGGCATTCAATAAATAATAAAATGCGCAGATATAAGAAGCTATCTTATTACGTTTGCTAGGTCTACTTAATATACGATTTTTTTTAGAAATTTAATGCCGTCAATTACTCTTGTAGCATGTAACAAATTTCCCAATTAATCCAGGGCAATGAATGACCTTAATCTAGTTAAAGTCTTCAAATAACGTGATGGATGACCAGGTTAAGAACTCGAGGATATTTGTATGCGATCAAATAATATTTCATGGAACGTCTGTAATTTCTAACATTAAATCTTTACAAACGTCACGTCTAGAATAGCTACCTGCACTCCCTTTGCATTTACATTCGTAAATAAAATGGGGGTGGGGTGGGAGGACACTACTGTTAAAGCATGTGGTGAAGTTATGTTCCTTTATAAGCAGACGAGAAGTTTGAAATATTTCTGTGTGTTACATTTGCGGAAGTGTTGAATGTCAAGTGACATGACATAGAAGACAGGTACCTTGCTGTTTTTTTTTACTTTGTCTTACTATTTGATTTGAAATGCTTGAAGATAGATCCAGATCTAGTATTTGATTGAGATAGACAAGGGGCTAGATCCAGATCTAGTATTTGATTGAGATAGACAAGGGGCTAGATCCAGATCTAGTATTTGATTGAGATAGACAAGGGGCTAGATCCAGGTCTAGTATTTGATTGAGATAGACAAGGAGATTAAACGCACAAAAGGCTAGATTCAATGGCGGGGGAGCTACTTTCTACAAGAACCTCTAACTTTTATTTGTGACCATCTATTGTAAGTGGCTACTTGAAGGACGTAATGGACACCTTAGATATGGGACGCGAGTTATAGAACAATACATAGATCTAGATCAAATGTACACAGAACATTGGTGTGTGTTTTCTAAAGTAGATGTGGATTCTACCAGCTGAACATAGACTCTGCTTCTGTTGCTGTTATTTCAAATGACATCTAGTGTTGCTACTTTTGAAGTCAGACTTTGGTCTACATAAAAAACTGAGAGCTAATGTCATTAATGTCACCAAATTGTGTTCGTATAATAGATCTCTGTGTACACCCTCTCTCCATCTGTTTGCTGATTTCGTGTCGCGATCTGCTCTCTCCTCTCTCTCTCTCTCTCTCTTTGCAATCTCCCATCACTCACACAGTCCCTCATAGCCTCTATCTTATTGACACTGTCTTATTGTCCACTGTCTTATAGTCCATTGTCTTATTGTCCACTGTCTTATTGTCCATTTTCTTATCATTCCCTATCTTATTTTCAATGTCTTATTGTCCCCTGTCTTATTGTCCCTTGTATTATTATCTCCTGTCTCATTGACACTGTCTTATTGACCCTGTCTTATTGTCCATTGTCTTATTATTTCCAATTTTATTTCCACTGTCTTATTGACCCTGTCTTATTGTCCATTGTCTTATTGTCCATTGTCTTATTGACACTGTCTTTTTGACCCTGTCTTATTGTCCATTGTCTTATTGTCCACTGTCTTATTGTCCATTTTCTTATTATTCTCTATCTTTTTTCCACTGTCTTATTGACCCCTGTCTTATTGTCCCCTGTCTTATTGTCCCTTGTCTTATTGTCCTCTGTATTATTATCCCCTGTCTCATTGACACTGTCTTATTGACTCTTTCTTATTGTTCCCTGTCTTATGACCCCTGTCTATTTCTTCTTAAATTAAATCGACCCCTAAGTCTCCGCAGATCAAGATTTGTTAAAGGCGACCGTCCCGCCCCACTCCCCAATAAGAGAAAAAGAATGTGTCTACTTCACTAGAATGTTGGCCCAACAATCTTATAATGTTTGCAAACCTTTTCAAGGCAATGAATTGAGTTCTTGACTTCGAAATTTCCTTTTCCGTTTTCAACTCAGTTTTTACGTGAACTTCTTTTGTCCGAGGAATGTGAAAATTAGAACGTGCGTGTTTGGGTGACGTAACAGTAGGGCACTGCGTCACAACTTACTTTTTGTTTTGTTGACACCTACGGAGACAAGATGAATTGTGGGAGTTTTAAGTGATTATTTGATTCAGAGTTCAGAACGAGAGCAAACTTCCTACATCTTATGTTAAATGTAACACTCCCTTAATCACCAAATGTCATTTCAGGTCATTATGTTAATCTTCCGGGTTAAACGAGTCGACAAAAGAAAAAGAATTGGCCGTTCATCTTCCGTCTGAAACTCTCATGAATAGAGCTTAAAGTTCAAGGTTTTAGTTTGAGTTCAGTTTGTTCAGACAGAGAAGGACTCCAAACGTTCAGTAAAGGGAAAACATGTACACCGTTTAAGTTCGAAGTGGATTTATCCTTTGTACCTTTTTTTTCATAGGAATGTATATACATAAAATATACACATAAAACTGTGTATTCTAATAAAAAAAAATTTCCCTTTCAGACCTTGATATTGTAAAGGTCATCTGATTCTGTGGCCTACAGTTAACGAGGGTGTCATGTGGCCAGCACAACGACCTTTACTTTTCCCCAACTAATATCAGGTACCCATTAGAGCTGGGTGGACTCAGAGACGCCCGAATATCCCGAAATTAAAAATACCACTCTTCACCAGGATTCGAACCTCGGACCCCGGTTTGGAAGTCAAGCACTTTACCGCTCAGCCATCGCGCCTCCATGTATTCTAAGAAATGGAATATAAATAGATCTAAATCTACATATTCTGTCACATATGACACCGACTAAGCTGTGGTCTCCCTTGGGGGGTCCTTTCATTGTCTGCGCCTGTTTTCAGCTGTAACTTTTATTTGCCCTCGATGTTGTCTATCTTCCTTGTAGTTGTCAAACTCCGGTTTTCCGATTGTTTCTATTTCGTATGCTGCCAGGTGTTTTTCTATAGGACTGAAAGGTAAAGTAAAGTCTGAGCTGATACTTGAAGCTTTTCCTTAAAGGAGTTTATTGTCTCTGTTAAGCTGTCCACCTTATAGCTCGCTAAAAAAAGAGATTGCCATTTTAATATTTTCTAGCAAATTAAGAAAAGAAGACACTAGAAACACATACAGATTGTCGATCATCATTCTGATAAGATGCTCGAAAACTAGAGGTTCTTTAGAAAAAAAAAGTCAAATTCAAATAAATGTCGCTAATAAAAATGACTAGGTGTTCATTGAAAAGTTCTGGCTACTTTTGAACCTGGCATTGTCAGTGAAACAGGTTTGCACTTTTATTTCAAATGTCAACTCTATAACAACCAAAAGCAAACAATAACTCACGGGTTCACGAGCCAAACTGTATGTAACTAAATCTCAGTTGAAGATAAAAGTTCTCGAGTCAAAGCCATGGCTAGAGACAGACAAATACATAAATGTATTATTGGGTCAAGGCTGACAGTGGACGCTCTGTGTCTTTCTCTTCAAGGTGTCTATCTAGACACGTTTCTTGAAAAAACCCAAATCGTACAAAAGCCGTTGTTACAAATCATACAACAAACGTTACAGTCAAAAATGTGTTGGTCTTTCCTAATGTTATTACTTGACGATGATCTTGCAGTCTTGATGAGATTGTCTCCAATGTACAACTCTCCTGTCTGTGTTGTTTTGCAAGTCACGAAAGTCAGTCAATGAAAGCTAGATCTGAGTTTGTTTTTTTCTATGTTTTTCCCCCCTTATCAAGCTTGTTTATTGCAACGTCGTCTGCTTGCTACCCTTTCATTCAGATCCTTTAATCAAAATGTGAAATTCTATTCTCGAAACAAACTCTATTTATTTTTCAAGTGATCATATGCATATGTCATTATTTTTGTTATACACGCCATTGATGGTTACATAATGAATATTATTGAACACCGACAATCAATTATAATAGACATGATTGGCTCAAGATTGAGGTGTTTTGTAGGTCTGAAAAATCCACTGGCTCTGTGGGAAAATATGAACATTTGTATATGTTGTGTGTGTATGGTTTAATATTGTTGATTCATGGTTCGGAACAGTTAAGTCATTATTCGGGACAGTTAAGTCATCGTTTGGAACAGTTAAGTCATCGTTTGGAATAGTTAAGTCATAGTTCTTCTTCTTATCTTATCTTATATATTCCAGACGTTACTTCAAAAAAAAAAAAAGAAGATAATTACGTCCTACACATTTCACGTGTCAATCTAGTCATGCATGTTAATCAATAACTTAAACTCTGCTAAGTCGTCGACTTTCCTGGCTGATTCAGGCAACCCATTCCATTCACTAATGGCACTAGGGAAGAAAGAGCATTTGCATTAATTAGTTCGGGACAGTTAAGTCATGGTTAATGACAGTTAAGTCTTAGTTCAGGACAGTTAAGTCAAGGTGTAGGAGACCTATGTCTTGTTAAATCCTTCATTACATAGTTGCGTATAAATTCTCCTCATTGTTTCAGTACTCTATTTCACAGTTATATTTATGGTTTCCTAACAGCCGTCATCTATTTTTTTATGTTACTGTATGAACAGTGACAGTGACAGGCTCTACGTTTTGTTTCGTACTTTAGTATTTCAAGGTGCCATCTTGACTTTCCTGGTTTCGTTCAAGAGATTACTCCTAGTCAACTTGGATAGAAACTTAAAATGACGTTTTTACGTTGTCGCTCACACATTCAGTTCCAGTTTATTCGCGTATTAGTTAGCTCAAGCTTTTATAAGTGAACTAACATTTAAAAGTTACCCACCATTTATAGAACATTAACGCTTATGTTTTCTGTTAAGTGATTTATCTATATTTAGATTGTGGTACCATTAATCAGCTAATATAAATGAGTATTCTACCGGCACGACCGGGAGATAAAAGCATGGCCAGGTACGTGGTAATTTTTCACGATCAAAATTAATTTTATGCTTTGAAACAAAACTTAAGTCAGTTAAAAACTTGGTTTTACCAATGCCTGCGGCCAACAGGATTTGACCATTGAAGAAAGATTGTAATGCAACTACCAACATAACACAATTTAACGCAGATGTGATAGACCTCTTTGATATAACCAATTAACTCATTCCCTAGTTATTCTTCTGAATATTCCTTTCAGTTCATTCCTAACTAGTCATCTAGAGTTCACTCTGAGTTTAAGTAGTTACTACTAACAACCATATTGTTACAAATGACCAGTGACAGGAAGAGGTTAACGTGTGACCACGACGAGATAACACAGCAGCGAGTGTTCTCTGGAATGTACATGTATAAACAGAGACAGGATGTGACGTGTCCTTACGTGTTATTCCAGAAGGTACTAGCAATGTCCAGTGACAGATAGAGGTCACAACTTGTGACCCTGGCAAGATGACACTGCAGCCGATGTTTTCTGGAATCTACATGTATAAACAAAGACAGGATGTGACGTTTCCTCACGTGTTATTCCAGAAGATACTAGCAGTGTTTGTGCAACCTTGGAGGAGTGATTAGGGACTCTATATAAGCCAGAGAGTTAATGTGAAAGTCAGTCGTGAGTAAATCGTAGGTACTGTTGTCTCCTGTGCGAGACAGTAGAAGAGAGATGTGTACGACTCGATGCAAGTTAACTAGGGTAGAGTTAACTGGAGTGGACTACTGTCGTTATAGTCTATACAGCGAACTACAATGGACTTGAGCCGTTACAGTCGATACAGTCGATTTAAGACGTGTGCGGCTCTGATTCAGGAGACTTGAATACGACTTGGTTCAGCTTTGGGAGACCTGGAGCGACACTGGAAAGTGTGTCGGTGGTCTGTTCTGTGGAATACGGCTCGATGCAAGTTGGGGAGAGATGAATAGCAACGAAGTGAAGAGATGAATTGCAACGAAGTATAGCTAACTGTAAACTGACAGATATTGTACAGTCTTCTACGCTACATGTTACAGTAACAAATTGTTAGAGTTAATAGTCAATAAAGTTATATGAAGCTGAAAGTTTAGTCGTCAAGTTCTTTACAGTGTTTTTATTTGTGTGCCTACTAGTACATTTAGCCAGAAGATTCTGAAATACGTAACAATATCTTCTGTCCCTTATTATATTTGTTGGTCGAGGGCACCACATAGGATTTGTTCTCCGCCTCTGTTCATTCCTTTCAGTCTTTTGCCAAGAATAGTGTCTCTTGCATTTAAGAGCCAGCCCATTCTTTATTGTCTTCAAATCGTTTCTGCTCGCTTTATTTTCTCTGGTACTGTTCCCTGCGGGAAAGTCTTGGCGAGCCCTGAGAATCTAATTAAATGCTCTACACTCTTAGGGAAGCGTGGTGGATTAGCGGTATAGCGCTTGGCTTCTGAGCCGGGGGTTCCGGTTTCGAATCCTTGTGAAGACTGGGATTTTTAATTTCGAGATATTTGGCCGCCTTCGAGTGCACCCAGCGCTAATGGGTACCTGACATTAGTTGGGGAAAAAGAAAAGGCGGTTGGACGTTATGCTGGCTAAATGACACCCTCGTTAACCGTGGGCCACAGAAACAGATGACCTTTACATCACAAGGTCTGAAAGGGAACTTCACTTTTTTTTTACACTCTATGCTTGCATTTTTGTTGTTGTTGGACGAGGGCAGAAGTTACAGAAGCTCATCTTGTGGCTCTATCGCCGTTGTGATTCTGTTTCGGATTCCCTCGTTGATGATGTGGTCTTAGTATGTGATACCTGGACTTATCATTGTTTGAACTAATTACAACATTAATAATTATACACATAAAAATACTCGCTTACTTCATTAGTAAAGTTGGCGCTAAATATATCTCATGGTATAGTGATAAGTGTACTCAAACGTTTTCATGGGCACAAAATAATTTCATTTCTTTCTACATTCACATGAGACTATAAGCTCACTGACAGCAGACTATATTTAGTTAATTTGACAAACTCACATGGACGACCTTGTGCATGAGGTAGGCGATCACCTTTAAAAGCTCGCTCCTTAAGGCCGCTTTTGGTGGCATCTAGACCTTAACAAAAAAAATGTCCCACATGGAGGCGTTTGCTGATGACTTGTCAAGAAAAGTCAAGAGCCCTGGTCTCGCTTACTATAGAACAGTGACCGTCGCCCCAGATATATCTAACTGTATGTATACTTCATAAGTCAAAGTTTTTTTCTGACTGACTAAGTGACTAAGTATTCTTGATACTCAATTACATCTAGATCAGTGATGCCCAAAGTACGGCCTGCGGGCCATAACCGTGGTGGCATCCGGCCCTCCGAACACGGCGAAAAGTCGGCACAAAAAGTAATAATTTCTCCCCCCCCCCCCTTTTTAAAAAAAAGTTGAAAATGTATCTTTACCGTTGTTAGGGCCCTCACGTTTTCTCTGCTGGATTGGTCACCATGACCTTTAACGAGTATGAGTTTGTGAACTGGAACTATGAATGTAGAATCTACCCGGAGAAGTGAATGGATCTTTTTTGTGGAACATGAACAAAAGGCAACATAGTTTGTTTCTAAAGAAAGTCTCAAAACAAATATGAAGGCCTTCTTGGTTTGAATCGCGTAAAAAGATTGGTTAAACTACGCCTAGAGATTGGACCAAAAAGAGACAAATAAATAGTTTCTGGTAAAAGTAGCTACAATGCTGATCTCATTTTAAGTAGAAATGAAGCAATATTTTTAGACGCGTAAAAAATGATAGACTTTAACTATCCCATTAATGAATGTAAGAACTAGATCCAATAGTTTCAAATGGTTTCAGGTGAATTTTGATTTCATATTTTACCATTTCGTTCATGTGGCCCGCAACACGAGTGTCGAAAGTTAAAATGGCCGCAGGTCAAATTAGGTTGAGCATCACTGATCTACATCAATACGACCTGCTAAAAATAAACACTTTTTTAAATGAGAAGAAAAACCTAAAAAAAAAAAACCTAAACAAAAAAAAAACTATAAAAAAAAACCTAAACAAAAAAAACCTAAAAAAAAAAACCTAAAAAAAAAAAAAAAATTAATAAAAAAACAAATTGAAAAATATGCTCAGTATGTGAACAATGATAGGAGAAAGCTAACGATAGGTAGCAGGGAGATAATACAATTGTCTAACAGCATGAATCAAAGTGTCTAATCAAATGATCACATCCATTCACAAAATTGTCTATGAGTGAAGGTCTGCATATATGTGTGAGATTCAGCATGTATGTGTTACTAGCTGTGCCTAGGTGTTTAAATGAATGTGTAGACGTTTGAATGTTAATTTTCTTAAGCGTCTATCTCCTACAGCTCTTCATGGTATCCAACTAAAAAAAATATAGCTTTTTTTAAAAACTTGGTGTTAGAATCATAAAAGAAATAAAAGCAAAGGAAATAAAGTCAATTAATTGACCGATTTCATTTGTAACATAAAACAAGCAGGAACCATCTAGACGCTTTAATGTATACAGATTTATGAACTTTTCTGGCAGGCTTCTCGTGGCCAATGTTTGTAAGGGTTAACTGAGTCCAAAAATCTGGCGAGCTTTTTTTATTTTTTTATTAACCCTTTAACATCGCTTGGACATTCAATCTCAGCATGTCTGTGGGCGTGTGAGTTGGGAGAGGAAGCGTTTTATTGACCGCTCTGGGATTCCTCATCGGGATACCTCCCTGACCACTTTGACCTTAAACACCTTACAGAATAAGGTCAATATGATAGCTCTATGCAAAGATTATGAACAAACTCATATATAACGACTAATTGTGTGTATCCGTATTTATATATTAAGAGAAACGGAGTCTTAATTTTCATATCAATATTTTTTCGTTTTGTAACTCCTAGCCTGCGTCTTGTTGCATTTTGCGAAACAACAGTGACTTGACTAGTGTAGCTGTGAAATTACTAAAAAGGAAAATACAATAGACATAACAAAGCTTGTCTTCAAGTCCGAAGATAATTGGGAGTGCAGTATTTCACGTGGATACGCAGTCCCCGCTGCGACCTACATATTTTGCCACATGCAGTGCAGACATTACCGTTGTCCGCCGGTTGTCGATTTTGGCTCTCTTTTCGCCGTCCACATCTGTCGTCGGCAGCGGATTTTCTTAGAGTCTCCAACGTGTATCCCGCGGACTTCGTAAATCTCCAGATGTCTCGTTCGGAAGCCGCCTGTTGCCAGGTGTTCTCGTCTATGTCAGTTGGGCATAGTAAAAACACAAGACGATAGAGCAATGAGTCTTTCATCAGATAGGCTAACTGACTAAAAGCCTTTTGTCACTAGCAAGACTACAGATATTTGAAATTGACTTATTTGGAAGATTGCTGTTCTTAAAATACCTGGAGAAGAAAACTTGTTTGCAATGGAAAACAAAAGTGCATCATTAGGAAAGCTGCCACTAGGAGCTCCAGAATGGACCTGAACGAGCAACAAAAAGCAATGAATAGTGGGGGCTGGTATGACACACATGGCGACAAATTGTTGAGCATGATGACGTCTCAATGTTCTGTAGTGTCAGCACAGATTTCAAATTGTCATGGTCCAATGCCGCTGCTGTTGATGATTATAATTTTTTAATTTTGAAATTTAAAAAAAAACACATCATATTAAAAGTTGTTTTTTTCTCTAGATCATTGGCTAAGGTTATTTTTGATATCCTGTATCGATATACGAAAGCAGACTAATTCTTTGATCATAAAATAACTTGAGATATTGCTTCAAATCGTTGGTTGATGTTCCTTACTGCATTGTGAGAAATGAACTCACTAATTGAGTTATGAGTTTGAAGATATATGAAGAGCCTGCTCATCAGAGGTCATAGTAACATTAACATTGTTTGCCAAAGACATGTAATTTTGTATGACATTGTCCCTTGTTTCTTTTTTTTCTTCAGAAATAAACGAACTCCTAAACACAACAACCAATTATTATCAATTCTTAATCTCATTGAATGCTTTCCTTTTTAAAAAAAATTATTTCAGTAATCCTCATTGCTTAGGCTTTTAGGCAGCCTAGACTTTTTTGCATACACCCCAGCTGTGTCCCCAATGCAGTTTGATTGTTCACCATAACAGAAACACACACACACACACACAACATGCAAAATATAAAAAAATACTTTCTTAGAAAACAAATCTTACACAAGGAAAGACTGCACATCTACAGCCATATTTATCAATATTGTAAGATTTATTTTCCTTTTTCTTTATCAAACAAAAGTAATTAATTACCACTAATGAATTAAATAATTGTTTCTTTTACTGAATTTCCATTTGATTGGAACTATAAAAAATGGTCTTATCTGATATAAATAAATAGAACAGACACAACAGAAAGAGTTTATTGAATGACTATACGCAGACGTCTTGATTCTTTTCACGTTTCCTGGTCAACGAGTGGCCATGACACAGTCAGACCTAGTACGGAGCGAACGAGTTTTTGTACTGTTCTGTTCTAGTCTTGATTGACTGAAGTCACCCACTTTGCGGCTGGCGGTTGTCTTTTTAAGATTTTTCCGAATTCGCTGAGACATTTTTGTTCCAGAAGTTCATTTAAATATGGTAGTGTTGTGTGTCGCAGTGTTGTGTGTGGTAGTGTTGTGCGTGGTAGTGTTGTGCGTGGTAGTGTTGTGTATGGTAGTGTTGTGCATGTGATTTTCGATATTCTTTTTGTAATGTTGTCTAAGCGGCGCAACAGTTTAGATGAAGCGTTGCCTTGCCAACAAGTTATTCCGTATGATATTCCATGCAGATTTTGCATAGTCGCACAGTAAAATATCTTTTTATGTAGTTTAAAGCTTTTAAGTTTGTATAGGAAAAATAGTAGCTGTACGATTTTCTTTGCCAGAGATTCGAGATGGTCTTTCCATGATAACTTGTTGTCAACAATGACACCTGGATATTTGTATGAGTTCACTTGTTGAAACGGTATAGTGTTTATCTACAGTTCATGTATCAGTTGTTTGTTAATTCTGAAATATATCACAGGAGTTATTTAGTTTTTGTGACATTCGGTTCTAAAACGTTGACATTCAATAACTGAGCAAAGTTTTAACATGATCCGATAATGGCAAGTGGGAGAACTAAGGTGCTCAAAATTTGTTCTAGACAGACAGACAGACCGACAGAAAGAGTGAGTTGATATAAGCTTTATGAAAATCATATAAATGTGGTCACGTGGTGTTCCAACTTATTTGAACTAAGGGCAACACGCATGGAGCGGAGCATCTGTATGGCATCATTTTGCACTGTGGCCACAAGGTCCTATGGCCGGATCTAGCCAGAAGGCCGTAGTTTGGGAAACAATGAACTATACATAGGCAACTGCTCATTCTTGGAAAAGACTTTATGAAACAAAACATTTAGGGATGATGCACGCCATTTTTTTAAATTCCAAAACTCCGACCCCTCTCCCCTAGCTATTAACCTTTCAGACGCAATAACATTTGTGAAAGTTATTGTGACGGATGTCAGACCCAAACTATTAGTTTTAAAACAATACATGTCGGAATTGGCTGATTCTGGCGGATCACTCAAGGGAAATTACCCTAGTGTGCAGTTAGAGTGACGGCTTGGAATAAGACTTGACAAAGGTTGACCCCATAATCAAAGGTCAAGACATAAATAGTAACTGATGTGACAGTCAAACAACACAATGGTGTGATTTTATGCAAATGATCTAGACCTAGCAAATAAATAAAATACCAGGTGTAAAAATAAATAAATAAACACAATAGTTTACACTATGATTGTGTAATATGTAAAGGGAGTGAGAGAGTAAGAGGCAAGCTGATTGACTGCGACAGGTTGAGCCCCTAACAAATGGAACCCTCTACGAGTGAGCCTGGGGCGAGAAGGCTGAGAGGCAAAGCGCTTGACATACGAACCGAGGGGCCCTGGATTCGAATCTCGGTGAAGAATGGGATTTATACTTTTATTTTTCAGGACGCCCCTAAGTCCACCCAATTCCAAGGGGAGCATTAGCTCGGGAAGGCAAAGGCGGTTGGTCGTTGTGTTGGCCCCCAAGACATCCCCGCTACTCGTCCGCAATAAAAACCGATGACCTTTTTTGGTATTAGTTTACGTGACTAGAAACGCTAAATCAGGTTTCTCTTATATTTTAAGAATGTGCAGAAAAAAATGCAGATTACAAATATGTAATTTGATTTCCTCGCAGATAAATAGTTTTTAAAATATATATTTTTAAGTTTTATTTCCAATTACCATGTATTGTCATTGGAAATACGCCATTTTGGTTTTAAGGCTTAATACTAGACTATCTCCCTTGAATTACTTGCCAACTTTATTCTGTTGCTGTTTTGTCTTTCTAGCAGCTATTTAGATCTAATATTAAAATTCATTAAAAATAATAGCATAAGAACAAAATACTCTCTTTAAAAAAGATATTGAAAAAAAGAAGAAACAACTTCATCAATTTATTAACATTTTTTTAGACCTTCATTCCAGTAAATGCACTTTAAAATTCATAAGTTGACAGCATTAGAACAAAAATCTCTTTAAAAAAAGTTATTCAAAGTTTAATATAGATAAGGGACATAAATATGCTTAAAAGCAACATGGTGGTCAGTAATGGTATCTGGGCATCTAAACTATTACCCTTTTTTTTTTAACTAGTGAGTTTGAAAGGTAAAAATGTTGACTGTAAGAATGTAAACGTATACACTATCCAGTGTGTGTATGAAGCGTTGTTCTCTGCACTGATCTATAGATCGTCCATCGTGGTTCGATGATGACCACTTTGTCATCCAGGGGGCTGAGGGCTTTGCACTGGGGTTTTATGCCTCCTCATGTGGCTGGTGAGACCTATGTGAGCCCGGAATGTTCGGCCGCACACTTGGCAGGTTATTCCAGCTGGAGCTAGTGTCGTTTGCCTTGCTTTTCTTTTCTGGCGTTTTTCTTCTGCCAGCGTTGTTCTTTTTTCCTCAGCAGCCTGTGCACCAGTTTTCACAGCGCGACGCCATGATGCTCTGTCATGTGCCTCTGTCTCCCAGGTGCCTGGGTCTATGCTGAACGCCTTCAGAGAAGCTTTGAGGGTGTCCCTGAAGCGCTTTCTTTGACCACCTTGCGAGCGCTTTCCTTCGCTTAGTTGGCCATACAAGAGTCGTTTAGGGATGCGGTGGTCTTCCATTCTGGGACTGCATCAGGATTGTGTGGAAGCTTTGCACTGATCTAGAAACAGCTAAACGTTTAGATAGAAAAATATGGCCAGAATACGAAATTTAATTCCATAAATAAATCCATTGGTAAAACGGAACAATGAAATCTGAATGAACTGATCCATTTTATAGACGGGCTGTAACTTTGTAAAATGTTTTAAAAGTCTTTTAAAATCCAAATCTCCCTAAATAACAGGGAATGTTGGAGGCCCTTCACAAAGGCCGCGGGACCCAACATGTGAGGCCTAAAGGAAAAGAAAACGTAAATACAAACTCATACAGTGGCGGACAAACGGCAGCACCAGGTGGGGAAAACAGGGAAGCGTGGTCGAGAGGCTAATGCGCTTGAACTTGGCTTGGCTTGGTAATCTAGGAAGGGGGCCCGAGGTTCGACACCAGACTCGCGCAGAGTTGTGTTTACTGAGCGCCTGAAGGCAGCACGGGAAAACTCTTCTCCTAGATACCCCCTTCCCCCCACTGGTCCACAACTGAGATTGCACAAAGCGCGCTGAGCATGCTATAAGCATAAAAGTACCACTATATAAAAGCAATAATTTAAAATAATGCAGGTCGCAACTGGGTTTGCATAGTCTATTTAAACACTGCACTCATCCTTAATCTTCGGAGTCGAAAACATTGCTATTTGCTATAATATAAAACTCTCGTGTACAAAGTATCTTTGCTCGCTGAATTGGCGTGCTTTTATATAACATTTAGACTATTTCAGACTCTTGTTCTTTGCAGTCATCACTGTGTAGTCTTAACAGTCAAACATAGAATATAAATGCACCTAGGCTTATTTCTTTGTAAAACGTATGTTTTATGTTTACCAGATTTTGTTCAATCTAAACATTTAAGAGAAACAAGAAGAAAGAAAAAAAAAGACACCTCCCCATTTAAAGAAGTTTTTGTAAATTGTTTTGTTAAATGACCTTCATTGTTAACAATTGACTGTGTAAACCTCTTCAACTACCAAATATTGAATTTCGCGTTTTAGCTGCATTCACTTTTATTGTATATAGATATAGTTAGAAGTATGGAACCAACCAGTTCATTTGTTGATATATTGAGGAGTGGCATAGTCACACGTTATCTTGTAGTCCTTCACTCCTATCATATTGTTATAAACCTGGTGGTGGCACAGATGGGGGTAGTGGTGTGTGTGTGTGTAGTCAGAGACGAGTGTAGTCATGATGGTTCGGGAAGGATCGACGTCGTGAACAGAGCTCAGGAGTGTCACGAGGGATGTAGTCATCTGACCACCCAGAATGGTCGAGCGACGTTCTGTCCGGTTCTAGAAGGCCAGCAGGGACCCTATATAAAGAGCGAAGGTATCAGAGACCAGTCAGTCACAACTTCCCGATCTACAGTTCGTTACAACGGCTCAGTACAAGTCCGAGACGAGACAGAGAGACCAGTGCAAAAGTTGATACGGCGGAGAGATATTTGTACAGTCTTGTGTTACGTGCTGCCTATTGTACAGTATTGGCTGTTATTTATTGACATTAAACTATTACGTTATTTTGAAGCCCAGAGTTGTCAAGTTCTTTAAGTTGGTGGTGTCTGGTGCAGTTTGCAGAGAGCCTGGATAGGGAGATTCGTAGCAATATAAAGAAAATCGACTCTCTCTCTCCCTCTCTGTCTCACTTTCTCTCTTTGTTTGTATCACACATCTCATATCTGATTACATTACAAAAGCCTCGGCCTATGAAAAATAAATGCTTTGATTAGACAAGATATTTGTTGGATACATAGAAATGATATGAACTGCTATTGTATTCTCACCAACAAAAAACATGAACGGGCCGATCAATTATCTGGTAAGAGATTTCGTTTCAAAGTGTCATTTCATTTACAGACATTATTCAAGAGCTCTCTGGAAATATGTTGTCGCTCTTTTGTTTCTACAAAACTCACTCTGTCTGTCTGTTTGTCTGTCTGTCTGTAAATATTTTGAATACCTTATTCCTCCCAAAACCATTCTCTGATCAAGTTGAAACTTTGAACACTTATTCATTGGCGTAAACAAGACATGAATCAATATTTTTTTTTAACAAATTAGTCGCTTAACTACTGTGATTAATCATTTTGATTGATATTAACAATGGAAATTAATCCTTCAACATTCACAAATATGATTAAATATGTCGGCTTTTTTCCCCTTGCATAAGTATCCCCCGTTATTTCTCTAAAACCTTTCTAGGATCAAGTTGAAACTTTCATCAAAACATGAACAAATAAAAAGAATTAGACAATTAAGGATTGGTAATAAATTCTTTTGTTTGATATCGATAAAGCCAAATAGCTTCTACATTCTTGAGAGATATAGTTGTAAGTGCAGAGTTTTTCCACTTAGATAAGCCTATTTAAAAAAAAAAGATTTTTTTCCTATAATGTTAGTTTTCTGACTTAGTACACTACTACAATTCTATTCAATGCTATTTGCAATACTTTTATCACTTTACAATGCTCTTTATCTCTTTGCGATACTCTGTATCTCTTTGCGATACTCTTTCTCTCTTTGCGATACTCTTTCTCTCTTTGCGATACTCTTTCTCTCTTTGCGATACTCTTTCTCTCTTTGCGATACTCTTTATCTCTTTGCGATACTCTTTCTATGGCCTCCTTCAGTCGCGAAGCGACTATGGATCGAGTCATGGAAATGAGATGAATGCCGGGGCATTAGCTATGGTCGAAACGATGCCGCCCACACATCAGTTCACCCCTCTCTACGCAGCTGATGTATCCAAAGGAACGGCAGTGCCGATACAGTTTTGGGTCAGCGGCGTCGCCAGCCAGGGTCGCCAGCCCTGATTTTTCCTCTGGGTTGACTCCCGAAGCCTTTCCCATGATTGGGTATAGCTGCAAGGCAACAGAGGTTTGAATTCAGAGTTTTCCTTTTCCTAGGTGGGTAGCCAGCCATGGCTAACGAGCCCCTCCTGTCCGAAGTTTACTGGTTAAGGCGCCAGTAACTCGCCTTTGCCCCTTCTCCTGTTAGTGAGAACAGTTCCGCCGGACTCAATTCCTGAGCCACACGTGAAGGCCAGGAGTTAGACTAAAATCTGTTCAGACCACATGGATAAGGTTTAGAATTTGTAAGAAAAGGAAGACATATTGTTGATTAAGTAGGTAGACGCTAGAGAAGATGAGGCAGACACAAGAGAAGATGAGACACCCTTTTGAAAGGAAAGAAAAAGAGAAACTTTTGAGCTCCAAAAGTAACAAAGAGGAATAGTTTAACGTTATACTTAGGACACTCTTTATCTATTTGCAATATTCTTTATGCTATACTTTCTAATACTCTTTACGCTACACTTTGTAGTCCTCTTTATCTCTTTGATACTCTTTATCTCTTTGCGATACTCTCTATCTCTTTGCAAACCTCTTGATGCAGCTCTTGCAATACTCATTTGCAATTGTTTTAGGCAATAAACTTGAAAAAGAAATAAAAAAGAGCGAGGCAGTTAACGGATGTGTTCAACTGATTGTCTCAGTTTGACTTCTATGCCTGGGTTTGTAGTTACGATTTCTGTGTTTCTTTAAATAATTTATATTCTATGGAATTATAATAAAATCTTGGCATCTGTTTTAATGACATCAAAATGTCGCGCGTGAAGCCATTTTTTTGGAGGCACATTAATTCTAAAAGGAAATAGAGTATCATGTCTACACGATCCTGAGATGACACAGCATTAAGTAGTGTCAACCCATGTCTTGAAAGGTCTCCTGTTGGCTTGCCAAAAGTAAATTTTTGTCCTTAAGTCTGACGTTGGGTCAGTCAAGGTCATTTCTGCTACGCCTTCACCGTCCCTTTTTTTAATTCTATACAAGTTGTTTGAAATCGTGACGTCAAACAGCGAGTGGAAACAAAACAAAACAAAAAAGGAAGTAGATTGGAAGTTTGGGTTTTGATGCTGTCCCTTTCATTCAATAACAAAAATGGACCCCATAATGCCAGCGTTAGTAAATAACTGTGTCTGTGTCACTGTGACATTATGTCACGTGCACAAATTGTTTGTAGACAACAAACTTGTGGACTGAAGTTGTTTGCTTTTCGAATTGACAGCTTTTGTTCTACGTGGTGCCCACTTCCTACCTGAATACGTGGCTTTGTTCCCCCCCCCCCACATCAAACACACAGACACACACACACACACACACACACGCAAGATCAGCTACTTAATTAAGTGGGCATAAGTTGAAAGGTGTCAGTAGAACCCAATAGTGTTAAGAGTAGAGTGTCAGAACAAGGAGAGGGTGGTGCAAAGGGAAACAGAAATATGTCAAAACAAATATGTCCAGACTCAAATGTCCAGAGTTTGGTCAATAATACTGGCAGGAGAAAACAAGAAACGAAAACAAAAAAAAATTCTATTTATTATTTCTTCGTACTAGCCTTCAAACACTTCTGGCGTGGGTGCACACGGATCTCAAAAACGGCTCCAACAATTTTCCTCGAAATTCGACAGTTTAGGTAAATGTTTGGGAAAAAAATATACTGCTAGTCACAAATGGAAAACCCTGGTTTGTAGTACTCTTTATCTCTTTGCAATATTCTTTATCTCTTTGCAATATTCATATTTTACTTTTAAAATTAAATCCTGAGATGTATATCATGAACATATGTCATCGGAAATTCCCGCGTATAATCGCAAAATAGTTCAATAAAGAAATAGACATAGAGAAACATTTTGTGCACTGTCTTATGTAGAACCATATAGACTTATATATATACTACTCTAGACTGGACATGAAGACTTTTTAACACTACGAAAATGTGTAAATTTGTTAGAAAGTTGGATCTAGGCGTTGTTTTGTAAAGTTGTTCAAAGAAGTAATGCTGTTTTTTTTTCAACCCTTACCTATGTAACATAGAATTTAATTTTAAATTATGGAGGAATTGTCTAAAAAAACAACTTTTCTGTTGTTTCTTGTTTCCTTTGACAATGTTTACAATCGACCATTATTCCAGGCATTCTTCTTATGATTATTATTTATTCTTTTTATTTCGATATACTGCCCGTCTGTTTTCCCATCATCCATGTCACGCCTGACTGCACATTTAGTTTAGTAAATTAGTTCAGAAAGAATTTTTTGAAATGTATTCTGTATGTCCAGTAAAACTTCCAACTGGGGCGTTGACCAGTTCCTGTGTCAAGAAATACACTGGTCGTAAGGTCAACACATTTAAATATTAAGAGAAAGAGTCAAGGATTTCCTACAAACATTTGTATAATATAAGATACGATAATAGTGTATATTACAAAGATAGTGTGATAAATTTGATTGCAGTAACACCATTAGTAAAATCACTAAACCTAGAGACATTTCAGGACAGAAAAATAGAAAGCAAAGTACCTACAATACATAAGACACTAAACCATAACTTACAAACAGAAAAATAAAACCTAATGAAATAGTCAGAAAGACACGAAGATAGAGGCAAATTCTCTATTCCTTACGCTAGAACAAATTCCTAAAATTGCTCCTTTGTTCCCCTGGTAATCAAATCATTAAATAAAAACAATCTGATATAAACTTTTCACTTGTAAATTATGAGTGAGTCTGGTGTGAATGTACATTTTGGTAAATTATAATGTTTTTTTGTTTGGTGTAATGCACAAATTATAAGACAAATTTCCGTACGGACAATAAATGATTATTATTATTATTATTATTATTATTATAAAAATTGCTCCTTCTTCCCTAAGTGTCATTAGAGAATGGAATGGGTTACCTGAATCAGCCAGGAATCAGCCAGGAAAACCTACGACTAAGCAGAGTATAATTCATTGATTGACATGCATGAGAAGATGGACACATGAAATGCGAAGGACGTAATTATTATTATTATTATTTAGCAGTAACGTCTGTAATCTATAAGATAAGATAGCTTAAAGCGCGACATCGAGGTTCAGTGTTCAATGTTTGTTCCTGTTGTTATTGATCAGTTCCTACTGACAGTCGAGTATCATCTAATCACTTTATTGTTTGAATACTTGTACAGCATCTTTTTACGAGTTTTTTTCGATGTCATTTAGATGTATCGTTGGATCAGTATTGTTTTATTCTGTGGTTTAAGTCTGCAAGCATTAAACTTCAATCCACTTAAACAATGATATAATGTCAATTCAGTGTTGCATTAGAAGAGTCCATGAGAGTGTGCGTTGTATTGGGAGACAAAGAAAACACTTCAACTCTGACAACATAACGCCCAAATCTAAAACGATATTGTTGCAACTCTGCTTTCACACCGTCGTTCACATGATGCAGAAGTAGCGCACTAGCTTGGGCACTAAAGGAGACTAGAAGTGTACAGGAAGTCAGATTATTTGCAGACGATTGCATAATATACAGAACAATAAAAACAACTCAAGATACAGAACTTTTACAAAGAGAATTAGATGAATTACAGAAATGGGAATCAAATTGGAGCAAGTCTTTCCACCCAGAAAAATGTCAGTTATTAAGAGTAACAAAAAAACTAAAACAAATTAATTCCACTTATCTTATTCATAGTAAACCAGTACACAGACTAAAAAACGCAAAATACCTAGGTGTTATAATAAATGAAAAACTGTCATGGTATCCCCATATTGATGAAACTATAAAAAAAAATCAAAGAAAGCATTAGGGTTTATTAAAAGAAATTTCTATAAATCAAATAAGAACATAAAACTTACAATGTTATTTAACCTTGGTAAGGCCAATAATAGAATGTGCATCCTCTCTTTGGGACCCCTCAACTCAAGAAAGCATTAAGAAACTGGAACAGACACAAAATAGAGCAGTGAGATTCATAACAAACGAATATTAACATTTGACTAGAGTAAGACCTTTAGTAAAATAATTAAATTTAGAAAGCCTTCAGGATAGAAGACTCAAAAGTAAAGTAGCAATTATACATGAAACACTGAACCATAATCTTCATATACAAAAACAAAATTTAATAAAATACTCAGAAAGACACAAAGATAAAGATGTATTTCTCGTTTCATATGCTAGGACAAATTTGTACAAAAGCTCATTCTTCCCTAGCGCTATTAGAGCATGGAATGGGTTGCCTGAACTAGCCAGGAAAACCAATGACTTGGCGGAGTTTAGGTCCTTGGTTACTATGCATAACTCTAAATGCATGACGCGTAGGACGTAATCATCTTCTTTTTTGAAGTAACGTCTGTATCGTATAAGATAAGATAAGATGTTACTGCAGAGTTCTGCGGAAGTCAAGAAGTATCAAGCTGTATGCTGAAGGCAGACTATGTTGTGTATGTAGTTGTATCTTTCCTCTTCATCGTGTCCTTGTGACACCAACATTCTCGCTGGTTCCATTCTGTTGAGTTGTTTAGCTCAAGTTTAGAACCATATGTACAGAAGAATCTTTTCTGTCGACGAGTATTATAATTCCTAATATTGTTTACTGATTCCCTTATACTACTTGTTTCAATAGGCTAGACCGTCTGCTTGTTTCAATAGGCTAGACCGTCTGCTTGTTTCCATAGGCTAGACCGTCTGCTTGTTTCAATAGGTTAGACCGACTGCTTGTTTCAATAGGTTAGACCGACTGCTTGTTTAAATGGGTTAGACCGACTGCTTGTTTCAATAGGCTAGACTGACTGCTTGTTTCAATAGGCTAGACTGACTGCTTGTTTCAAAAGGCTAGACCGACTGCTTGTTTCACTGGTTTAGACCGACTGCTTTTCAATGGGTTAGACCGACTGCTTGTTTCAATGGGTTAGACCGACTGCTTGTTTCAATGGGTTAGACTGACTGCTTGTTTCAATGGGTTAGACTGACTGCTTGTTTCAATGGGTTAGACTGACTGATTGTTTCAATGGGTTAGACCGACTGCTTGTTTCAATGGGTTAGACCGACTGCTTGATTCAATAGGCTAGACTGACTGCTTGTTTCATTTGGTTAGACCGACTGCTTGTTTCAATGGGCTAGACTGACTGCTTGTTTCAATGGGTTAGACCGACTGCTTGTTTCAATGTGTTAGACCGACTGCTTGTTTCAATGGGTTAGACCGACTATCACGTTAACTGACAGTGTTCCGTTCCTAGTTTTAACATCTTCCTATGTGACGACATAGACTCACTAAATCCTGAATAATCTTAGTCTGGTCAATGGCAATGACGTGCTTTCCTCGTGAGCTCCTCGCGAGTTTCACGTGCTTTTAACTTAAACTGTTTGAAAAGAAAAGCTTGCCAGACTAAAGGAGAGAGAGAGAGAGAGGAAGAGAGAGTGAGAGCGAGAGAGAGAGAGGGGGGGATAGAGAGAAAGAAAGAGAGGAAGAGAGAGAGAGGGAGGGAGAGAGAGAGAGGGAGAGAGAGGAAGGGAGAGAGAGGAAGAGGGAAAGAGAGAGAGAGAGAGAGAGAGAAAGAGATGATTTCTAGAAGGTTCACCACACGTTCTGCGCTCTATGCACGTGGTGAGCTTACAAAAAAGAAACGCAGATCTTCTCGAGGCCGACCTTTAAAACCATTGCTGCTCGGATGAGACGCTAAAAACAAAAGGAAGGTAAAGAAGTTCTGGAAGGCTCTGGTATTGGGGGGTGGGAATTTCAGGCAATGAATAGTTCTCTTTACATAGCCTGGTACATTAATTTTACTTTTCTGAACAATTAGAATGGACAATTACTTTTCGGTGTCTTTTCCAAAGAATTCGTCATTGCCTTCTGTTATAACTAATTAACTAAGACAACGCTGGCTTAATTTGCTAGACCAGAGGGGGAGAATTCTCAGTACCCTGCTTTTCTGTTACATAATCCCATATAGAAACTAACACCTCAAGATTATCAGCGTACATCAGCATACACCATTATTTACTTAGCTAACACCATCTATATGCATCCTCCGTTTGGGACCCCTCAACTCAAGAAAACTTTAAGAAACTGGAACAGACACAAAATAGAGCAGTGAGATTCATAACAAACGAATATTCACATTTGACTAGAGTAACACCTTTAGTAAAACCTTTAGTAAGAAAGTCTTCGGGACAGAAGACTCAAAAGTAAAGTAGCAATTATACATAAAACACTGAACCATAATCTTCAAATACAAAAACAAAATTTAATAAAATACTCTGAAAGACTCAAAGATAAAAGTACATTCCTCGTCCCATATGCTAGGACAAATTTGTACAAATACTCCTTCTTCCCTAGTGCTATTAGAGCATGGAATGGGTTGCCTGAGCTAGCCAGGAAAACCAGTGACTTGGCAGAATTTAAGTCATTGATTAATATGCATGACGCGTAGGACGTAATCATTTTCTTTTTTAAGTAACGTCTGTATTATATAAGATAAGATAAGATAAGATAGACCTGAAGGATTTTAAGAATGTGATAAAAAGAAAATACATTCCAATATATACTTATAACACAAGTTTCAAGTTGTTTTTTTTTTTGTTTTTTTTTGCATGTATATTTGCTTTTTGCTATTTGTTTAGAATCCAAATTTATTCAATAAAACTTGAACAAAGCTGGTCTGTAAGTTTTTTAATCGGAAATAATGTTTTGTACATACTTTTAAAATACTTTGTAGACTATAAAAAAGTACAAGCTGGAGAAGAAATGTGTCAGGTTTGACCAGCCCCAGCAGTTTGAAGCATTGATTGAGAACTAGAATAACAAGTTCAAACATTTCTTTCGCCTCCCTCTCCCCCTTTGTCAGCACCTCCGAGGGCGTCCCACAGTTTGAGAAACACTGATCTAGGCCCTGAGCTAGTATGTGCACACAATACATTTTTATTCAGAAAAAATATCGAGGTCCCTTTGAGGCTTGAGTTCCTGAGTTCCACACATTGAACACCCCGAAACCCGGGCCTGCTCCCTTTATTTTCTAAGTTTTATACAAATCTGAGAAGAAAATCCACATTTGTCTATATGTATAGAGTGAAGCGGTTGTGATTACTCTGTGTGCGTGTGCGTTTGCTTGACGGGACGTAACTTTATAACAGGTCACGTGGTAGGGTCACCTAATAGGTCACATGGTAAGGCCACATGGTAAGGTCACGTAGTAGGTCACGTAGTAGGGTCACATGGTAAGGCCACGTGGTAGGGTCACGTAGTAGGTCACGTAGTAGGGTCACATGGTAAGGTCACGTGGTAGGGTCACGTAGTAGGGTCACGTAGTAGGGTCACATGGTAAGGTCACGTGGTAGGGTCACGTAGTAGGGTCACATGGTAAGGTCACGTGGTAGGGTTACACATTTAATTGTGCTCTTTTTTTCGTTTTCACCTTCTTTAATTTCCCGAAGTAGTTGCCCCTGGATATGACTGCCAGGACGGTAAGACTAAATTCATTGGTCGGATTCATTGACCCACTAACGTGGACACAGTGGACACAGTGGACACAAAGCTGGAAATTATTGTCCTTTTTTTTTTATAAATTACTTATTCTGTTGCATAGAATTTCAATGAAAATCTTCCGACACGCCGGTGAGATCAAAGGATGTCCCATCATACATCTATCTCTACTGTCTTGAAATAATCATAGTCATAACGCAAGAATGAATATTTTTCTTGATTTCAATTTTTTTTTATTTTGCCATGTGTGGTGTTGTGTGACTATACTAAATGCAAAAAGAGACCAAATATTTGTGTTTTTTTTCTTTTGCCATGTGTGGTGTTGTGTGACTGTACTAAATGCAAAAAGAGACCAAATATTTGTGTTTTTTTTATTTTGCCATGTGTGGTGTTGTGTGACTGTACTAAATGCAAAAAGAGACCAAATATTTGTGTTTTTTTTATTTTGCCATGTGTGGTGTTGTGTGACTGTACTAAATGCAAAAAGAGACCAAATATTTGTTTTTTTTTCTTTTGCCATGTGTGGTGTTGTGTGACTGTACTAAATGTAAAAAGAGACCAAATATTTGTTTTTTTTTTATTTTGCCATGTGTGGTGTTGTGTGACTGTACTAAATGCAAAAAGAGACCAAATATTTGTGTTTTTTTTATTTTGCCATGTGTGGTGTTGTGTGACTGTACTAAATGCAAAAAGAGACCAAATATTTGTTTTTTTTTTATTTTGCCATGTGTGGTGTTGTGTGACTGTACTAAATGCAAAAAGAGACCAAATATTTGTTTTTTTTTCTTTTGCCATGTGTGGTGTTGTGTGACTGTACTAAATGCAAAAAGAGACCAAATATTTGTGTTTTTTTATTTTGCCATGTGTGGTGTTGTGTGACTGTACTAAATGCAAAAAGAGACCAAATATTTGTGTTTTTTTTTATTTTGCCATGTGTGGTGTTGTGTGACTGTACTAAATGCAAAAAGAGACCAAATATTTGTGTTTTTTTTATTTTGCCATGTGTGGTGTTGTGTGACTGTACTAAATGCAAAAAGAGACCAAATATTTGTTTTTTTTTCTTTTGCCATGTGTGGTGGTGTGTGACTGTACTAAATGCAAAAAGAGACCAAATATTTGTGTTTTTTTATTTTGCCATGTGTGGTGTTGTGTGACTGTACTAAATGCAAAAAGAGACCAAATATTTGTTTTTTTTTTATTTTGCCATGTGTCGTGTTGTGTGACAGTACTAAATGCAAAAAGAGACCAAATATTTGTGTTTTTTTTATTTTGCCATGTGTGGTGGTGTGTGACTGTACTAAATGCAAAAAGAGACCAAATATTTGTGTTTTTTTTATTTTGCCATGTGTGGTGTTGTGTGACTGTACTAAATGCAAAAAGAGACCAAATATTTGTTTTTTTTCTTTTGCCATGTGTGGTGGTGTGTGACTGTACTAAATGCAAAAAGAGACCAAATATTTGTGTTTTTTTATTTTGCCATGTGTGGTGTTGTGTGACTGTACTAAATGCAAAAAGAGACCAAATATTTGTTTTTTTTTTTATTTTGCCATGTGTGGTGTTGTGTGACTGTACTAAATGCAAAAAGAGACCAAATATTTGTGTTTTTTTCTTTTGCCATGTGTGGTGGTGTGTGACTGTACTAAATGCAAAAAGAGACCAAATATTTGTTTTTTTTTATTTTGCCATGTGTGGTGTTGTGTGACTGTACTAAATGCAAAAAGAGACCAAATATTTGTTGTTGTTTTTTTTGCCATGTGTGGTGTTGTGTGACTGTACTAAATGCAAAAAGAGACCAAATATTTGTGTTTTTTTTATTTTGCCATGTGTGGTGTTGTGTGACTGTACTAAATGCAAAAAGAGACCAAATATTTGTGTTTTTTTTATTTTGCCATGTGTGGTGTTGTGTGACTGTACTAAATGCAAAAAGAGACCAAATATTTGTGTTTTTTTTATTTTGCCATGTGTGGTGTTGTGTGACTGTACTAAATGCAAAAAGAGACCAAATATTTGTTTTTTTTTCTTTTGCCATGTGTGGTGTTGTGTGACTGTACTAAATGTAAAAAGAGACCAAATATTTGTTTTTTTTTTATTTTGCCATGTGTGGTGTTGTGTGACTGTACTAAATGCAAAAAGAGACCAAATATTTGTGTTTTTTTATTTTGCCATGTGTGGTGTTGTGTGACTGTACTAAATGCAAAAAGAGACCAAATATTTGTTTTTTTTTTATTTTGCCATGTGTGGTGTTGTGTGACTGTACTAAATGCAAAAAGAGACCAAATATTTGTTTTTTTTTCTTTTGCCATGTGTGGTGTTGTGTGACTGTACTAAATGCAAAAAGAGACCAAATATTTGTGTTTTTTTATTTTGCCATGTGTGGTGTTGTGTGACTGTACTAAATGCAAAAAGAGACCAAATATTTGTGTTTTTTTTTATTTTGCCATGTGTGGTGTTGTGTGACTGTACTAAATGCAAAAAGAGACCAAATATTTGTGTTTTTTTTATTTTGCCATGTGTGGTGTTGTGTGACTGTACTAAATGCAAAAAGAGACCAAATATTTGTTTTTTTTTCTTTTGCCATGTGTGGTGGTGTGTGACTGTACTAAATGCAAAAAGAGACCAAATATTTGTGTTTTTTTATTTTGCCATGTGTGGTGTTGTGTGACTGTACTAAATGCAAAAAGAGACCAAATATTTGTTGTTTTTTTATTTTGCCATGTGTGGTGTTGTGTGACTGTACTAAATGCAAAAAGAGACCAAATATTTGTGTTTTTTTTATTTTGCCATGTGTGGTGGTGTGTGACTGTACTAAATGCAAAAAGAGACCAAATATTTGTGTTTTTTTTATTTTGCCATGTGTGGTGTTGTGTGACTGTACTAAATGCAAAAAGAGACCAAATATTTGTTTTTTTTCTCTTGCCATGTGTGGTGGTGTGTGACTGTACTAAATGCAAAAAGAGACCAAATATTTGTGTTTTTTTATTTTGCCATGTGTGGTGTTGTGTGACTGTACTAAATGCAAAAAGAGACCAAATATTTGTTTTTTTTTTATTTTGCCATGTGTGGTGTTGTGTGACTGTACTAAATGCAAAAAGAGACCAAATATTTGTGTTTTTTTCTTTTGCCATGTGTGGTGGTGTGTGACTGTACTAAATGCAAAAAGAGACCAAATATTTGTTTTTTTTTATTTTGCCATGTGTGGTGTTGTGTGACTGTACTAAATGCAAAAAGAGACCAAATATTTGTTGTTGTTTTTTTTTGCCATGTGTGGTGTTGTGTGACTGTACTAAATGCAAAAAGAGACCAAATATTTGTTGTTTTTTCTTTTGCCATGTGTGGTGTTGTGTGACTGTACTAAATGCAAAAAGAGATTAAAATATTTGTTTTTTTTCTTTTGCCATGTGTGGTGGTGTGTGACTGTACTAAATGCAAAAAGAGACCAAATATTTGTGTTTTTTTTTCTTTTGCCATGTGTGGTGTTGTGTGACTGCACTAAATGCAAAAAGAGACCAAATATTTGTTTTTTTTTATTTTGCCATGTGTGGTGTTGTGTGACTGTACTAAATGCAAAAAGAGACCAAATATTTGTGTTTTTTTTCTTTTGCCATGTGTGGTGTTGTGTGACTGTACTAAATGCAAAAAGAGACCAAATATTTGTTTTTTTTTCTTTTGCCATGTGTGGTGGTGTGTGACTGTACTAAATGCAAAAAGAGACCAAATATTTGTGTTTTTTTATTTTGCCATGTGTGGTGTTGTGTGACTGTACTAAATGCAAAAAGAGACCAAATATTTGTTTTTTTTTTATTTCGCCATGTGTGGTGTTGTGTGACTGTACTAAATGCAAAAAGAGACCAAATATTTGTGTTTTTTTATTTTGCCATGTGTGGTGTTGTGTGACTGTACTAAATGCAAAAAGAGACCAAATATTTGTGTTTTTTTTATTTTGCCATGTGTGGTGTTGTGTGACTGTACTAAATGCAAAAAGAGACCAAATATTTGTTTTTTTTTCTTTTGCCATGTGTGGTGGTGTGTGACTGTACTAAATGCAAAAAGAGACCAAATATTTGTGTTTTTTTATTTTGCCATGTGTGGTGTTGTGTGACTGTACTAAATGCTAAAAGAGACCAAATATTTGTGTTTTTTTCTTTTGCCATGTGTGGTGGTGTGTGACTGTACTAAATGCAAAAAGAGACCAAATATTTGTTGTTTTTTTTATTTTGCCATGTGTGGTGTTGTGTGACTGTACTAAATGCAAAAAGAGACCAAATATTTGTTGTTGTTTTTTTTTGCCATGTGTGGTGTTGTGTGACTGTACTAAATGCAAAAAGAGACCAAATATTTGTTGTTTTTTCTTTTGCCATGTGTGGTGTTGTGTGACTGTACTAAATGCAAAAAGAGATTAAAATTTTTGTTTTTTTTCTTTTGCCATGTGTGGTGGTGTGTGACTGTACTAAATGCAAAAAGAGACCAAATATTTGTTTTTTTTTCTTTTGCCATGTGTGGTGGTGTGTGACTGTACTAAATGCAAAAAGAGACCAAATACTTGTTTTTTTTTTCTTTTGCCATGTGTGGTTTGAAATATGCCAAAAATCCAACACGTTAAGGTAAATTCAGAATGTCACCTCGACCTAAAGGCAGGTTTTTTTTTTGGGGGGGAGTGGGATTTTCAGTTTTGCAACTAATCAGTGATACCAAACTTACACTCTGACCCTTTTATAATCAAATTTATCAGAAACTAGTTCAAGTAGTTAAGTGTTAGTTACAATAATAGCTTGGAAAGTGAAGATACACTGTAACTAAATGAACATTGAGTTTGTTTCATCTGTTCCTCCTTACTAAGAGTTAATTGTTATGTTTCAAAAAATACCTTTGTTTTATTTTTATTTATTTCTTCCATCCTTCTACAAGGAACAACATGGCCGCTGTATGCCAAAACGTATAACATAGAATGTCTAATTTTATTATTTTTTTAAAACGAGCTGCTCTATTGAATTGATAAAGCTTTTTTTTCTTAACTTGGACCCCCACCCCCTCTCTAAACAGATATCAATGTAAACAATTTATACCTCTTTTTTATTAAGTTCTTGATTAAACAAAAAAAAAATAATCCTTTTCAAAGTACTTGTAAAGCCTGGACGTTACTGAGAAGTGAAATCTAGCACTAGATGGGTCAAATTACACACGCGTGTTCACCCATTTATCTTGTCACCATGTGTTGGTGTAATTTGTGTGTACTAGATGGAAGCTAGGAGATTCATTCGAGTGGGCGGTACCTAGGAACAGCTTTGAGTTCAACTATTAAAGTTTTTTTTTACTACGTTGTGACAAGGTGTAATCGAGGCCACTACTTACAAGGTGTGACATACATATCAGACATTCGGATCTCCGCCAGCATCAAGGCGTCTCACAATCAAACGATGCTGTCAAATAAGAGCATGACGTCTGTATTAATGCCTGTTATTTGTGCGTCATTTTTTCCAATTTAACATTTTAAAACTTTGAATGATTGTTACTTTTTGGATGAGATACTGTGTTAGAGGCTAGAGAATTGGAAAGACATCAAGAGAAACGAAAGGAAAGAAAAGAGAGGATGTTTGTTCTGGAGGCGAGTTATGTGAAGACACAGAGAAAGAGTAATGCAAGATGCAAATGGGAAAAATACAAAAGATCAAAAGTCAGAGAATGACAGAGAAAGACTAAGAGACCCATTGAAAGAGAAAGACTAAGAGACCCAATGACAGATTAAGAGACCCAATGACAGACTGAGAGACCCAATGACAGAGAAAGACTAAGAGACCCAATGACAGAGAAAGACTAAGAGACCCAATGACAGAGAAAGACTAAGAGACACAATGACAGAGAAAGACTAAGAGACACAATGACAGAGAAAGACTAAGAGACACAATGACAGAGAAAGACTAAGAGACACAATGACAGAGAAAGACTAAGAGACACAATGACAGAGAAAGACTAAGAGACACAATGACAGAGAAAGACTAAGAGACACAATGACAGAGAAAGACTAAGAGACACAATGACAGAGAAAGACTAAGAGACCCAATGACAGAGAAAGACTAAGAGACACAATGACAGAGAAAGACTAAGAGACACAATGACAGAGAAAGACTAAGAGACACAATGACAGAGAAAGACTAAGAGACACAATGACAGAGAAAGACTAAGAGACACAATGACAGAGAAAGACTAAGAGACACAATGACAGAGAAAGACTAAGAGACACAATGACAGAGAAAGACTAAGAGACACAATGACAGAGAAAGACTAAGAGACACAATGACAGAGAAAGACTAAGAGACACAATGACAGAGAAAGACTAAGAGACACAATGACAGAGAAAGACTAAGAGACACAATGACAGAGAAAGACTAAGAGACACAATGACAGAGAAAGACTAAGAGACACAATGACAGAGAAAGACTAAGAGACACAATGACAGAGAAAGACTAAGAGACACAATGACAGAGAAAGACTAAGAGACACAATGACAGAGAAAGACTAAGAGACACAATGACAGAGAAAGACTAAGAGACACAATGACAGAGAAAGACTAAGAGACACAATGACAGAGAAAGACTAAGAGACACAATGACAGAGAAAGACTAAGAGACACAATGACAGAGAAAGACTAAGAGACACAATGACAGAGAAAGACTAAGAGACACAATGACAGAGAAAGACTAAGAGACACAATGACAGAGAAAGACTAAGAGACACAATGACAGAGAAAGACTAAGAGACACAATGACAGAGAAAGACTAAGAGACACAATGACAGAGAAAGACTAAGAGACACAATGACAGAGAAAGACTAAGAGACACAATGACAGAGAAAGACTAAGAGACACAATGACAGAGAAAGACTAAGAGACACAATGACAGAGAAAGACTAAGAGACACAATGACAGAGAAAGACTAAGAGACACAATGACAGAGAAAGACTAAGAGACACAATGACAGAGAAAGACTAAGAGACACAATGACAGAGAAAGACTAAGAGACACAATGACAGAGAAAGACTAAGAGACACAATGACAGAGAAAGACTAAGAGACACAATGACAGAGAAAGACTAAGAGACACAATGACAGAGAAAGACTAAGAGACACAATGACAGAGAAAGACTAAGAGACACAATGACAGAGAAAGACTAAGAGACACAATGACAGAGAAAGACTAAGAGACACAATGACAGAGAAAGACTAAGAGACACAATGACAGAGAAAGACTAAGAGACACAATGACAGAGAAAGACTAAGAGACACAATGACAGAGAAAGACTAAGAGACACAATGACAGAGAAAGACTAAGAGACACAATGACAGAGAAAGACTAAGAGACACAATGACAGAGAAAGACTAAGAGACACAATGACAGAGAAAGACTAAGAGACACAATGACAGAGAAAGACTAAGAGACACAATGACAGAGAAAGACTAAGAGACACAATGACAGAGAAAGACTAAGAGACACAATGACAGAGAAAGACTAAGAGACACAATGACAGAGAAAGACTAAGAGACACAATGACAGAGAAAGACTAAGAGACACAATGACAGAGAAAGACTAAGAGACACAATGACAGAGAAAGACTAAGAGACACAATGACAGAGAAAGACTAAGAGACACAATGACAGAGAAAGACTAAGAGACACAATGACAGAGAAAGACTAAGAGACACAATGACAGAGAAAGACTAAGAGACACAATGACAGAGAAAGACTAAGAGACACAATGACAGAGAAAGACTAAGAGACACAATGACAAGAAAGACTAAGAGACACATGACAGAGAAAGACTAAGAGACACAATGACAGAGAAAGACTAAGAGACACAATGACAGAGAAAGACTAAGAGACACAATGAAACAGACCAAACTTGAGTAAATGGCAATGAGGTGGCAAGCGAAGAAAGAGAGAAAGAAAGAGAGAAAGAAAGAGAGAAAGAAAGAGAGAAAGAAAGAGAGAAAGAAAGAGAGAAAGAAAGAGAGAAAGAAAGAGAGAAAGAAAGAGAGAAAGAAAGAGAGAAAGAAAGAGAGAAAGAAGAGAGAAGAAAGAGAGAAAGAAAGAGATAAAGAAAGAGAGAAAGAAAGAGAGAAAGAAAGAGAAAAGAAAGAGAGAAAGAAAGAGAGAAAGAAAGAGAGAAAGAAAGAGATAAAGAAAGAGAGAAAGAGAGAAAGAAAGAGAGAAAGAAAGAAGTAAAAAAAGAACCAAGATAGAAAGAGAGGGAGAGAAGAAGTGAGTCTAGAAATAAAACATAAAAAAAAACTAGAGATTTTCATTTTGTAAATAAATAAAAAAAACTTTTTTGATGTATCCAGTGTATAGACTAAAGTATTTTAATAAACCGTAGTTTTTTTTAATATTGTGTATGTGCGTGTGCACTGTTCAGAACTCCTTCGCTTGTAACAACAATTATCTTTCAATAGTATGTCCTTGACATTGCTTATTTTAACCATGTATTTTTTCAATTTAAATCTACTTTGAATGTTTCATTTTTCATTGGATTCAGTTTTTTTTAAATCTTCCATTTGATCTCCTCCGCATTTCGTCTTATCTCTTTCTCTTTTTATTTTGAAGGGTATCTTAAATCAAAGTGTAAACAAACAGTGGATAACATTTTAAAAACAAATCTCCAATACAGGAGGATAGAGAAATACGACATTTAAACTGTTAAAGAAATTATGTGTATGTGTGTGTATGGAAGCAATTTTTCTAAAATCTAAAATAAGAAGTCCACTTAAAAATTTATAGAACATTAAGAGCGAGAGACAGGACGCTAAAGTTGTTCAACACTAAAGAAGAAGAAAACGTGTAGAGACTAATGAACAAAACAAAAACCAAACAACTTGATGATTGATGCCAGGTCTAGTTCTGAGCTCATTGTTTCATTAGCGCAATCATATCTTGTCACAGTCCTCAGAGTCTACACAAGTTGTCGTTTGTACACGTTTTCCAACCCACGTCCTTGTGAGGGCAGTTTTTCATTGGTTAGTTTCAACCTTGTGCACGCGAGTTTTGTCCAATACATTACCAGTTCTAACTTTATTCAGCAAAATAATTCTTCCCACCTCCCAGAAATTTTTTTTTTTTTTTTTTGTAAAAATTAACAGGCCGTTATCTTAGGGATGGTAAGAGTCTCAAACAATTTTTTTTAAAATTAATTGGCAGTTTTTTTTAAATTTTCAATCTTTCATTAGCTACACTAGCGAACCAATGAATCTGATTGTAGAGATATACAATCTTACAAGTATGGCTAGTTACGTCTTTTACGTTATTATGTCTCCTGCTAGTCAAACCAAATACAAAATACTTTTTACACAAGTTAAACCAACAAGATTAGGCTCTTGAACACCATTGTTAAGCCAATACTACTTTATGGAACAGAGACCTGGAGAATTATCATCGCCACCTTGAAAAAAAATCCAGATATTCATCAATATCTGCCTGAGGAGGATACTTATGATCCGCTGGCCAGACAAGATCTCGAATGAGGAACTATGGCAAAGAACAAAGCAGCAGCCCATTGAAGTAGATATCCTTCAGAGACGCTGGAGATGGATAGGTCACACCCTTCGCAAGCCTGCATCCAACATAACAAGGCAAGCCCTAACCTGGAACCCCCAAGGAAAGAGGAAGAGGGGACGGCCCAGGAATACGTGGCGCCGCGATTCGGAAGCAGTTGCCAGGTAGATGGGCAAGACGTGGAGACGGAGAGACTCGCCCAGAATCGAGATGCCTGGAGGAAGCTGGTTGGTGGCCTATGTCCCAGAAGGGACCACAGGCAGAGATGAAGATGATGAATATAACGATGTCGGATATTCACTATCTTTTCTAGTTTACGAGATCTAAACGGGACGGACAGACGGACAAGCCACACAAAACTAATAGCGTCTTTTCCCTTTTGGGGGACGCTAAAAATACTTTTAAGTAAAAGACAAAACACATAGATAATAGAATATTAAGAGAATGACCCAGGTTTGAGTTCGGCTTTAATGATGTGGAACCTTGTGGATATTTAAATGCAATGTACATTATAAACAAAAGCACCAACAGATTTGTCTCATATTACACGAACAAAAATATTCACTCCATACACTTGAGCTATAGCCTTTTATAAACTCTGGCTAACAATTGGACACGTATCTCTTCAAAATTCCTAGACTACGATTACAATTGGACACGTATCTCTTCAAAATTCCTAGACTACGATATTGGTTAGCATGAACAAAGTCTCATTTTGTTATCTTTTTTAAAAGGATATTTTGTGAGAGGTGAAACGTCTGAGTGCCCAGTGAATCAAAGTAATTGCCTTTGACTTGCGACAGCTGAGCATTATGCATTAAACTTGAATAGCGTGTAGATGTAGGCAATATCCCCGAGGCTTCTACCTTTATCCTTGCTAAGTAATCAATAGGATAATGAGCGAGAGAAAAATATAAAGTATCTGGAGGACAAGCGGTTCTCACTACATGACGCGTGATGCCACCCCCTAACTTAACGTCAACTGACATTAGACATTGTCATAACTGACTAGGTTTAGGGAAAAAAAAAAGGAAATCTTCCGTAGAGGAAAAAAAATTCTGACTTTACCATTTTTTTTAAATTCGACACAAAGGTCAACAAACAAAAGCAAACATTTAGTTTGAGAATGAGTCAATCAACAAGAACAAAACAAGCGAAACGCTTTGAGATCCACTCTGAATTAATTATAGTTTGCTGACTGCTATTATTTTCGTGTTTGTCGATACGTTTTACATTTTTGTTCTGCTTGGGTTCTACCACCTCTCTCCGCCTCTTTCCCTCTTCGGTCAATTCTCTGAGACTTTCTTATCGCCAATTCGCCACAAACATGGATACATTTTTTTTAGCAGATGGTTGCATTAAATTAAAAAAAATGTTTAAAAAACTGACAATTGAAACACACCATACGGTTTGAAAGCGCTACATATATGGAATGAAGTCAGATCAAATAATTTGCATGTTTTTGCTAAATATTACGAGCATCAAATAACACTACCTTATACAACATGCACAGGAGTTT
Organism: Biomphalaria sudanica; assembly: GCA_036873155.1. Classification (NCBI taxonomy): domain Eukaryota; kingdom Metazoa; phylum Mollusca; class Gastropoda; family Planorbidae; genus Biomphalaria; species Biomphalaria sudanica. Next base: position 13,603 of record JAZGLO010004451.1, on the reverse strand, counting down.
GTTGGTCGAATGGTACAACGCCTTGACCTCTCTTCAAGTCCCGGGTTTATTCATTTCATTCATGACAGGGATTTTTAGTCTCGGGATTTTAAAGGCGCCCTGAGTCCACCTAACTTGAGTGGGTAGGCGCCCTGAGTCCACCTAACTTGAATGTTTAGGCTCCCTGAGTCCACCTAACTTGAATGGTTAGGCTCCCTGAGTCCACCTAACTTTAGTGGATAGGCGCCCTGAGTCCACCTAACTTTAGTGGATAGGCGCCCTGAGTCCACCTAACTTGAGTGGGTACCTGACAAAAGTTGGAGGAAGTAAAGAGGTTGGTCGTTGTGTTCAACGTGGGCCACAGAAACAGGTGACCTTTACATCGTCTGCCCTATAGATCGCAAGGTCCGAAATATACGAAACCGACATAAATTATTTTAAAATTTTACTGTAAGCAAAAGTTACGATCTAAATAAATACTCTTTCAACAATATGTGGTTACATATATAGTATGCATTTATATAACTCTTTCACTTGGGGTCCGTAGCAAGTTTTTGACTATATATAATTTCTTTCTCAAACTAAAACCCAACGAGTCTACTCATTAAGCCCTGTTCTCACCAACTAAAGATTCAAAGACTTCAAACAAATTACAATTTCCTTCCTCTCGTCCCCGTGAACAGAGTAATAATAGAGTAGTGAAATACATGTCTGTCAAATGTAGTCAATGTCTGTCAAATGTAGACAGTTTACTCAATTTAGATGTCGAACTTTTCTTCAGTACTTCAATAGAAATACAATATGGCGGAGATTTCCAAGAACTATCAGCTGCATCTGTAGTTATAAAAACTAAACTACAACTGGTCATAAGGCTACAAAGTCAAGTAGTTGTAATTTGAAGCGACTTTCTTACCTGTAAGCAACTCAACTGTTTATTTAGATATATAAGGCACACAAGAACACAAGAACTTTTTTCCTAGTTATTAAGTAGGAAACAGAATGTCTGAACAAATACAGTACAGAATCTACTACATTTATTTCATTCATTAAAAACAACGAATAAATGAATATAAACAATGCATTGGACATAATGGTAACAAATATCTGTCAATCAGAAGATAGAAAAAAAAAACCGGTGTAAGTTTGACTTTTTCACCTTGTAACTGGTGGGCACGTGACCTGTCTGAAATTCTCCACTCGACTTTCGACAAGTTAAAGAAAGTTAATTTAATTTTTAATGTCCTATGTCTTGACACACAGAGACGTGACAAATAAGGTCAGGTCAACAGCCAGGTATTAATTTTTCTTTAGTATTCAAGGTCACATTACTGCTTAGAATGTAGACATGATACACAGGCATAAAACTTGAGATGAGTAAAAGGGAAAAGGCGTTCCCAATACACTTATTACAGTCCCTAACACATGTGTCACAGTTCCTAAAACACGTGTCCAGTTCCTAACGCACGTGTCACAGTCCCTAACACACGTATCACAGTTCCTAACACACGTGTCGCAGTCCTTAACAAACTTTAATGATTAATTAACCTCTCATTTGCAATTGCTTCGAGAAATTGAAACAATAAAAAAAAGGTAATAAAGAGACAATGACACGTATAATTAAAATGACTTTATTTGTTCTATTCTGGTGGTGAAAAGCATGCAACTAATCACATCTCCTTAGATCATCTCAGAGAGGCCGATAGGGGGGGGGGAGGAGTTACCATGGGTCTTAAGCTCTAAGAGTCTTCGACTCAACTCTTATGGCAATAACAAATTAGAAGCAGAAGATTCTAGTGTCGTTGTGCTGGACACTCAACATCCTGGTCAACCGTCGGCTATAGTAACAGTTGACTTGCTATTAGCAATGATAAAAGGATCAACGGATAACAGATCTCTCTCGTGAGATATTAAAACACATATAAAATTCACTATAGATTTTAACACATAATGGGAGTATTTAATGCTATAGGTCTAAAAATAAATACATTTTTTTGGATATTAAAATGCTTAGAAATAGATTTTTTTCTTTACTTTATAAGACATTTTCCGTTTTTTTCCCCCCCAGTGAAGAAATTGTTTGTATCGCATGAAAAAAAATAAATATTCAGCAGATGGTTGTCATTAGGGTTACTGACCCAGCTGAGTGACTGCAACAATTTTAAGGAAACATCTGTGAGTTATATGTGCGTTTATCTAGACAAATTATGTCCGCTTAAACAATACCAGCTTGAAATATCTCTTTCTGTCTCTTTTTTCTTTTCTTTTCACACCTATAGAACAAAAGAACAAGAGATCTCTTTTGCTGATTACTCATTTAGAGAGTACTAAATAAACAACAACAAAATAAGTGATAGTTTCTGAAACACCGAGCTGAATGATACTGATGGCTACAAACACATGTGCCTCGTGGGGAGAAATTACGACAAAGCTATCAATGATTCCATTTATTATACAACATGCATAGGAAGTAATTCAAACGCAATAGTCGCCAGTGGGTTAAAGTTAGATCAATTGTACGATACACTAAAAATGTTAACCCTTTAAGTCCTACATCTTTAATATCCTGTGACAAGAGCCATGACTGATAGTGGTATGGTTAATTAAATTGCGAAGCCCCTACCAGGCACGGGGCCCTATTTGGAGCAATTGGTCAAATCTGCATAAGGATGGCACTGTCCTTTATGGGGATTTAAAGTTGTAGCATGATTTCTTTTAGAATATGCAAAGATTGAAAACATTACCTTTCAAACATTACTATTACCCGTTAAATATGGCAAATACAGTTATGCTACATATTATTAAAATATGCTAAATATATGACATTGTAGAATTATTATTGCACTGATGTTAACTAAATTTTCACATTGGTTATCAATCTAAGATGTACAAACACACAAATGGTGCAAACCTGTTATTTAGTTCTTTGCATGCTAATAAACAAATTGAAAATTCAAGAAAATGTAAAAACAAACAAAATTATTTTTAAAAAGTATTCACAAAGCTTCAACCTCCTCTTGTAGCCCTGTCTTAGAGAGGACCCAACAGCATCAACCTCCTTTTGTAGCCCTGTCTTAGAGAGGACCCAACAGCATCAACCTCCTTTTGTAGCCCTGTCTTAGAGAGGACCCAACAGCATCAACCTCCTTTTGTAGCCCTGTCTTAGAGAGGACCCAATAGCATCAACCTCCTTTTGTAGCCCTGTCTTAGAGAGGACCCAACAGCATCAACCTCCTTTTGTAGCCCTGTCTTAGAGAGGACCCAACAGCATCAACCTCCATTTGTAGCCCTGTCTTAGAGAGGACCCAACAGCATCAACCTCCTTTTGTAGCCCTGTCTTAGAGAGGACCCAACAGCATCAACCTCCTTTTGTAGCCCTGTCTTAGAGAGGACTCAACAGCATCAACCTCCTTTTGTAGCCCTGTCCTAGAGCGGACCCAACAGCATCAACCTCCTTTTGTAGCCCTGTCCTAGAGAGGACCCAACAGCATCAACCTCCTTTTGTAGCCCTGTCTTAGAGAGGACCCAACAGCATCAACCTCCTTTTGTAGCCCTGTCCTAGAGAGGACCCAACAGCATCAACCTCCTTTTGTAGCCCTGTCCTAGAGAGGACCCAACAGTTGTTTCTTCCCCTTCCCTTGACTCGCTGCGCACCAAGCAGGAGAGGGAATGTGTGTGTGTGTGTGTGTGCCACACGTTTTTTGACACACTCATATCTTGCCTGGACACGTGACCTATGCATCAACGTGATACAGAAGGCAAAGCAGAACTTACTGCCACCAGTTCCAATTTGAGCAATTAGGGTTCACGGTCCTTCTTAGCCCAAATATTTTAGCATTTTTTTTTCTGTTGAACAGCATTTAGTTTAGTGGTCTTTCCATGGGACTTCTTTGAATTGTTAAGTTTGGTTTGTCGATTTTGAAATCATTACCTATCCTCTTAGTTTGATCTGATACCGGACCGGTACCGTTAGGCTACGATTTTCTTTTAATGTATATTAGTTTCTATATCTCCTGCACATTTCTACATATCGCTTTCTCGTCCTTGTCTATGTTACTTTATTAAGTGTTAATCAAGGAATACAACGCAGAAAATAAAAAAAATATTTAAATCTCAGACTGTAAAATAAGGTCAGTGCTAAAAATGGGTTTTTATGATGTGCTTATAATAGTTTTTTCAATGATGTGCTTACAATGATTTTTTTATGATGTGCTTACAATGGGTTTTTATGTTAACTAAGAAAAATGGGACGACAAAATAATTTGATCTCGTCTCAAGTTTTGTATGGAATAATTTATTATTTTTCTTCTTTATAAAGCTTATATCAACTCTCATTCTGTCTGTCTTTCTGTCTGTCTGGTAAAAAAAGTTTGTACACGTTATTTATCCCACACCCAATCTCGGATCATTTTGAAATTTTGCACAATTATTTCTTATACTTGACAACACAAGTATCAATTTTTAAAAAATGCCAAAAAGTTTATAAACTATTGGTAGTTAATTATTTTGTTTGGTAACAAACAAGGGAAAGAAATCGTTATTGACAGATGTGGTGGTATAAGTTAAATTAATCCCCTTGAGGAGGCTTGAGACTTGAGCCCTGAGTGGACAAATTTTTCTTTTTAATGCAAATAAAATACGATCACGGTAACATTGACAAAAGATACCCCATTGTTCCCACTCTCACCCTTTTCCCAAGTGGTTCAGACAAGTGATAGGGCCAGAGCGCCTTGAGAAAGCCAAAGGAATGAACTTGCGCTAAACTAAAAAAAATCAATTGGGTACCAAGAAAAGCATACAAAAAATACTTTTAAAAAAAGCTGGTACGAAGTGTAATTGTATCAATTAGTTTTAATCAGTCATGTGAGTAAATTTCTAATTTATCTAGATATCTAGATTAACAATAATCATCATCATCATCATCATCAAACTCCATTAGAGTGAGGGCTTGAGAGGCTCAAATCCTGTCTTGCAAAAGCCCTGGAAAGAAACCCTGTTGTCTTGCGTAGTGCAAAAATGTCGCCATACAGGTCGAGAATTTTTGGTTTCCCAGACCTGTCGAGACGGAGATCAGCAAGTCTGGGGCAGTCAAACAGAATATGAGGCACGGTTTCCTCTTCTTTCCCACAGCGGGGGCACCGTGAATCAAAATTTGGCCATAGCTGCGAGAAATATGAGCCAACAGGACAGTGGCCTGTCCTGCACTGTGGTATAATAGCTTGCTCAGGCCTGGACAGTCTCCACCACGGGTAAGTGTGGTCAGGGCGCCTTATGCGCTCCCAGACTCCACGGGCTTTTTGGGACTTGTCCCAGCACTCAAACCACTTTTTCATTTCTGTTTTTTTGAATTATAGCCAGAGCATGATGAAAACTTACTACTTGTTCAGTGGGTAGAATTTGCCCTCCCTGGTGGGCCAAGGAGTATGCAATAGTGTTGCCAGTCACACCTATATGACTCGTTACCCACTGCATTATTACATGGGTGCCATAGCGTTGTTTTTTGTTGTGTGAAGCCATGATGACAGTGTCGATATTGGGAGGCCATGGTCCGGGGCTTTGCAAAGCCTGTAGTACATATTTTGAGTCAGTGACCACAACAATCTGTGTTGCTCTCAAATGTCCCTCGCCGAGTTGAGAGTCAATGACATTTAACTCTTTCTCTCCGTAACTATATACCACATTCTGGTGGAATCAACGCTGGTATCGTCAGTTAGGAGAGAAAGAGTTAAGGCTTCACAGACTGCCATGGTCTCCGCATCGAAACTGCAAACACTACCACATGGTCCAAAGATTTTGACTGAGTGAGACCCAAGAAAGTCAATGTAGGCTCCATAGCCATATCCCAAGTGGTTCAGACAAGTGATAGAGCCAGAGCGCCTTGAGAAAGCCAAATGAATGAAATTGCGCTAAACAAAAAAAAATCAATTGGGTATCAAGAAAAGCATACAAAAAATACTTTTAAAAAAAAAAGCTGGTACGAAGTGTAATTGTATCAATTAGTTTTAATCAGTCATGTGATTAAATTTTTAAATTGATCTAGATATCTAGACTAACAATAATAAATCTGTGCGATTAGAAATATTTTGACAAAGCTTATTTCAACTCACTCTATCATCTGGAAAAAGGTTTGTACAAGTTATTTCTCCGACACAATCTAGCTTCAAGCTGAATTTTTGCATGATTATTTTGCTCTTAATCTTATCTTATCTTATATAATACAGACGTTACTTCAAAAAATAAGATGATTACGTCCTACGCGTCATGCATTTAGTCATGCATATTAACCAATGACTTAAATTCTGCCAAAATCACTGGTTTTTCTGGCTAGCTCAGGCAACCCATTCCATGCTCTAATAGCACTAGGGAAGAAGGAGTATTTGTACAAATTTGTCCTAGCATATGGGACGAGGAATGTGCCTTTATTTTTGTGTCTTTCAGAGTATTTTAATAAATTTTGTTTTTGTATTTGAAGATTATGGTTCAGTGTTTTATGTATAATTGCTACTTTACTTTTGAGTCTTCTGTCCTGAAGGCTTTCTAAATTTAGTGATTTTACTAATGGTGTTACCCTAGTCAAATGTGAATATTCGTTTGTTATGAATCTCACTGCTCTATTTTGTGTTTGTTCCAGTTTCTTAATGTTTTCTTGAGTTGAGGGGTCCCACACGGTGGATGCATATTCTATTATTGGCCTAACCAAGGTTAAATAACATTTTAGTTTTATGTTCTTATTTGATTTATAGAAATTTCTTTTAATAAACCCTAATGCTTTGTTGGATTTTTTTTATAGTTTCATCAATAACTAATAACTAATAAGATTTAGATTTTGTTACAAAAACATTGTTTAACTCTCCCCATTCCGCAACTCTACCCGAGAAATAAATCCTAGTTATAGCGAATGAAAAAATCTATCAGATTTTGTAATATTCTAATGATAGATGTAGACTTAGAAGACGGGGCGCTAATTGTTCCTGAGCATTAATTTCTTCATCTCTGTAATGAATAGGGCCTACTTGCGGAAATACTTAAAGATGTACTCTGTTTAAGATAAGATTGTCTAGTCCTCTAGCCAAATTTAAATATTGTTGTAACCCTATTGGCGACGCGATAGGGTTAACTGTGTGTGATCAGCTAACTTATGTGACTCAGGCCAGAAAGACAGTTTAGTGTGCTAATTCGAAGAGCAAGGGACGGTACTGTTGTGAACGTTGCACGTGACTATAACCCGTGTTATGGTCATCATAAGTCTGCGTGGACCAGAGACACAGAGTACGTAAGGCAGGGCAGTTCAAGACAGGACAGCGAGGAGACCGGGACTGTTAGACGACCATGAAGTCGGTCCTGGCGGAGTCCTCAAGTTTTATGTACGAGGCTATGAAGAGATAGTGACAGCAGAGTTTTGTACGGTGATGTACAATGTAGCATTTTTAGTTGTTGATGTGTTGTCAATTGTCTAGTATTGGCTGTTATCTATTTGACCATTATTAAAGTACCAGATTATTTGGAGCCCTTGTTGAAATAAATCCTGGTTCTTGATGTGTTGTGTCTTTGGCAGTGTTTACAGAAAGCCTGATTAGGAGAGATCGTAACAATATTTTAAATTATTTTATTAAATTTATTTTTTGAAAATTCTTACCGTCAAGCTAGAGTTTTCCGGTGTTGCCGGGCAGCTAGCAATAATTTTCCTAACGATATACACCAACTGTCAAATCTCTAGGAAACTCATTAGAACCGTTTTAGAGAGCCGTGTCTAACCATGAGGTGACAGGTTTTGCCAATGAATGAGATAGTTGAATAGATCAATGGACCTCATTCACCAATCGTAGACAAACAACATTTAGTCACTTGATCTTATTGATAAAACAACAACAACAAAAAAAAACGGTCACGTGACAGCCATCATGAATTTAACATAAGATCGTAAATTATATAGAAGAGATAGAGTACCACGTTGCTAAATGTTGTTTGATTTACCATTGTAAAAAGTACACCGGAAGTGATATACGTTGGAAGTTTGCAGCTTTTAATCACTTACACGGACCGCAACGCACACTGGAAGCAGGATCACATGGTAATAGGGCGCCACGATGATCTGCTGACTACTGTCAAGAAAACGCAAACAAAAACTGTATGATTATATGACAAGTTTCTTAAGGCATGGAACAGGGAACAGTACCATGACATGGAATGAAAGACTAAGCGATGGGAAGGCAGCATAAAAGAATGTTCAGCCGAGTCATGGAGTTCAGATCTGTATCTGAAGAATGTTAGGCAAAGCTCATGACAATGTGATCATCGATTTAATATTCACATATTTATAGCTTGCAGTGGAGGTTCAACGCATCAGGGGCGTAGCAAGGGTATTTTTTGATGCCCTGTGTGACAGTTCCTCAAGATGCCCTCAAAAAAACTAAAAGGTTTAAGACAGCGAAAAGTTTCTAATTTCAAAATAAAGTGTAATTCATTTTTTAAGCATTGCTATTTCGCAAAGAATCGATTTTACAAAAAAGATAATACAAGGGAATTTCACGTGCTTTCTTGCCGGCAAACTATATATTTTTTTCCCACTAGGTCAAATTCAATAGACGAAATTGCCAAATTAGTTAGTCGTTAATTCGTCATCGTTGTTTCTTAGTATTTCTTATTAAAGCAAGTTTGGAAAAATTTCGCTTGCATGTAGCCACACTTACCGCAATAGTAAAAAACAAGGATACAAAGAAACAAACTCAAAATCGGCCCCCGAAATGGTCCACCCAGGCAGGTAAAATGGCATGTTTCAATATTTTCACAAAAGAACATCAGAATGAAATTCTATCATAGACAAATGACAGAGAAAAAAAGGAGAAATATGGCTGACAGATCTTGTGTGGTGCCCCAGCGGTCCAGCAGACCAAAAGAAAGGGGACAGCGAATGTGAAGTAAGTGGTGAACCTGGCCTAACTGATGTCTTAAAATGAATATCTAATTCTTTTGTAAATCCTCAAGAAAATAACATTTCCGTAAAAAAAAAGGTCCTTTAATTAAGTGTACTATGGTTACGGAGTGCCACTGCAGTTCACGCGGTAATATGAACAACTACTTATTAATTGTTGTTTTCAATTATGTCCAACTTATATGCATACTAAATATATTTTTTTAGTTAAAAAAAAGTAAACATTTTTTTTGTAGATGTAATAGTTAGTGTGACAGAACTTACACAAATAGTCATCTACCCTACTAGTTTACGAGATCTAAACGGGACGGACGAACGGACGGACGGGCAGACATTCCACACAAAACTAGTAGCTGCTTTTCCCCTTTCGAGGGCCGCAAATAATATGCGAATCAAGATGGCAATATTTGGGTAATGACATTTTAAAAAAAATAAAACTCTAAAGATCTTTCTTAAATTTTCTACTGCCAATTCTTCTTCAACTCGTTCGCGATGCCCACGGTGTGCCAGATTCTGCTTTAAGTGAAAACGCATGATGTCCAAGATTTTCTACAGATAATCTCTCCACATTTTTCCCTCTTGCTTATTTAAATCTTGAGCCTTGCTGTCATTATTGTTGCCTAGTCACAGACAAACTTCACCCCAAGCAGGTGATCTTGATTCTAGCAGGGTTATGTTTGCTGAACGGTTGGAAAACATTCTCCCAGCCCCCCACCCCCCAACTGGTCCACAAAAGAGATTGGACCATTACTAATTAGTAGTTACAAAACACTACATTATTAACTTTTCCATGACCAGTGCATTGAAAAAATATACAAAATGATGTGTAAAAGTGCGTTGCTTTCAGAGATTTGAATACATCTGGCGAAATTTGATTCAAGCTGGTCTGCAGCTTACATTTAATTTAATAAAGAATATGGGGCATAACAATAAACAAATTACCAAAAAAAAAATGTGTTTGTTTTTATCTATGTAATTACAATGCGTAGTTTTTACTATGAAAGTTTGTCCTCATTTTGATGATTCCCATCACTCGATGCCCCGTCCGGCCCACACCACCCACACATTGCTAGCTAGCCACTGGTTCTGATATATCTCGATACCTAGATAAACTTCTGTAATGTAAATATAAAAGAAATACTTTTAAAAATGGCTTCTCTAAGGGGGATGAGCTCCATATTTACTGACGTATATCTCACTAATCTGAGATTTATTTCCCTTTTTCGATATAAAAAATATATTACCTCTATTTAATTAACTAATAGGTTAATTATTTTATTTATTTTGTAAGCGAGATCACGAAGAGAGAAATGTGAGGAAAAAACGTCGTGCAAAATCTGAGACAGTGAGGAGTTCATGAAATGTAAGACTTGTCAATAGTTAGATTAGATATATAATAGGATAAATCTCTGCCTTCTATCGGTCGTATAAATAGCCTTTGGAAAAAATCATGAATTGGTTGAGAGTCATTTCGATTTTTAAGTTTTGGTTTTATTAAGAAGTGACGTCAGTGTCGTGGAACTTAATCAGGATTGTGCCATGTTGACAGAGGGAGTGCAGCCAGCACAGTGCACAGCACAAACCAACTGATTAGTTGACTTAACAAATACACTTTTTTTTTAAGCCTGATGGAAAACATTTTTTTTTTTAATTGAAATAAACGAAGTGCGTTCTGAGGTATTATAAGATTTGCAAGGCTGGCTCGAAAATGTCTATTTTTATAAAGATTTTGTATGAAGCACTTTTGTAGTAGGTTGGTATAATGTATTTGTTTGAACTTTGATTCTGTTGTAATCATTCAATCAACCAGAAGCTATTACCTTCGAGTGGACCTGGGTTTTTTTGTTTGTATTTTCAATGTTAAAACGTTTGACGTTCAATTTCTGTCTCTCATTGCTCTTTTCCTGAACACAAAACTGATTACTGACATTTTAGAGAGAGAGAGAGGCAGAGACAGAGAGAGAGAGAGAGAGAGAGAGAGAGGAAGAGAGAGACAGACAGAGAGAGACAGAGAAAGAGAGAGAAAGAGAGAAACAAAGAGAGAAGCAGAGAGACATAGAGAGAAATAAAGAAACAGAGAAAGAAATAGAGAGACAGAGAAAGAGAGAGACAGACAGAGACAAAGACAGAGAGAGAGAAAGAGAGAGACAGAGAGAGAAAGAGAGAGACAGAGAAAGAGAGAGACAGACAGAGACAAAGACAGAGATAGAGACAGATAGACAGAGACAGAGAAGACAGAGAACATTAAATTTAGCATATCAACCATTGCTCTTGTCACAGGATTTTAAGAATGTAGAACTTAACCGGTTAACATATCTAGTATATTGTACGATTGACATCACTTCAATTAAGCCACTGGCCCCTAGTGCTTTTATTTCTTCCTGTGCATGTTGTATTTAAATGTTGGTATAATGATCTAATTAATAGTAATAGTTAGTTTTGTAAAAAAAATAATTAGAAGAGGGCCTCGCAAGCATCCATTAAATTGGACACGCAATTTGTAAAGCCGGCCCTGCCGTACACAACAACCTAACGTGTTTTACCTCCATGATTGGACACCTTACACCGTGTTAGGCGCTGTCTCTTAGACAGATAAGTCAAACGGAGGTAACACTCAAATAGCGAAATCCAATGACACAGGCCTACAATAAAAGTTAGTCGACGCAGATAAGTAATGTCAAACAAGAAGTTAAATAATAACCAAGGGAACCGTCGAATGTCGTAAAGCTAAATCTCTACGTCCATTTTACTGCCTCTCTCTACAACAGTCATTCTCAAACTTATTAGCTCGGCGACCCCCTAATACGATTCATCAGTAGGCAGCGACCCCTCACCGTAAAATTATTTCGTTCACAGTGCTAGTTTTCATGTAATGAAATCATAATCAAATTTTAACGATTTGATGTATTTACATAGCAAAAGCTTTATGTAATTTATATTGGTCAGATGATGTAAAGGTCAAATGTATACCATCTAGGGCAGGAATTCTCAACCTGTGAGTCTTAGGCGACCCCTGGCAAATAGTCATTCTAACCCAAAGGGGTCGAACCCACAGGTTGAGAATCACTGCTCTAAAGCCTTCAGAAGTATTCTGTTTATGTTTGCTGTCCTGTCTAAAATCCTATTCTTGTTTTTACTTGTCGCATCACAACTAAGTCAACACATTTCCTTTCTATGAAACCAATCACTCATTTCTAATCATTCTAGACCCCTCAGCCGGCGCCGCGCGCCGAATTCGCCGCCAAATTTTTGTCCGCCTAAAATCCGCCGAAAAAAATGTGGCGGGCCGTATTAGCCGCCATATTTTGTCCGCCAAAAATTCGCCGAAAATGAATGATGCGCCGTAATGTTTTTTCTTTTTTCAATTTTTTCTTGGCATTCCGTTCTAAAATCGAATGCATTTGTAAATAAAGGTCGCCGGAAGTTTGATAAAGAGTTCTTGTCTAATGTCAAATTACAATTCTAATTTTATTAAACCCAAGTTAAAATACAATTCAAAAAAATAATTCAATTAATTTAAGTTACCGTTTTTTTGGTCAATAACACGATTTATTATCAATAATGTATGACCCGTGTCTGAAGCTGATGTATCACATTCGCAACTAGTCAATGAAGATGTTTCCGAAGAAAGCAGATGTAAGAGGTTGAGAATGGAGCTGATGAATGAATTGAACATTGAACAGTCACCCAACGATTGTACCAATAAGGTATTTTATATTATTTTATTTGTATTTTTTTAATTCAAGCAGTAGTTTTAATATTAGGCTATTTAAGTACCTTTAGTGACATTTTAGTATAGGTTTTTATTCCAATAATTGTTTACTGTTATCTATTAACTGAACAAGATAAATATTACATTTACTGTGTACTGTAATGAAATGTTTTATAACCAAACAGTTAGTAAAATTGTATTTTGATTTTTTGAACTTTTTTTCAGGTAGCAGTGGAAATAGCAAACTATTTGACGGCACCTATTGTTCAGTTTCATGATGTTCTCGCTTTCTGGCGTAGCACTGCTGCATCATCCTTGTATCCATATCTTACTCAACTGGCTCGACTTCAGCTATCATCATCAGCATCATCTGTTCCAGTTGAGTGCATGTTTTCGGTTACCGGTTTGATAATAAACAGCAAACGATCAAGTCTAACAGCTGATAAGCTACATCGTATTTGTTTCATCCATGACAATTACAAACTGATATATTAAGTGGTTAACTTACAAAATGGACTGCATTTTCATGCACTCTAAATAATGTAAATTATGACAGAATATAAAAGTTTTTTTTTTATATATTTGAAATAAAGTTTTTTCTGAAGTCTTTTATTCATGAAGTTTTATTACTTTATTATTGGCAAGGCATAAGCCGAAATAGACGAATATTTTTCTAATCAGCCGGAAATTAGTCACAAATGCCAATTCACGGAGAAATCCGGCTAATCCGGATATCAGCCGAAAATTTATGTCAGCCAGCCGAAATCTTGAAAAAATTAAATTCAGCTGTCAGGTCTAAATCCTTCCATAACAACCGGCATCTAATTTATCTACTTTACTAAAGACAAGTTTAAATTAATTGACAACGAAATGAAAATGTTGATTTGATAATTGGCTCCATCATGAATTAAATTGATTGACACGTGACTACGGGGGAGATAAATACCATGAAAACCACGTGGAATATAGTGGGAAAGTTTCGG